>JAAWXA010000007.1:9413005-9581962 GCA_038090715.1 Florisuga fusca | reverse complement strand
CAGGCCCACATCTGCCCAGCGGGGAGCATTAGTTGAGGTGCTTTTTGTTTGTCCAGTGCAAATGAATTAAAATTGCTGAGCTGTGCAAAGGCGCCGAGTCCCAGCGCCTAAAAGGCAGGCGATGGTGTTTTGGGTTTTATTTTAATTCAGTCTCTCCCGATACGTTTTGCATCAGGTTCTTGGGAATGCTAAGAAAGCCTGAAAGTCAATGAGCTCAAATATTTGCGCTCTTTGTCCAAAAACTGTTTTTCTTCCTCTGTGGGTCAGGCCAAGTGCCAATCAAAGTTGTTTTTCAAGCCTCTCTTCCCTGCAGTAGGACTGCTTTCTGCTTTTTTCTTTCTTCTTCTTTTTTTTTTTTTTTTTTTTTTTTTTTTTTTTTTGTTTAGGAGAGGGGGGAGGAGAAGCGTTAAAAATCCGCCAGAGAGAGAAGCAGATCTTAAAAATCATGTTTCTCGAATATTTTAATGGAAACAAAATCTTATTAAATGTGCGTGCTTGGTATGTGCAGTTATTTTTTCCATAAACTCTTGGATCATATTACAGTTGATACTTGGTCCTCAGCTCTTAGCTCAGCTTGCAAGAAATGTAATGGATCAGAGAAGCGCACATCAGCAGAGTCTCATTTTTAACCATTTTGTTGCAGGATCGAATTCCCTTCTTGGCTTTAACTTGCTTTGATAGTCCTTTAAGAAAAACAAGTACTTAAAAGAGAGAAGTTCTGGGGGGTTAAAGCCTGAAACAGCTTCAGACTTGACATATGTGTAAAGACATACAAATTACTGCGTGCCAAATATGTCTGTGGAGAATGCAGGGAGGGAGCTTGCTTTGTTCTGCCAAATAATCAAAATGTTTTGTTGACAAATAAAGTGGTACTTGGCAGCACTTGTAGATCTAAAATTAAATTTAAATTATTGAATTTTTTTGAAGCTGTAGTCTCATCCTACTGGATAAGCCTTTTTTTGTATACTTCTGTAGTATCAGTGGGGAGTAGGGGGTGGGTGACAGGACTAGATGTTACTTTTCTGGTTACAGTAAACTTTCCAGATGAGATTTGGATTTTATTTTATCTTTTAAATTATTTAGGGGCCATAATGGCAAAACATAGGTATGCAGTTGGGTCTATTGAGGAAGGCAGTTTAGCACTGTCCTACCCCACAGCAGGCTTGGTGGAAGTGAGATGCAAATTTGACCTGAGTCTCAAGTGTAGTAATCTTTAGATAAGTGCTGCCTCATCTCTTCTTTTGATGCTGATTTTTTTTTTTTAATGCTCATGTGACAGTGTACTGTAGAAATGCTTGGCTAAAAACATGTTAAATCTCTGCCCTCCTCAGCTTTAAGTCTTCATTTGAATCTTCTTGAATGCTCCCACTCCAGGTCATGCTGTTGTCCACATTATAAGGAGCAGAGCAAGATTTCTACTCAGTGGCCTACAATGAAATTTGAAATAGTCTAGCAGGTTAGGATTTTCATGGGTGAAGGTAGAGTTTCTCTTTCATCAGGGGAACAGGAAAAGCTAGATGCAGTGTGTTTGGTTTCAGCTCATTTAAAATTAAATCAGTTTTGGTTTTTTTAAGGAAAGTTCTATTAGGATAGAGCTAAAAACTTGCTAAGGATCAGTGGGTTAAATTTTCCTATGAAAAAAGTTTTTCATATTAAGAAGATTCAATTACCAGTTGGTTTTATTGTTATGGGACACTGTAAATAACAAAATCTACTTGCAGAACAATTGCTGCTAATAAGAAGGGCTTAAACAGTCATAGAAATGACAGCTACATCATAATTTGATTTAGAAAAAGAAAAAAAGACAATCAGTAATTGGTGATACTGGTTTGAAGAGTACAAGTGATCTTGTTGAACAGACAGCCAAGGTTAATGCTTTGACTCAGCTTAAAATAAATGGAAAAATGAACAGAATGAGGTGAGCAGCTCCAGCCTGTGGGACTGATGAGAAGGCTTTGTTAACCAGACTTTCATATATTAGTATGGAAAAGTGCCTATGAGTGCTGTAGCCAAGTCTTTCCTAGAGGTGGGTGAGAGTAGCCACCATTGCAGTAACCTGTACAGGCTCCAGCTCTCAGATTTGAAAATCCAGCTTGTGGGGGAGCCCCTGAACAGGAGAGCTCTGGGGTGGGAATCTGGAGGGGGTATGGAGCCCAATGGAAACCCAAAGTTCTCCTGCCCAGACAAAATTAATAGCCCAAAACAAGCAAGAGGAGAACACGTAGGAAGAGCTCAGTATTTCTTTGGATGGATAACTGCTTCAGGAAGGCTTTTAGGAATAAGCAAAAAGTCTTCAGGGGTTGGAAAAATCCTGATATGTCAGGAAATGCAGGAACAGGGAGACTTTGCCAAGTGTTCAAGCTTAGTTGCAAATTGCAAAGCATGTGAAGTAGAAGGTCCTTTTACATGTACATACAAGTCAGTAGGATAAAAAAGGAAACATGTATAAATGTGGTTCTCTGAGTAAAGGTTTGTTTTATGTTAGATTTCAATGAGGGAGATCCATGGGCAATGGCAAGATAGGTGATGGGTAGTGCATCCATCACTGTTGGCAAGGTGGAAGTGAACCCAGCTTATCTGACCCTCCTGGCTTGAGCCAGTCTCTGTGCTGGATAAAGGCTTAGGGAATCCAGAATCCATTCCTATTTTTCATAGACCTACCTCATCAGGGTGATCCTGTGAGAGAGAAATACCCATCAGTATGACAGACATTTTTGGACAGAAAAGCATACAGATACATGGAAAAAAAATATATAGGGCATGATACCACCAAAAGTAGGTCATTTTAGACTAAAGTAGTAGTCTTCTGTTGATAAGATACCTGCTAGAGTGTCCTCTTCCAAACTCTTTGGATGGACTAAAACTCAACTTCATTCATGAAACCCAAGAAGTAACATCAAGAGTTGAACTCCCTGCTGCACTAGCAAGTCAGCTGAAGTTAAACCTTGGGATTCACTAACACAATGTGTTCTAGATATTAATAAGTTGAAAAGTAGTTTGTCAAATTCATAACACAAGAATTAAACAAGAGCTGTAAAGAGGAAACAGCAACACTTTCCACTATATTTTCTGCATGCTTTGCTGGCTGCTACATGTCTACTATTGAACCGTGGCAGTGACAGGTTACTGGGCAATGGGGACCTTTGATCAGACACATTTTGTCTAGATTTCTGCTCCTGTTAGTTACAGAGGAGTGATTGGGAACTGAGGTGGAATGGGGATGGTGGTGGGCTATGCTGAAATGAAAAGTCACTGTGCTGAGAGGAGACTACCAGTGGGTTTTCAAAGGATGATTTTTGAAACTAATTTGGTTTAATATTTCCCAAATCACAATGTGAGTGTGACTGTTTCAAAAAGTTGTACACACACAGCAGAAATGGTAAGTGCTGTTGAACCATGGAAAAAGCAGAACATTTCATAGAAACTAGGAGATCTTGAGTGTTGGCGTAGTTAAGGGTTGTGGTAAAATCCAGTGGTATGTAAGGGTATGTAGGGGTTAAAGGCTTGGTTGTTAATCATAACTTTTAATAAGAGCAGCTCCTTGGAAGGAGCAGAGAGAAGGATGGTTGTGTGCAGGAGGACCAGCAGCATACTGTCACCCTGTAGGCCAGTGTCACCGAGGAGGAGGGAAACTGAGAAGAAGAGACCCTAATAAAACAGATGCAGGGGTGACCTGGTTGGGTGCTGGGTGAAATGGAGGACTGAATTTGCAAAAGGAAATGAAGAGAGTTTGCTTTTTTAATCCAGCAGAAACAAAGGCTGAGAGGGGTAGGATCCGTGTCTATAAATACATCCAATAGTAAAAGCCAGTGAGGAGAAATTAGCTCAAGAGCAGATGGATGTAAAATGGGCATAAATGCATTTAGGCTGGAAAATTAAAGTGGACACAGGTGTGAGGTTCTGGAAGAATTTGTTCTGGGTCTGGTGCTGTCAAAAACAGCACCTACTTTTAAGATAGAAAAATGTGTGAACGTCATTAAATGATGTGATGCTCATAATAGCAGTAGCCTAGACACAGGGAGCTGAGCTCATATCCAAAAAAAAAAAAAAAAAAAAATTAAGCAAGACACTTTCATTCACTTTATTGTTCTGTGTGGGTGAGTAAGAAAGTAGCCCAAAAGTGAAGCAAAAATAGTCTAATGTCAGGGCTCATAAGCCTGTGTAAGCTAAAATACATGTCACCATGAGTCATGAAGGTGCATGGAGATGCTGTTACCTTTTCCACAGAAATCAGGAGGCCTTTCAAGGATGTCTCAGCCATTTTGAGGAAAGTCATCTTGGTTAAATTTATTCTGCACACAAGCAAATTAAAGTTGCTTTGCTTCTGCTTGAACACCTCATTTTTTTCCACAGTGCAGCTTCCTTGTTGTTGAGTTGCACAGTTGTCTTTGGGAATCTGATCAACAAACTTGACTGTCAGAATCTTATTTTGTAAAATCAAATTATGTCTTCCACAGTTTGACCATTTTTATTAATAGTTTTATCATGCTGTAGTTGTCTTAATGCATAGCTGCCTAGATGGCTTTAAATCTGTGATGTGCCTCTTTCCAAAGGAGTTCTCAAAAGGAGTTGTAAACCCTAGGATGAAAACATAGCTCTGCTTTCATTGGCTCTAATTTTAGCAACTTTCTGTTGTGTAAAACACAGCATCTGCCTTTGGTGTTTGTGTCCTCCAGTCCCCTAGAGCAGTGCTGTGGTGAAACCAGCTTGGGTCACTGCTGCATGCACAACTATCAGGGGAAAAAAAAGGGACTTTGAGTGTCCAAAATGTAGAGAAAGCTATAAACCATAGAATCATAGAATGGCTGGGGCTGGAAGGGACCTTACAGGTCATCTGGTTCCAACCCCCCTGCATGGGCAGGGACACCTCCCACCAGACCAGGTTGCTCAAGGTCCCATCCAGCCTGGCCTTGAACATTCCAGGGAGGAGGCAGCCACAACTTCCTTGGGCAACCTGTGCCAGTGTCTCACCACCCTCGAAGTAGAGAATTTCTTCCTAATGTCTAACCTAAATCTCCCCTCTTCAAGTTTTAAACCATTTTCCCTTATCCTCTCACTACACACCCATGTAAAAAGCCCTGCCCCAGCTTTCTTGTAGGCCCCATTCAGATATTGGAAGGTTGCTATAAGGTCACCTCAGAGCCTCCTTTTCTCCAGGCTGAACAATCCCAACTCCCTCAGCCTGTCTTCACAGGGGAGGTGCTCCAGCCCTCTGAGCATTTTAGTGGTTCTCCTCTGGACAGGTTCCAGGAGCTCCATGTCCTTCTCATGCTGGGGACTCCAGAACTGGACACAGGACTCCAACTGGGGTCTCACAAGAACAGAGTAGAGGAGCAGCACTCAACCTTTTAGGGCAGTGAAGAATATCTGTAACAAGCCCCTCAGCCCTATCATTTCACAGAATCATAGTATTGTCAGGTTTGGAAGGGACCTTAAAGATCATGTAGGTCCAACCACCCTGCCACAGGCAGGGACACTTTCTACCAGATCAGGTTGCTCAGAGCCCTGTCCAGCCTGGCCTTAAAAACTTCCAAGGCTTCAACCACCGCCCTGGGCAACCTGTTCCGGTGTCTCACCACCCTTATGGTGAAGAACTTCTTCCTAACATCTAATCTAAATCTACCCTCTTCTAGGTTGAATCCATTCCCCCTACTTCTGTCACCACCTGACATCCTAAAAAGTCCCTCACCAGCCTGCCTGTAGGTCCCCTTCAGATACTGGAAGGCTACAATAAGGTCTCTTTAGAGCCTTCTCCTCTCCAGACTGAATAACCCCAACTCTCTCAGTCTGTCTTCACAGGAGAGGTGCTCCAGCCCTCTGGTCATCCTCATGGCCCTTCTCTGGACACACTCCAGCAGATCCATATCCCTCCTGTAAAAGGGGCTCCAGAACTGGACACAGTACTCCAGGTGGAATCTCACGAGAGCAGAGTAGAGGGGGAGAATCACCTCCCTCGACCTGCTGGCCACACTTCTGATTCAGCCCAGGATATGATTGGCTTTCTGGGCTGTAAGTGTACACTGACAGCTCATGTTGAACTTCTCATTCACCAGAACCCCCAAGTCCTTTTCCTCAGGGTTGCTCTCAATCCAGTCACTGCCCAGCCTATATCAGTGCTTGGGATTGCCTTGACCCAGATGCAGGATCTTGCACTTGGTCTTGTTGAACTTCATGAGGTTGGCATGGGCCCACCTCTCCAGCCTGTCAAGGTCCCTCTGGATGTCATCCCTTCCCTCCAGCGTGTCAGCTGCACCACACAGCTTGGTGTCCTCAGAAAACTTGCTGAGGGTGCACTCAATGCTTCTGCCCATGTCACTGACAAAGATGTTAAACAGGAATGGTCCCAACACTGATCCTTGAGGGACTCCACTTGTCACTGGCCTCCACTTGGACATGGACCCATTGACAGACACTCTTTGGGTGCAGCCATCAAGCCAGATCTTCGTCCACCGAGTTGTTCACCCATCAAACCAATATTTTGCCACCTTGGAGACCAGGATTTCATGTGGGACAGTGTTGAAGGCTTTGCTCAGGTCCAGGTAAATGACATCAGTTCTAGGTAAATGTTCTTAGTTTTTCTGGAAAGATTTGGTTTAAAAAAAACCCAACAAAACAACCAAACAAAACCCAAACAGAAAAACCCCCACAAAGCAACAGCATTCTTTCCTGTGAAATAAATGCAGTGAAAATCTGGAGATGACTGTGGTTTTTCTCCTTCCCCATCCTCATGAATCTTGCAGTAATTTATGTATTTTCTGAGTGTGACCCTTTAAAATAACTGTTTTCCCACCCCCTTCTCTAATTATTTGCCTTATTGCCTGGAATCAGAGAGCGCTATTACTCTTTGTAAATGTGTGATGGTCTGGAGGGATCCTGGCTTCTGCTTTTGCCTTAAAAGATAGTATAATTTTTTTCCTTGTACCTTTCTAGTCTTGTGTTCTGCAAATGAGAAGGCAGAACTATTAAATTTTCATTAGACCTGTAATAAGAGTGGCATGAGTGAAATGAATGTCTGGTGAAGGACGCTGTTTTGCAATGAAAGCTTTAAGAGGTGGCCTCACAGGAACCACGCTCATTTAGAATTTTATTTTAAAAAACAAAAGCAAAAACACAGCCTACCATGAAGTACAGGGAGGGAGTGGAGGCAGGAAAGGAAAGAAAGTGGGGAGGAGAATTTTCTTCAAAAGAAGCTTTGAGGTTTTTTTGTTGGGAGTGGGTTAGCCAAGCATGGAGGTTGTCCTCTGTTGAGACTTAACCACTTCTGGTAGGAGTGGTGCATTGCATTAGCCAAAGCACAGGCTGTGGTTTGGAGTTGTGGACTCTCTGAGCATTTGCTTTAAGTTTATGCATATTATTTAATTAGTGCTTCGAATTTCACATCTCTTTAAATGGTGGTATTTTGAAATCTCAAAAAAGTAATATGGCTCGTTAAGCATCCTTGGTTTTTCCTTTCTCCCACACCAGTGAGGGAGCTGTTAATACTCGTTTGGTTCTGTATTTCAGCCTTTTTTTCTGGCTAGGGAGATCAGAATAAGAGAAGATAGCAGTGTAATTCTCCCCTGGCTTTGCATAGCAAAGGTAGTTGGTTTGGAGATTTTATTATCAGATTTCCCTTTCCAGGGCTGGAGAATAAGAGGTGATTACAAGCATAGTTTGCTTGGCCAAGCTGAATATTGGCTTTTGCCTAAGTGGGTCAGGATAGAGTCGGGGGAAAAGGGGCCTTTTAAGTGGGAAAGAAATTCATATTGTCCGGAGGGAGACCTCAGTTAATGAGAAATTGCACATTTGGAGAAGCCTGTATGGAAATAATGTATGCTGTTTAATTTCTCTGTTCTTTGCAGGTGTTCCTGTTCGTATGCAGAGATCCTTCCCATTGTTGTCTCTCAGCCCAGCCTGGTAGTCTGTGTGCTTTAAGTAGAAGCTATAGGGAGAGTAATGCAGATGACTCAAATACCTTGTGAAATTCCATTACAGGGAGGTAGGGATATTCTCCACAATTTTTTTTTTTTTTTGACTGTCTATCTATCAGTCAGTCCATTGAATGCATTAGGGAAGTTCAGGAAATTTTATGAGGTTCTCAGTACACCACCCTGGGCAAACTAGTATTACTGATAATAGGGGAAGCCATGATCAAGAGGTATTAATTTTAAATGTCTCTCTTAACCACCAGTCTCAAATTTTTATTATAGGATGCTTCTTCCATATCAGACATGGGATAACAATCAGTTGGGGCAAAATACTGATGCAGATGATACTTAATATTATGTGTTTAGGACGCTGAAAAATTCTTTTGTCCTTGATATAGACGTATTAATCATCGATTTATCAAAATATCTTCATTCTCACAGTTTCTTTAAATGGAAAGTAAGGTGTTTTGAAGCATGGGCTTTTTTAAGCTGGAGCATAGTGCTTGTGACAATCAGAGCCAAGTTAGGGAAGGGCTGAACAGGATGTAAGTGATGGCACTCAGGGTAAGAGACAGAAGTCAGTGCTTTTCATCTAGAAAAACATCTAGAAAGAAATCTTTCCTGAATATCCCTGATTACCTGAATTAAGAGTCTGATAGATAAACAGATACAGCCACCTGGTTATACACTTTTTTTTTTTTTCCTTGTTAATGACTCATTTCTCTCATGGTAAGCATCTTGTTTTGTTAGACTGATTATGGATTTCTAATGAATTCTGAGCTCACCACCCAACCTAGTGAACTTGGTAACAGTGTGAGCCTACCTGCAGTCCCTTTCCTCAGGGGATCAGGTAGGAAAAAATAACGGAGAGGAATATGAAGTATTGCTGGCTTCATATGTTTTGAGTAGGCTGGAACTGAAGTGATAATCCTGCATGACACAAGAAGTAAGTTCCCAGACTTACTCCATATTGTGTGGTCAGTGTTTGGACCACCCTTTATGTTGTGGTTTGTCTTCCAGCATACACAAATGTTAGGTTGATGTGCATAAAAGCCAAGAGAAATCACATTCTTGAGAACTATGTGGAACCATAGAGCAGTATTATTGCTTCAAGTGCAGAAGACATTTGGAAGAAATGTAAAAGGTGACTTCTAAATAAAATTATCATCTATACAGAATTCAATAAATACTGAGAGTTCATAAATACAAGTATGTCTCAATTGCTGCCCTTTTGAACCAAAATGCATATAATTTTATATCTGCTTTAAAGTGTGTTAAATTTCAGCTTAGTTTTGACATGAAGTGAGAGATGATTGTAAATTCTTTTAAGTCAAAAATGATCAATTCAATTCTTCCTTAAAAGGGAGGAATTTTCCAAGGTTGACTCTAACATGGTCACACAAAAATAAACATTAAATGTGACTTGAAGGTTTCTTAGGAATTAAAAATTTGTGCTTTTGAGCAATTCCTCATAACCTAGGTAAAACATAGTTATGTCAATGATAGCAAAGAAGCACTAGCTGTCTTTCTGTAAGCCCTTCTTAGTGCAGGACAGAGATGCTTACTCAAAATCATCTTTTTTTTTCTGTCTCTGGTCTGTTTATTACTGCAATTGAGTTGCTCTAGCTGATACCAAGAAAAAAAAAGAAAGTCAGCATATGTTCTCAATATGAATTGTGCAGTTAAAAACTATTTATTAAGACAGTATCTTAACAGCGTTGGACCCAATTTAATAGCATGTGCTTGTAAATATGTTTAATATCTCCTGCTTTAGCATGTGGTGAAGGGAACATTGTTACATTATTGGCTAAAGGTATCTGGAGGGGGTTTGGCCATATGGTTCTAAATCTGTTTTAATGTAATTATCCCTATTAACTAAAAACATAAAAAATATTACCTCTGAGTTGACTGACATTCTTCTCAGTAAAGCACCCTCATTACTGATTAGAGGTGTGGAAATAGTAATTTGTTCTAGCATTTAGAAATTTGATTAGACCTCTAATGAAACGGAGCGCCTACACGCTGTCTAAGGATTCTACCTGACACCAGTTGGATCTCATCCAGCATGGAAGAACACTTGAAATGCTACTTTATTACAGTATGTTTTCTGTCTTGAAATCAGCCGTGCTGCCTGCATGCAAATACCCACTGGCTCTTCAGCAGGCAGGATGAACCTTGACCCTCTGAAAAACTCAGCATCAGGATTTGACTGCAGTGCTGAGCACTCATTGCCTTCCTGCAGTAACTAGTTTAGAGGTAGAAAATTGAGGCAACTGTTTGTGTGGAGGAGCCTGTGCTACTGACTGGCTAAGCTGGACCTGAGAGCAGCTGCACATGTCCACTATATGGAGCATGAGGTGTAGATGAGGCAGGAGTGTGCTGTTCAAGTTCACAAGTTGTCACTGTTCTTGCTTAGTAGTAAGTTGATAACGACACACTCTAAATGAAAACTGAAAGTTAAATCACCACGTTTGTCTCCCTGTTACGAGCTGGCTTGTTCTGTTCACCCCAAAAGCTTACTGGAACCCCCATTGGGTGCCATGTCAGCTGTTCCAACACCAATGCTTTAAATCCTCTTTAACTCAGTTGCAGCAGGTTTTGCTCAAAAGCACTACTGCTAGAAAACTCCAAATCAGGACTGTGTGTTAGCATCCTGCAGTGGAAAGTTCCCATTCCCAGTGGCAGGAAAAGCATTAAAGCAACCCTTCAGGTGCATGATGTTCATTAGTCAGACGTTCATTTTGATGGGTAAACTTCTCCTGAAAAGGAGAAAATAACTGCTAATGTGTATGAACTAGAATCAGGACATTTTATCTTCTTACTCAGATTTTTCAAATTCTGTTTCTCCATATTTAACATCTTTACATTTTGCAATTTCCACATTTAAACAAATACAGTGGAAGTGTTGAACCAGAAGAACTCCAATTAGTTTATGCTGTACTAATTCTTCAGGAGTCCTCAGAATTTTTTTTTATCTTCTGTTCCTTCCAGAAAACTCAAACTGTTCAGTTACATTAGTAACATTACATTTAAGTTTTATGTTTCTGGAAAGAGACTGAATGAGGCAGTAACACCAGGGATCTTGCAGGTAGAACCTGCTTGGAGATAAGTGACTTTTATTCCTGCAATTTAAAATTCTTGTCTCGCTTCAACACTGGTGCTTCACAAGTAGTAAGAAGAAAAGGTGTGTTGGTTTAAAAGGTCAACTGTGTGGCATAATTAAAGGCTGAAGAAGCCTGCAGCTGGTGTTGTAGTTCTTCAGGAGAGACAGAGCTTGGTGCTTGTTCCACACCTGAGCAGAGAATGAGTGGAAGAGAGCAGGCTGCCCAGAGGAGGGGTATGCTGGAGTTGTCTTTCACATGTGGCTTAGAAAAGTAAAATGGAAATGGAGGTAGAATGAAGGTCTCCTTCCATACCCCTGCTCTTTAGGTCACTTATGCAAAAAAGTATTAGATAAAGTTGTAGTTGCTTGACCTATTTATCCAACAGAAACTTGCAGTACAAGCAAAAGCAGTTTGACTATCCAGAGCTGTTGCTCTTTTGTATGAGACACTCCTTTGGGTTAACCCGTGCCTCATGAGTGCTTACAGGCAGCATCCAGCCATCCAACATGAGTAATTTGTCTTGTTTGAGAAGGTAGGTCAATGGTGTTGCTTCTTGTTTCCCAGAAAAGCTGGAATACACATTGCATGGTCTAACTTCTGCCTGGGCAGAGTTAAGTTGGGTACTAATAAAGGCTGGGAATGTATCTCTTAGGAGCTGGGTTTACTCTGATTCAAAGGTCTCCATTTGGAGTTGGTGACTTAATTCAGAAGAAGGGAAAGTGGGCTGGAATGCAGTGCAGCGTCCTGCTAGGCACTGCATGTTAATCAGTCTTCCATAGCTGTAGAAGCCTTTATACAGGCAGGCTATAAAATAAGGGGGTTTATTATTTCTGTAGTAGTTTCTGGTGATTTTTTTTTTTTGTAGATTCATTAAGTAAAATGTAGCTAGAAGTTCTCTTAGTTAAAAGTGTAGGCAGTAATCTGAGGAGACAATAGTGCCTGTCAGTTCTGAGGTTGGAGGTAAATCTGAAGTTCTGCCAATCTGCTGGCCTGGAGGGATGAAGAGAGCTGGAATAGCTGATCTATCTCTGGACACATCTCTATAGTTACATGCAATAAATCTTCTGTAACAGTCACTAGTCTTCATTTTTGAAAACCAACTCTGTCAGAAAAATCCATTTGTACCTTAGGTCTTGGCTGCCACCAGCTCAGCCACGTTAGGTTGGTGTGTTTTGAAGGCTGTATCTCAGTAATGACTCACTTTAGTAAAATGTAGCTTAAGATGCAAAATGTTCTTTAAAAAAAGAAAGGAGAATGAGGAAAAAACTGCCTGATTGCACGTGTGGTTATGGTCATTCTAGCAAGTCATTGGCTTTTGAATGGGCTTCTGAGCTGAAGCCTTTCCTCTATCACTCTCTTGCTTAAACCTCTCCCAAACTAAACAAATGTAAACCACTTAGCATGTCAGCTCTTAGCTCACCGTAAAACAGTCTCCAGCCTTTGCAAACAAGTTGTGTTGGAGAAATAATTTTCTCTAATTGGTGAGTATTTTTTGATTTCCTATCAGGTGAAGAATCAGAAGGGATCACCCATGATTTTCCATCTATGGCCCTAGCACCTAGAAGACTTCTCTAGAGTTTCCTCGAGGAAACTGTGTGAAAAAAATTTATTTCAGTAAACTCAGAGGCATGGTGTAGGTACCACCTCGTTCTGAAAAATGCTTACGAGTCAAATAATAAAAAAAGACTTAAACTCCTGGCTTAGAGAGCAAGGTGCCTGCTTTTGGAAATTGTACCTTTAGGCTAGGGGTAAAGCATGTTAGTCAGGGAGATTTAATTTTTCATCTGGCATGTTCTTTCAGTTTGAGTCATCTACCAAAGATGGGAAAAAAAAAAAAAAAAGTGATTATTTTAAAGCAGGAGGACATTGCTGCTTTTGGAGATCCAGAGGGCTGTCACTTTCCAGGCAGAGCTGTGAGAATTATTTGAACTGTAACAAAAATTTTCAGAGGTCATCAACTGTAGATGAGCATTTATCTGAGAAACATGTGCCAAGGGGGCTTGTCAGTTTTTGAAAAGCTTTTCAATGGATTTTTTAAAAGTTCAAGAAACGTTGGCCACAAGTTCTGTTTGCTATAAACTAGAAACCTTATGTCAGTCTCATGTTTTAATAGTTTTATGTGGGCTTGAATTTTAATGTGAAAATCTTAGCTAAAATTCTTGGTGAGGTAACATAGCCAACATCTACTTATATTCTTCCAGGTAGATACCATCAGTCTAAGCAAACATCATCTGGCCATCAAGTAACTAGGGGAGGTATATATTTATACTGTCTTCATGTTTTAACTCTTCAGGGTTTTTCTTCACCTCTTTCAGATCTAAATAGAAGTAACTTCTGACGATGCACATTCAGAAAAGGTGAAAAAGTAACATTTGCTTCCTAGAAACAGTGCTGATACATAATTGAAGTGTAATGAACTCAAGATTATGAAGTAAATGATAGGATATCTCCAGAGCTGAACAATGTAGGAATGTGCTCACTCAGGCATCAAGGAGCTCCACAATGTTGGTTGCATCTTTTAGATTGGATTAGCACAGTGCTTGTTTCTTCAGCAGTCCAGTTTAGCTAAAATGATTCATCATTTGGTATTATAAAATGGGTTTCATTTTTATAATAGCATTTATAGCATAAGTAGTATTCTTGAACTAGTCTGCTGCTGATATGTAACATAACAGCATTAGCAAGTTCATTGTGATGCTCCCTCAGCACTTTTTCCCCCTTTTGAAGTATTTGCAGTTTGAAAACTTGTGAGCTGGAGGTGGTTTCTCCATATCCATTAACTATTCTTGCATTTCTCTTCCATGAACTCAAACAATTCCCTTTTAAACACACACTGACTTAAGCTGTCTGCAGCATCTTATTGCAAGGATTTCCACAGCATAGTTGCACATTGTAGGAAAAGTTAAGTTTGAGCTTGTCACCTCCTGGTTGGTTCCTAATCCTTTTATTGGTGGTGGTAAAAACATAGTATGCACGGACTGTGACAGCCAGGAGGCAATCAGTCAAAATACCTTGACATGCTCATGACAGCAAGCTCAGCAGTTCAGAGCTGCTTTCCAACATTCAAGCAACAGTCCTATGTGAAAAAGATGGCAGAAAGCTATCTGAGGAGGGGCTCCAGTACTGGGTAAGCACATTTCCCTCTTCTGTCTGAGTGAGAGAATTTGTTTTTCTGAATTTTGGCAAGTTACTTCCATGACGCTTAAGATAGTTCCTGCACACAGGTTTAAAATAACTGCTGTGATCATTTTGTACGTAAAATGTGTGGGGAAAGCAGTTTAAAAACCCATGCTTCTGCCATCTGCTTGACTTTCCTATGTCTCAGAATAGAATTTGGTTTTATATAGTACCTGGTAAGTGAAAGGTGCTTGGGAGCATGCTTCTGTGGCAGCGTATTCTGGGACACTAGTTGTTTGCTCAGTAGTAGTTTTTATCGAACTGAGAGCACTACAAGGACACAGACTTATCAAGAGGGACTGTTGGCAGGGACACATGATGAGTTTGTTTCTGCTGTCTGGGGGTTCTGTGATTTTACCTTTTCCTTGAGATGCAGTGAAGAAGCACTTGTGATAGACTCCAGGTATCAAAATGCTCCTGTGCAGTGGGTATGTTGTTCTTCTGGTAAAATAAAAATGTAGTATTTTACAAAAGTCACAAATATTGCTTGACTCACACCTCAGCCAGCAAAATGCCTTAGAATCATAGAATCATAGAA
Organism: Florisuga fusca; assembly: GCA_038090715.1. Classification (NCBI taxonomy): domain Eukaryota; kingdom Metazoa; phylum Chordata; class Aves; order Apodiformes; family Trochilidae; genus Florisuga; species Florisuga fusca. The sequence continues at coordinate 9,567,236 of JAAWXA010000007.1, read as the reverse complement.
TGGTTTGGGATGGAAGGGGCCTTATAGATCATCAACCCCCCTGCATGGGCTGGGGCACCTTCCACTAGACCAGGTTGCTCAAAGCCCCATCCAACCTGGCCTTGAACTCTTCCAGGGAGGGGGCAGCCACAACTTCCTTGGGCAACCTGTGCCTGTGTCTCACCACCCTCACAGTCAAGAATTTCTTCCTAATGTCTAACCTAAAATTCCACTCTTCAAGTTTTAAACCATTTCCCCTTGTCCTCTCACTACACACCCATGTAAAAAGCCCTGCCCCAGCTTTCTTGTAGGCCCCATTCAGATATTGGAAGGTTGCTATAAGGTCACCTCAGAACCTCCTTTTATCTGTGATTCTTCCCCAACTCCATCAGCCTGTCTTCACAGGGGAGGTGCTCCAGCCCTCTGAGCATTTTAGTGGCTCTCCTCTGGACAGGTTCCAGGAGCTCCATGTCCTTCTCATGCTGGGGACTCCAGAACGGGACACAGTACTCCAACTGGGGTCCTGCAAGAGTAGAGGGGGAGAATCACCTCCCCTGACTGCTGTCTGTGCTTCTTGTGTGGCCAGGACATCAGTGCAGCCTTGTTGCTCCCAATACCTGAGCATGCAAGCATTTGAAGCTGGGAAGGAAACTGCACTTGAGCAGGTGCAGAGGTCAGAGCCCAGAGCCCAGCTCCCTCCCCTGCAAGTGCAGGAGGATTGAGATGCTAATTGGAGGATATTGTTATCTTTCCTATTAAAGTGCAAAGGTACTCTATACTTGGCGTAAGCAGATCTCTTTAGGATGCTATTTAGTCTGAAGTATCCCGATTCATCATTTCAACTGAAAACACAGCAGTGGCTGAAGTAAAAGTTTGGTTTCTCTAGCAGGTTGTGCAGCTGAGCCCCATGCATCCAGCTGCCTTAGGAACTGGTAGCTGAGGACCAGCTTTAAATATTTCTACAAGAGCTTCAGTTGCACTAGTGACTGCAGTACAGGCCTTAGGTCTCACCCTTGGTAAAAATCTAAATCATAATGTTTTAAGGCAAACTGCACTTGAATTATATCTCTTTGTGCTCTTTGTCACAGTGAGTGTGACAGCAGTGCCAAAGAGGAAAGGCGAGAGAATGATGCAGCCTCAGTGCCAGTCCCTGGTTAGCCAGTTCTCCCAGTCTGCTTTTATAGTAACCTGAAGTTAAGTGCATCTTCCTTCCTATAAACCCTTGGTGAGCATGATTACTGCTGGAATACTGCAGAACTTCTGGATGTTCCAGCATGAATTCCAATAGAATCCATTAAGGGTTTTCTTTCAAATACGTTTTGCTATGTACTGCTTTATATTAACGTAATATTCAAACATTTAGCATCTTTGAAATATTTTAAAAACAGAAAAACAAACAAAACAAACCTAGGCCACTTTCTTCACAGTAGAAAGATGCCATTATGCATTTACAGTATGGATGAATACCATTCAATTTCACTTGCTTACAAAGCATGTATTTTCAGACAATATTTGTATTAAAAATTCAGTAGAGAATTCTTGGGAGGCAGTTCTGCCAGAGATACATGATGGATTTACATAACCCTAGAGGTCTTTGTCTTTTTATTTTTAATCCACCAGTTATGCCTCTCCAGTTGGCAGTATGCCAAATAAATCAAACGTGTGTGTTTATGAATTGAATTTTTTAACTATTCAATTACTGTACTGGAAGGAGGCTGTGCTGTCAGCAGTTAATTTAGGTATTAATTCAGGCCTGACAAAGCAGCTGACATTTTATCTGTTCTTTCTGTCAAATGTTTTGTTCTACCTGTTGGCAGTAGTTTGCTGTGGATCAAATGGGGGTCACTACAGTGTCTCCCTAGGAGGATGGAGACCCCATGTGTGACCGTGGCTGCTGCTCATACCCATGGTGACCATGCAGCCTCCCAGGCATGTGGGACCCTGCTGGCAGAGAAAAACCAGTTTTGGGTAGCTGGGCTGTGCTTGGGCAGGACAAGGCAGTGCTCTGCACAGGAGGAAGCAGATGAAAGGATATGCTGTGCTGCTTCAGAGACTCTTCTTTAGCAAGCAGCATTGCTGTCCTGGCTGATTTTGAGGCAGATTAACTGAAGGCAGTTTTGCCAATTTAGTGGCTAAAGGCTATGTTTCCCAAACGAGGTAATGTTGGTCTGTCTCAGTGTGCCAGACTTGGACTAAATCAGAAGGTGGAAGTGGGCCAAAGTACAGGTAAAACAAGTCCCAGCTTAAACTATTGAAGTTTTCCACTGTAACTTTTGTCCTTGATATCTGGTGTTGTTGAAACATAGGATAGCTATTCGGCCATGCTGGTAGGATTTTGAGTCATCTTGATGATCCCAGGTTCTTCTGTCCTGAGGGCATTTCTTAGGGAGCATGCACAGGGAGCATGGAAACTCCAGTGTTACCGTTGTGTGTGTGGGTAGGGAAGCAGGCAAAGTTCTCCAGAGACTGATAGATGGGAAGCTTGTTTTTGCTTCTGTTTTTGTTTTAATTGTTTTCTAAAGGCTTTCTAAAGACCAGAAGAGTATTTGTTGTCTTCTGACAGTGTTTGTCCTGCCTAGCTTCAGACAGTTATGTTTATCATGGATTTCTGTTAATCTATGGAGGAAAACCAAGCCTTTCCACAGCTCAATTGGTATCATTTGGAATCAGACATCACCTTTTTTCATTGCTTGTAACCAGAGTCTAACTGGGTAACTGATTCTGGTGTCTGTGTTTGGTCAGTTGAGCTTCATCCTCCGTATCCAGTAGGGACTGGGGAATGCATAAGTAGTAAGATTTTGAGAGTTATCTTAAGTTAGTTAAAAATTAAACTCTATCAGCAAGGAAGTAGAAGTGACTGTCTCTCATCCTGTTAACAGTTGATTCTGGCATCTCCAGATGAGAAAATCTATTTGTGAAGATGTTCCATTTTCCCAGTCAGGACCCTCAGCCTTACTTTCTCAGTTGGATGTGCTCTGTACTTCAGTTACATCAGTTACATTAAGTTACAGGTGTGCCTTTTGCTTTCTATATTCAGGTGGATTCTGACAAAACCCCAAAACATTGTTCAACTTCTTAAAAGAGTACGTGTTCTGCAGCATACCTGTTACCCTGACACTTGACTTGCAGTCCTTGCTCTCTGCTCCCAGTTGCAGCTGAAGGTTGGTTTTGGAGGATAGCTGTAAATAACTTTGAAATTATCTCCAGGACAGGCAGAGCTGTGCAACAAAAGTAGGACAGGAAAAGTACTTAGATATAGGCCTTTATGGAAAAAAAGTAGATAGCTTTTTCTGCCAGTAACTCTGTGTTCACTTCTGAGGTTTTCTCCCTTGGGTTGAGCGTACCGGATATCATTCAAAGATTGTTGGATTTCTGCTGCCTGGCCATTCATCTTGGGCTGGGGAGAAATTGCAGCCCTTTGGTTTCTAATTAGTGTGGATTGTGTACTTAACTACTGGTGGAGGGATGGGAACTTGGGATAGGCTTCCTTTTATTGTGTGAAATCCAAAAGGGCTGTAACCTGTTACCAAAGCAAAAGCTCCCCATCAATTGTGCTGCACTGGCTCTCTTCCCAGCTCCTTGCACCACTTTGTCAGCTGTTAGGCACAAAGATGCCAAATTCTTAATGATAAAAGTTACTGTTTCAATTTTTTTAAAATGCTGTTCCATAAAAAAGATTTCCTACTGTTTGACTTCCCCTGCTAATTTTCATCTTTATTGCTTAGTTTGCATTTTTGGAGTTGCACAGTCTGTTAAGAGGAGGAAGCCATTGCAAAATCACTTGACATCCCTTTAGCAAATGACTGTAGGCCAGGACTTTTACTTTGTGAACTTAACATTTTGACATTGTTTGTTCTTACCATCTCTTCTATTGCTTCTGGAAATACATCCTGGGTTTAATTATAGGAATGGGTCAGTCATGAAGAGGAGTTCTGCACTCTTAGCAATTAATGTATTGTGTGCTTCAAATTATTCCTCTTCACATTTTGTCTTTTAGTTCTTTTGGTACAGAAATTGTTTTGAGAAACAGGACACTAAGGTTTATCCCTCTAATGTGTATCCTATCTTTTGAAGTTGCAACACACTGAATTTCACATGAATTTCAGAGATATTCTGAAGCTGTAAAGTTCCTAATATTAATACATTAGATGCCATAAATAGTTTTTTCTTTAAAAATGGTACATCAAAAATGTCAACAGATTTCAAAATTTCACAGCTTTGACAAATACACTTTTTTTGTTCTTGTCAATCAGAACCTCCTTAAGTACTGACATGTAAAGGCAAGAAAACTCTCATTGCTTTTTCTTCTAGTTGGCAAGACAGTGTGTAGCTTTAAATTTTATATTAATCCTCCATAAATTTATTAAAAGTATTTACGTTTCTACCTAAAATGAACTGGATGCATCCTAAACTTCTGACACATTTCTAAATTGCTGTTCCTCTGACAAAGTTGGGCAACTAAATTAAGATGCGACTTGGCATATATAGAAATACAGAAAATCCTTCTCACATCCTAGGGGTTTTAATGATAAGATACAATCTGTGTTCAGCTAAATTTTATTTAATTTTTTTCCATGCTTTCTTCTGTTTTCAGCAAGGGAAGAATGAGCAGACAGTCCAGCATAATTGTGAAACTGTGTGAGGCATTAATGAAGCCCAGAGCATTTGGCTGTGATCAGAGCTAATGGAGGTGAACCTTGCTCTGGGATCCAAGAGCCAAGAGTGGAAATGTGTTCAAATGGGGTTAAGAGAAGCCAGAAATTATTAGGTAGGGTTTTAACCAACAGCAGGAAATAATAGTGCCTGTGCCATGTGAACTAAAATACATTTGTGTGTGCCTGACTGGAAACCAAAGTGGGCTCTGTAGCATCAAATCCATGAGACTGAACTGGTGTGTTTTGAAAAACTGTAAGATAAATCTGAGACTGGGACAGAATTGATCCCTTTGGGGAAATTCAGCCCCAGTCAGGGAGTCCTTAACTCAGTTCTCCACTCACACCCAGATGTCCCAGTGATGGACTTGAAATATTGTCACAAATTATAATGTGTACTATAAAGAGATAGACCACTGAATTTAGTTAACAGATAGCCTTAGAAATGCTAGAAATGCTTAGAAAAAGCAAAATTGTTTGAATATCTAAGAAAAGGTTTAATGAATAAGAGAGACATACGCATCACCTTTTCCCTGCAAAAAAAAAATCCTTTTTGTTGGGGAAAGAGTTTGTTCTTCAGGAGAAGCTACTTTTGGGATGCCCTTAGGCTATATATTGGATCTAGTGCTGTTATCTCGATGTCCTTATTGTGGCAGCAGTTTTTGTCTGAGTGGAGGCTCTGAGCCCCTTCACAGGTGTTTTCTAGCTCCTTGCACTGCTTTAGGACTTGACAGGAACACAAGTGGTGGCATTGCCATGGCTCACAAAATTCCTTCTTGAGGTGCAAAATGTTTCTTCCTGGTGAATTTTTTTTGTTTATTGTGTCACAACATGACCACCTTGATGTTGAGTTCAGGATGAATTAGCTGTTACATGCCGCGTGCATGAGAAGCCCCTGTACACCCACACCATGCAACCACTTGCCTCTCACCTGTGCTTTCTGCATTCATGGGTATCTGAAAGCACCTCCTAAACCAGGTGTTCAATCAACCCCTCCAGCTAGTGCCTCTGTTCTCAAATAAAACAGCCTCTTTTTACAGCTTGCTAAAAATAGTTGTTTCTTTAAAGCCTGAGGACATTGTGACTCACATGATAGCAAAGAGGAAGAACAGTTATTTCTTCTGCTTTAGGCTTTGGGAGGAAAGCTGTCATGCTGTCACAGCACCAGCCAGGCTCATGCTTGCTCCCACTTGGGCACCACGGCTGGGTTGCCAGCCAAGTGGCTCTGGCATCCCTTCCTTTGCTGTGGCAGCCCAGCAGCTATTTGTGATGCAGGTGCCATGTCCCAGTGCCCACAGCCCCTTGGCTCCAGAGGGAAGGTGTGCAGTCACTGCTACAACTAAAAATAAACCCGTGAGACAGTCACAGCTTTTGGCTCTGAGGGGTTTGAGCAGAGCTCACCCAAGGATGAAGATGTCTCTTGCAAATTCTAGGCATGCACATGGCAAACGGTTCCATTTAATCGCTGTTAAAATTCCTAATACTCAGCTCACAACATCATTCCAAGTGTGGCTTAAGGAGAGAAAGCAAATCACGGGTAAAGCTTGCTCAGACCTGAGTGTTCATGAATTCCTGCAGCAGTTCTCCCATGGTCTGCAGAGGTTCTGCTGTCTGACACCCCAGCATGCTGCTGCAAGCCCCCTCTAGGCTCTGGCTTGCAGTGGCCTCTCTCCCAGTAACCTGCCTGGGCTCAGTTTTATCTTCTTTGAAGATTTTCATCATCTTCTGAAGAAGCATCCCACAAAAAGGTGCTTGTCTTACTGTAACTGGGGGTGGTTGCACACCTTTTTGAGATACCTTACTCATACTCTGGCAATGCCTTTCTGGAGGAACGTGAAGCAGAAAATGCCTGATATCTGCATACAACGTTTTAGTTGCTGAGCAACCTGTTCCTTGCTTCAGACACTTAGCATAAGAATCCAGTTTCAAATAAGATATTTAGGACCCTGTGTGACTTAGTGATAGCCAACATAACCTGCAGAAACTAGACAAGGACCCAAATCCTCTTTCTTGGGAAAGAAGATTTATAACAAATTTCACTCTAAAGGGCCATATATCTGTAGTGCTGCTTTCTAATTCCCATATGTAGTTTTTCATATTTGGGTTCTTGGTTAGATCTTAAATCACTGCTCTAGATAAAGCATGCCCAGAAGCAGTGGTTCTTATCTACAGCTCAACAAAACCAATGTTATCTTTCTTAATGCTTGTAAACTTCCCATGTTTTTATTAATAGCATCCTGAGAACTTCTGCAACCAGATGTTTGTTTCTTCTCTTCTGACAAGCTTGTTTTAACCAGTTTTAATAAAATAAAATCTTTGGCATGGAGGCAAAATAATGTTTTGTATGCACTTCTAATATGGAAAAAAACGTGTATCCCTAAAAGCATGTTATGATTGGGCTCAACATCTTGAATTATCATGTTTGGGGCTTTGGTTTTGTGTTCTTGGTTTGATTTTTTTGTTTTTTCCAGGCTTGTGTTTTTTAGAACAGCTATCTCCCAAAAGGAGCACTAGGTTTTGCCCGTTTAGTGGAATATTTAACACCTCACTTTTCATGCCCGTCTTCTTGGTTTTCTGTCATCGTTTACAGCAACCAATTGGAGATACTTGCCTACATGTGTCCAACCAAGTACTTTTTCCTCCTTTCCTTCTCAGCAGTAACTTATCTGCAGGGTGAAAGGAGTCATAGCAGTCACTTTGAATGGAGAAGCAGGGGAACAGAGCCCGGATCCTGCTAGAAGCAGCATGTGCTTTTTGTTTTTCTTGGTCGAGCCTTGAGGACCAGCTTTGCAGAGGCTGGAAAAGGGGGACTTCAGGTCAGAGAGCAAGGCAGAGAAGGCAGTGGTTCAGCTTTGGTTTAGACCTGTGCTCCACCCAGAGCTGACAGTTTGCAGCCATACAAGATGCCTTGCTCACACAAGCTGTTTACTCCAGATTATTCAGTATGAAGTGAAGGTTTTGAACTCTAATATCCAGATAACCTTCATAAAACAAGTAAAATGCAACCTCAACAGTAATTTTGGAAAACAGTTCCTTTTTGGCTGACTGCTAGCAAGTGTAAAGCTAGACAGCATCCTCCTGTGCCTTGTGTAGCTGTGTGAGGAAGGGGTTGCAGGTGCAGATACCCAGTCTCTCTATACCCTTTTTTCTTATTTTAGACTGAATACATTTAACTCATAAGAAGAATTATATGGGATTTGGGGGCTGTGATAGCAAGGCAGTAGTTACAGTAACTTGTCTCCTGGCTGCTGGTCTTTACACAGTAGATGCAGCTTATTTCTGCACCTTTTAGCAGCTAATTATTCCAAGGTCACAAATGTAATTGTCCTGCAAGAGTTTTCTTTGGAACATCTTTCCTGAATAATCACTGCTGATTTCTGCGTGATTTTTTTTATTTTATTTTTATTTATTTATTTATTTATTTATTTAAATTTAGAAAGGACAGGATGTTTTGAAGGAGAAGGATGATAACTGCACAGCTCCAGTGGCTTCATTATTCTTTGTGGAAGTGGTCAGCACAGTCCTCCTGGGGCTGGAGCTGCTGTTCGTGCATATGGCAGTTGAGCTTCAGCCTTACTGGTAAAAGGTTTTAAGGGTCATTTGTTATGGAAAACTTTGGACTTTTGTGTTAGGTGCACAAAATATTTAGGATTTAAATCTGATACGGCTGTTGATGGGTAACTTATTAAGAGTCACCACTGTGACTAATTACTGTGGTGTAATTAGGGACTTGAGAAGGTGTCCAGCCATGGTTTCCAGATAGGTGGAATATGACCATAAGGAGGAAAAGAAGAAAAGACAAGAATCATCAGCTGTAAATTACTGCAAAGGAAAATCACAGTAGACATTAGGAAAAATTTCTAGAGATCCAAGGGGCTAAATGACCTGGAGAGAATAGAGGAACCTCTGGCAGGGTCTTAAAGAGAAGATTGGACCAGAATTGGTCAGAAATGATATGAACCCTGCTGCTCCTGACCCTGCTGAAGCAGAGGAGCAGGCAGCCTCCCCAGGGTCCCCTTCCTCTGCCTGTCATCAGCCATGGTGTGAAAGCTTCCACGGTTTAGTTTAGTTCAGTTCAGTTTCTCATCCCTAATAAATCAAAAAAGTCCTCTAGCTCTTGTTACACTATCAGCCTGCTCTGTGCTAAATATATCATCCTCAAAGGGTGTTTCATGACTTCTAGCTGAGGTTTGTGCACCAAGACTTGAGCTGTGTGTGATGTTCTCCTCCGGGCTTGGCGGCTGAGCAGGGCAGCTGCTTTGTTGGGTTTCTAGAACAAGTCTTTAACTGGGTCGTGCTGGTCTGTGTGGACTGTGCTTTTCATGCCAATATGTGGCACACAAAGTGCTTGCAGTCTTCTCAGCACCGAGGATCTCATTAAATACTGATAGCAAAGAAAACAGCTTCTTGCTTATAATTTCCCAAGTGTGGCTTTTTCCTCCTCCGCTTTCTGAACTTCCATTCAGTCCAATAAATGGCTAATTTTAGCATCCTGCCTCATGTTTTGTTGCTGTTGTCTGTGTATCAAGCAGGTCGATAAACCAAATGTGTTTAGATTTTTGGATTTTTTTCTGTCTGTTCTCTTACCAAAATTGATGCTGTTCATTCACATAAAGCACAGAGAACACAAAGCAGATCCGACCAATCTGGTGTGATGGCTTCATCTCTTCAAGGGGCTATAAAAGACCCACGTGGCCTTGGGAAGAGAACTGAATCCAGGTCTTGAAGAGATAAAGTGAGTTAAGAGGGTACTCCTGATGCTGACACAATTATGTGACTTTTGCAGGAAAAAAGAGTACAAGTCACCCCACCATTGAGAAGAGGACCAAGTGCCTTTATTCCAGAGAATGAAGTAAGTTTGCGGTTAGCTGGGTCAAGCGGGTGGGAGCTTTTGAAATGGAAATCCTGAAGGATGTTTTTTACAATCCTGCTTTTAAGGACTGTAAATTGTGCCAGGTGGCACCCAGATGAGCTCCTTTGCAAGCAAAAGAAATGATTTCTCCAGAGCAGGCTCCAGGGGCATCGAACCACACTGCCCTTTCACACAAGGGGTGCCTTTTCACATCTTCTGGGTTCCCAGCACTCCCAGAGATGGACCCGAGTGCCAGCTCTGCTCTTTTCATGGGGGATGATCTCTCACTTACTACTCTTAATGCCAGGCCTAAGGGGAGGCCTATCTACTGTAGCAGAGTATGATTATGTAGCTCTCAGGGCAATGTCTGACCTTCATTTGAAGAGGATGTGAAAACATGGCTAACTTCTTAGATCATAACTGTGGCACTTGAGAGAAATTATAGGTGATAGGTATGGTTTGACTTCAAACTCAAGATTTCTGCCCATGATTTAATGCTCAACTTAAGCCTCAATTTGCAGCTTGCTGCAGTAAGCAGAAACCTTGCTATGGTGGTGTTCTTCTGTGATCTCAGTCTTCACAGAGTATTATTTATTGATCAATCAATCAGTTATTTTGGATGGCCAGTTATAATACCAGAACTTAGCTTTGTTTCTAGTAGTTGCTAAAGGCAGATGATTCCCATGCTAGAAGGACCAAAAGGACATTTTGAAAGGTAAGGTAGCTGCTTTTCCCTGAGTTTCTGTTTATGCACCGGCAAGGTCTGAATCTAAAAACAAACACAGAGAGTAAAAGCAGGCAGTGAGAAAACATAATAAAGAAAAGTCAAAAAAGAATCCTTTTAGACTTGGGAAGAGCAGAGAAAGATGAGTTGTAGCTATCCAAATTTGTGTAGATGACTTCCCTTCTATATGAAATGTGAGATGAAATTGAGATGCCAGAATTCCTAGTGACTTGGTGATGTTCATAAAGTCAGTAATTGTGTAAAAAGTAGAAAAATAAAGTTAAAATTATAACAACTTTAGAGAGAATTGTTAATTAATGTATCATGGCTGATACACTTGGTAAAGGCACCAGCCAAGGGTGCAGGAGGAATTGCTGAGTAGTTCTCAGGAAGAAGTACCAATGGTAATTATCCAGCAGAAGAGGGGAATCTCCACCTCTTTGTATGATAGAGTTATTATGAACTAATATTAAATATTGTTTGTTAAGCAAATTACTATGTTTTTCCCCATTCTTTGGCATGAAATAATATAGTGGAAAGGACAGATGTGGTTAGAAATGAGTAGCACATCCAGTGTCCCACAGATACTGATAATAGAACTGCTTATATCAAAGCCTGCTTTATGATCATAATGGAAGGAATATCTACAGAGCAGTAACACCTTAGAATCATAGAATGGTTTGGGTTGGAAGGCACCTTAAAGATCCTCTGGTTCCAACCCACCTGCCTTGTGCAGGGACACCTCCCCCTAGATCAGGCTGCTCAAAGCCCCATCCAACCTGGCCTTCAACACTGCCAGGGATGGGGCATCCACAGCCTTCCTGGGCAACCTGTGCCAGTGTCTCACCACCATCACAGAAAGAAATAGTAATGTCTAAATCAAATCTACCCTCTTCCAATTTAAAGGCATTTCCCCTTCCCCTGTCACTCCATGCCCTTGTAAAAAGTCCCTCCCCAGCTTTCTTGGAGGCCTCCTTCAGGTACTGGAAGGCTGCTCTAAGGTCTCCCCAGAGCCTTCTTTACTCCAGGATGAACATCCCCAGCTCCTTTAGCCTGTCTTCACAGGAGAGGTGCTCCAGCCCTCTGATCATCCTCATGGCCCTCCTCTGGATTCATCCCAACAGCTCTGTGTCCTTCTTACGTTAGAGGGCCAACATGAGAAGGCCAATGTGTGTCCCAGAACTGGACACATCACTCCAGATGGGATTTCATCAGAGTGGAGCAGAGAGGTAGAATCTCCTCCCCTGACTTGCTGCCTCTTTTCCTTTTGATGCAGCCCAGGATGCAGTTGGCTTTCTCAGCTGCAAGCACACATTGCTGGCTCATGCTGAGCTTCTGGTCCACAAACACCCCCAAATCCTTCTCCTCAGGACTGGTCTCAATCCATTTTCCACCCAATCTGTGACTGTGCTTGAGGCTGCCCAGACCTAGACGCAGGACCTTGCACTTGGCCTTATTGAACTTCATGAGGCTGGTATGAGCCCACCACTCAAACCTGTCAAGGCCCCTCTGGATGGCATCCCTTAAATCTGTCCAACTTAATTATACAGGTTCCTGTTAAAGTGCTGTAGGACTTTACAAGCAGAGTGAAAAAACACATTTGTGAATGTACGGATGGTAATAAATCAGGAGGAAGTACATACACAGTATGCAAATGATAGTAATGTAGGTGGAGATGAATCTCAGAAGCAGTAATACTGCATGTTGCTATGCCTAACATAGCAACAGTCCAGTCCTATAGGATTAAGTTTCAATTTTGTCAGCAGAATTTCATCTCTCCATAACTTCTACTGTTTCAAGGAAAATCCTGACAAACTGGAGAAGATTAGAAACCTTACCAGAGACAGAAAAAGTGTCATTTCCCCAGGAAGCTACTAAATGAGAGGGATAATGGGAGATAAACTTGATGAAGAATAGGGGACTCGTTGGTGTGGACAAAGGTATATACTGTAATAAGTGAGATAAAATGATCTCTACTGTGTGAATAAACTTCTGGTGGTAAAAACATTGTTAAGGAAAACTAAGGAGTCATCATTTTGGATGCAACACGCAGAACTGCTACCGTAGTGACATTTTTACACAGTAAAAATGATGGAGCTGCCTAACTTCATAGTTTCTTCTTTGCTTTCTTTATGGGCTCACAAATTAAAACAGTAATATGTTTGTGTTCAAGATTTTATGGACAAATATTTCTGACATGGTCCATTCTTCAGAAGAAAAGCATATTTTAAATAGCATATTTCAGCAAAAGCATTCTGTCTTCTTGGTTTTAGGCACTTTCTGTCTTCGTGTGCAGTAAGCCAGCTAAAATGGTTTCTCATTTTGTGGTGTTTGCATTAGTGAACTGGCAGGTTAACACTGCAGTTTCAGAATAAATACTGGGTATTCTAGACTTGTGCTTGTAACTTCAGTAGTGAACATGTTGAGAATGGCTGTTCTTGGTGATAAACACTGAGTAATAGCACTAATACTGTGTCAGGGCTTGCAATGCAAGAGCTACTTACTCTTTTGCTGCTTCATTTCATCTTGTGCCCAAGGTTTGGATTGGTTGGAATAATTAAAGAACAGCTTTTGTTTAAAGAAAGCATTAAATTTCTATTCTAAATAATACTTGAATGTCACGGACAAATTAGCATTTGATCTCCTCCTCAATTATACAAGCACAGAGGGATAGATTGCCAGGCTGTTTCTGTAATTTGGTTACATAACCCAGTTCCTTTCCATTAATTTTGAAATTGGTTTTAGGGCTGAAAGCTTGGATGGTGTGTGCCTATACAGGCAGACTTCCATAAAAAGACTTTACCTTCTATTTAGCTCTTGCCTACTTCCAGCTCTCCATACAGATTTGACTTGCAGCATCTGCAAGTTTAGCTATTCTGCAAACATCTACAGAAAAGTGGGTTTGGTTTTCATTGAAACATATTAAAATAATAGAGGTGCAGTGTAACAGGCTCTTCAGTTCTCAGTATACAAGTAGCATCTGTATTTGCAGGCATGGAGGCATGTGTATTTACAACTACCAGCCAGGTCTCCAACATTGCCTTTAAGATTGGACACAGGCAAACCTTTCACACTGCAGTGTGTCTCTCTAGGGCTGAAGATGGAGAAAACCTCTGTTAAGTTTGTCCATCTTATTTTTAAGGTTATGCAAGCAAATGGTTTGGATGAACGTACTAATCTTCTTGTGGAAGAGTACTCTACATCTGGTCGCCTGGACAACATCACCCAGGTCATGAGTATCCATACCCAGTACCTGGAGTCTTTCCTCCGCAGCCAGTTCTACATGCTGCGCATGGATGGGCCCCTTCCTTTGCCCTACAGGCACTACATTGCCATCATGGTATGTAATGAGAGGCTAAACATTTTCTCTTGCAACTTTGACTTTTGTATTTAAGAAAATATTTAAAAAAAAAAAAAAAGGAAGACTTTAGAAAGGAAAGACCAGTGTGACATTTTGGCAGGGGCCAAATTTTTGTACTTGATTTTAATCAGAAGAATGCATGCTAAGTCAGAAAGTTTTCAAGTAGAAGTGAGAGTCAGCAACATCTATGTTTCCCTGATTCCCACAGCAATACACTTCTCAGATGCCCACCAGAGTGAGGTTTTACAGAGAGCAGTTAAAACTGTAACCTTATTTGTGGATATTAACCATCAGTGCAGAGGTGTAGCATGAGGTGCAGTGGACTCAAGTCACAGCAAATTCCAGGTGGACACTGGGAAAACCATTCTTACCTTGAGGATGTTGAGACATTGCATCAGGGGCCAAGAGAGGTTGTGTGATCTCCAAGGATGGAGATCTTGTCTGGCCAAAGCTCCCAGTAACCTGATCTAAGTTATCCCTACTCTGGGCATGTCTTAAACTAGATCTCCTCTGGAAATCTCTCCCAACCTAAATTAGATTCTGCAAATCAGAGTAATCAAATGTATTTTTATTGGAGAATCCTCTATGCATAGAAATACATTGCAGTATAAAACATGGTCCTTTGGAAAGAAATGGTATTTTTATTTTGTGTTAGTAACCCATCTGCCACCCACAGCAAAATCAGATTTCACACTAATGTGCTGCCCTTTTCCCTCTGTTCAACTATTCCAGGCTGCAGCCAGACATCAGTGTTCCTACCTAATAAATATGCACGTTGATGAGTTCCTGAAGACTGGCGGGATTGCAGAGTGGTTGAATGGTTTAGAATACATTCCCCAAAGACTGAAAAATCTGAATGAAATTAACAAACTCCTGGCACACCGGCCCTGGCTAATCACAAAAGAGCACATTCAGGTACCTGTTCAGTCATGCTCTGTAATAGCAGTAAATGTCCAGTTCTAAGAACTGCTAAGAACTACCTAAGTATCTGGTTAGGCTTAATTTCCTTGAGCTAAAAAATTCAGAGAAGTAGTAGAGCACTGAATAAGCTAATAAATTCTGCTGTGTGACAAAGCCAACAAGATTTGCTTTCTAGGAATAGCATTGGTTAAAATAACACCAAAAGAAAAGATGTAATCTATATTAGATGTCTCTCTTTTTTTTTTTTTTTTTCATCCAGTGAAAGGCTGTGTGCAAGAGTAATATGATATCATTGGAAGAAAGGAATCAATCTGTTTTTAAAATAATAGTATTTTACAGGAAAGCTGGGGGCCAAAACAAAATTTTATATTTATGTTTCTTTTATTCTCATTTCAGAAACTTGTCAAGACTGGGGAAAATAACTGGTCTCTTCCTGAACTGGTGCATGCTGTTGTCCTGTTGGCACATTATCATGCCTTGGCAAGCTTTGTATTTGGTAGTGGCATTAATCCAGAGAGAGATCCGGATACGTCTAATGGAGTCAGACTTATAGCAGTCAACAACTTCTGTGTCTGTGATCTTGCCAATGACAACAACATAGAAAATGCATCACTCACAAGTAGCAACTTTGGGGTTAGTGTCACAAGAAGATTCTTTTTGCTTGCCTCTGTTTTGCATTAGAAAACTTTCTTCCATCCTTTGCTGTTTAAATTTCAGGGCAGTTTGAATGTTTTTGTCTACTGGAAGGCTTGACTCTGATAACTCTCAAGCTAGCTCTATCAGCTTGCAGTGTAATTTATTGAAAGCCACATTGTCACAGGAGATGATGATCAGAGCAATGTGATTTTGATAGTTAGTATCACAGTCCCTTGACCCAGACTAAAATTTTGCTTTTGGCCTAGCTTGAAGTCCCATTTTTTCAGCATGCCACTGACTGTATCACCTGTCTGAAATGAAAAAAAGAGATGGTAAAAAAACCCAGAAGTCAATAATTTTGACTTAAAGGCCTACAGTCACAAAACAGGTCAATTCTGAAGCACTTCCATGTTGATGGGAGGAACGTTCTGAAATAAAATTAATTCTTCATACTGGTGTTCCAATCCTGAATCAACAGAGACAGTTGCTTTCTAGTTTAAGAAATTAAATCTGGAGGGTTCTTTTCTGCAAGTAGTTCTATAATGCTTTGTGCTTGAATTAATGCTGACTGATGCATTAGCCTCGTCACCTTTGATGGAAAAAATACATCCAGAGTCACTAGGATGTGTTTTTTTAAATTAGCAGTACAGTGTGAACATGTGATCAGTCAGTTCAAATGCTGTGTCTTAAATATCTGGGCTGCAAGACATGTTAGCTCAAATCAACAAAGTGTCTTTTTCTCCATTTGTAAGGGGCAAAGGGCTGCTGCTGACTCTGTGCTGCTTGTTAAGCAGTGAGTGGCATACTAAAAATCATTCATAGTTACAGGCAGAAGAATCAAAAGGCAAAGATGGAAAAAGAAAAAAACAAACTATCTTATGAAAAGTCTGAATCATAAGTACAGATCACAGAGCCCATAACTTTCATGTATTTCTAGTAAAGAGGCCTGTATTCCCCACAAAAGCAAGAAAAAGGGTCAACATAATGCTAATTTTGATCAGGTGTAATGAAAAGAAAACCACTAATTTGCTGTCTGGTTATGTTCCTACATTGCAGGATTGCACTGTGTCCCTTCAGAATCATATTTTGCATTATTAGTGGATTAAAAAAACTTACCTTAATATTAAAAGTTGTTTTATGATACATGTAGGGCACACAGATGGCTGAGCCATCAAGCAACAATAATTTCCACATTCAAACACCACCTCTTCTGCTGTTAGCCCCACTGCAGCAGGTGACTCTAACAGGTTAGAGTAACACTTCCCAGCTCCCTTCTTCTGACTGTCTGAAAGCTTTTTGTCTATTTGTGCATGTGACAAATGCATTCTGCCTTGAGTTCTTGTGTTTGCTGCCACTAAGTGTTTTTGAGAACGTTTGTTGTCAAGCATGAAATCTGAAGATTACACATGTTGTCTATCTTCTAATTTTGCAGAATGTCATGGTGTTTTTGCAGATTGCAGATTCTTTAAGTGAGCTGGAGGCCTTAATGGAAAGAATGAAGAGGCTACAAGAAGATAAAGAGGATGAAGAAGCCTCTCAGGAAGAAATGGCAACTCGCTTTGAAAAGGAGAAGAAGGAGAGTCTGCTAGTAATTAGTGGAGGTATTTGTGCTTTTCCAGTTCCATTTTGCTTGTGCTTTATAAGAACTAAACACTTGAGGCCAGTTCAGTGAGTACAACTTTTTCTCTCCATTTCTTTTTTCTGGCTCTTGGTCTAATAGGAGTGTACTAAGGGTGGTCGTGTCTCTTGCTTCGTCTGCTTAAGATTTCCTGATTGGCAAATAACACCATAATTTTTGCTACCAGAAACTTACCTGCTGCACAGTAAAAAATAAAGCCTGTAGGCATCTTAAAAAGTTGAGTGTAAATTTATATATTCACATTAATTCAGTAATGTATCACAGATTTAGGTTCTGTATCCTTCAGATATGATATTTTGTTCAGGAAATAGAAAGGAATGAGGCTCAACTTCTTTACCACTTACTACTCCTGTGGAAAGGACTTTTCTAACTTGGTCTGAGTGATCATACTGCTGTGCTGTCACTGCCTGTGTTGTAGTAAAGATTCTTAGCATTTTTTTATTCTTAAATAATATTCAAGATTCTGCACTGAAAGCTTCTTTTCTGATTTTCTTCATATGTTCTGGAAGCCTTCATCTCTCATTGTTTCCTGTAGACAGGAAAGTGGGTTTATTTTCCAAATAAAGTGTTTAAAGAAAGAATACTATTAAGACAATCAGAATCTCCAACCATTTGCTCATAGTAGAGGCTACTTGAGGCTTGTTTCTTTTTAAGAAGTGACCCATAAAGTGCTTCAGATTTTACTGACACTGTTCTTTATGAATTTAGCTCTCAGTACCTTCAGACCAAACATGTTTGAAGATACCTAAGTTTTCATGCACTGAAGGAAGAGGGAGGAAGGATGTATTGTGAGTCAATAGGGAGATTATTTACAGCTCTCTAGGAACATGCAGAAACTCTAAAGGTAAATCCAAGTAAATCATGGCTGGACTTTAAAAAATGAACAGTATCCTTTTTTGCTTCATTTTTCTTCAGTAGGACAGTATCAATAGTGCATATACACTAACACCCATTGTGGTTTCATTATCAAATCAGAACTTTGATAAGTCTCTGCAACTTCAGACATACTTGGTAGAGATGTTGTTTGAGACTGAAGGCTTTTTTCATGGGGTTGCTGATAGCTTTGTTGACTTTTCTCTCTCTGCCTTTTGCTGGTTTGAGTTGGAGAGGCTGTATGTGTTAGGCCTTTATCCTTCCATTAAATTCAGTCCTCATCAGGGAATAGGAGTGTATATGTGCTGTTTTTTTATTCTTCATTGAAGATTTGCTGTAGCAGATGCTGCACAAGCTTCTTCCTATGCAGTTATGTTTTGATTGTTTAATGAGGCAAAGAGGTGATAAAGCACTTCTGCAATTCTTAGATTAACTGATTTTTCAAGGTGCTAACAGTGGACATATGGCAGCTGTTCTGTCAATGCATGTGGAAGCAAGCCAGGATTTTAACATCAGGGTCAAAAGCAGTCAGCTATGCAGTAGTCAATTTCTGCAAAGGTAGTTACACAATCAAGCCACCTGTTTATTCAGGAGGGAAAGAGAGATTCCTGATAGAGAACCTGTGCTTGCTTAGTGACATGTTTTGTAGCTCTTTGAAGATGCTTAGATACTAGAACTTCTGGCAGAATTTCAGGCTGGTGTGCTGTAGCTCTCTTTGCTTTCATATAATCTTCTCACTGTATCTACAAGTGGAGTGTTGCATTGCTTTCTGGTTGCTCATACTCTGGGTTATAGAATGGAGCTGGTGTAATTCCTGACACCACACCCGCCCAGCACAGCAGTCCTGTTGTCACAGGTACATTTTTCTGTTTCTTTTCCAAGCATGATGGCTTTAATAACAGGATTAATCTTTCTGATATAAGATATTCTTCACTAATGTCATCGGAGAGAAAAGCACACATCCAAACAGAAGTTTAGCCCATCTCTTCCCATCTTGTTGAAGTACTTCAGATGTCTGGTGTAGGCTGACGTTTAGTTGGCTCATGGAAACAGATGGGTCCCATACAAGCAGATTATGATGTTGCACAACTTCTAAAATTGTTCTCTAGTCCTATAGTAGAGTGGTAGTTACAAGCCAGTGCTCACTCACGTGCTTGCCTAAAGCAAAACATTTTGCTGGTTTTCACAGCATTTGATGATGAAATAGTTTCTACGGATGTCTCCCGCTATATTGAAGATCCTGGGTTTGGGTACAAAGACTTTGCAAGGAGAGGAGAAGACCATCTGCCAACATTCAGAGCTCAGGTACCACCTCTTTAAAGTACAGTCAATCAAAAAAATGTTTGTATATCTTTTATGGGGCAGGCAGTATAAAGCTGTTGTAGTGGAGCAGGTTTGTTGCATGTCCCTGTTCTTGTCCTGGTCCACTAGATAACTTGCAAGCATCCATAAATCTACCTCAATTGAGTCTTTTACTATTTTTAAATTTCAGATTCTTAGCTTTCAGTGTTATTTCTATTATTTCAGATTTAATGTTTGAAAACCATAAAGTACATTACTAAATCTGGAACAAAAGGGAGAAGTAGAAAAGAAAATTTCTTTTCCAGTAGAAAAAGTCCACTAGGAAGGCTCTTTATTTCTACCATTTTATCAAGTATTCTCTGTCCATTGATTATCACTACATGGGTGTTTGTATATCTGTAAGAAGAATTTGGTGAGTGTCGTTCTCATATATGCACCAAATCACAGGACTTTGAAAGTCAG
The DNA here is from genome assembly GCA_038090715.1 of Florisuga fusca. Classification (NCBI taxonomy): domain Eukaryota; kingdom Metazoa; phylum Chordata; class Aves; order Apodiformes; family Trochilidae; genus Florisuga; species Florisuga fusca. Next base: position 9,547,835 of record JAAWXA010000007.1, on the reverse strand, counting down.
AAAAGATATGAAGTTCATAAATATGGTTACTGAAGTTTTTGCTATATATGAATACATATATTTTTTTAGTGCTGTAGAAAGAATAGCACGTACATTTTACCAATACATTGTCTTACATATTGGTATCTTTTTTCCACAACCATATTCATTAACTTCTTCATGGTATGTAGAACAGGAGGGACATTCTAGGTGGTTCTGTTCCAGCTTGCAGAGTAGACTAATTAGCAGTCTAATAATAAACTGTGATCAATAGAAGAAATCTTAAACTAAATCAGGTAACTTCAATGACAAAAACCAGTGGGTGCAGAGAAACTTCCTGGGGGCCTACAGGAAGGCTGGAGAGGGACCATTTTCAGGGACCTGTAGTGATAGGATGAGGGCCAATGGTTTTAGATTAGAGAAGAGTAGATTTAGATTGGATGTTAGGAAAAGTTCTTTACCATGAGGGTAGTGGAAAAATGGAACAGGTTGCCTGGGGAGGTAGTTAAGGATCCATCCCTGGTGATATTCAAGGTGAGGCTTGACAGGGTCCTGAGCAACCTGATCTAGTTGAGGGTGTCCCTGCTTACTGCAGGGGGGTTGGACTAGATGACTTTTAGAAGTCCCTTCCAACCCAAATCATTCTATGATTCTAAGATGTATCTGAGACTGTAAAATAAAGAATTATAGGATGTCAGATTGGAAGGGACCTCAAAGATCATCTGAATCCATGATGAAGAAGAATCCATGAAGAATCCATGATCCCTCTCAGGAAATGTATTTAGCTATAATAGCAATTGCTGCCAATCTGGATAATTTACTCTGCAGTCTTCAGATGAGCCTAAAGTAGGTAGGAATTGCCAAAAAGAATAAGGCATAGTCAGTGCCTGTAAATCATACATTCTGCTTAACTACTTTAGGAGCATCAGGCTCCCATGGAAAAAAGCTGTGCTGTGTTGAAATTGGAACTAAAGCATCTCTGTTCTTAAATGAACAGGAGAGCTTCTGGCCTACATTCAGAAGGGTCACCTTGAAAATTTAAGTTTATTAGTATGTCCCACTCGTAGGTAGTTGTATATAGCTACAGCCTCCCAAATGGTGTGCTATCATGCTATTTAAATTTTGATGGCATCCCAAAACACTGCAATAAAACCAATCCTCATTCTGATAAAACAAGATAGCATCATTTATTCTGTGGTTTTAAATTCAGTAACAGAAAAAGATACACCATACACAGCAGATTGTCTTTAATGTATGTTTTCCCATCTTTTATTGTTGGTATGGATTCACTACTGTTAGTAAACAGTGCTTTCCACCTCATGAGGCTTCTGGTTTTCAGAGGCTTTCCCAAGTGGCCTGGAAACCTGTACAGGGCTGGTAGGTACTGTATTTTTCCCTTAAACATTGTGGTCTTTTGGGCTGGCAGCTGGAGGCCACATGTGACATTGTGGTGCATTTCAGAGGTCACTAAATGCCTTTATTAGGCATCTGAATGTTGTTCCACATGTTCTCCCCCACTGTCCTAATCAGGGGGCCAGTCCAGTAGAACTGGTGCTGTGCAGAACCTGGGTGAGGACCCTTGCCCAGCTGTACTTCTGAAAGCAGCCAGATGCAGGAAGGAGAGGGAGTTGATGTCCTCAGTTGTAAAGATGGCATCAATTATTGAAATGTAGAACATTTGCCAAGGATGTGGGCAAAGCAACATGTTCTGTGTAAGCACAGCATGCAGAGTGGTTGCATGCCACTCTGAGGCAGGGTCCTCCTCCCTGCTGGTGCTGTGCAGCCACTCTGCAGAGATTTCCCATTCCTGATATGAACAGACAAGCTTTTATCCTTGTAATCCAAGTGCTTGTCTAAGACCAAAGTGCCTGGCTTTTATTATTTTGTTCAAGGACAGTTCAGCATTTTATTTACCCAATGGGTGTGCATCCTGGGTGGAAGTAAATACTCCATCTCTGCTCAGAGGTGAACATCAAAGCCTCCAGGAGGAGCATGTTTTTAAACTTAGAGGCCTGTCCCACTGGTTGGAGTGACACAGCAGACAGTGGAAAATTGCCTTAACCCTTCAAGTGAAGCTTGAGTTTTTTCTCCTGTACCAAAAGAATACCAAGCTGCAGGTGGAGTGTTGCAGCATGATACTCATTGCCAGGCAGCCTAGGGGAATGGAGCAGGTGATAGGGATGAAGGATTCAAAATGCCAATTTTTTTAAGAGAATAAAGTTATAACTAACAGACAAAAAAAAACTATGGAGCTATAGAGAGGATCAGATAGGAACTTAACTTAATTTGTGCATTTCTGTATTTTCTTCCTGCAGGACTATACTTGGGAAAATCATGGCTTTTCCCTTGTGAACAGGCTTTATTCTGATATTGGGCATCTCCTTGATGAGAAGTTTCGGATGGTCTATAACCTCACATATAACACTATGGCAACTCATGAAGATGTTGATACAACTACTCTAAGAAGAGCTTTATTTAACTATGTCCACTGTATGTATGGAATCAGGTATGGACAAAAATCCTCTGGCTTAGGAGTGGATTTTCAACTGTGAACACACAATGATAAATGAACCTTGTGAAAAGCATCATGTTGAAGTGGAGATGGTACCTCAGTCTGGAAGTTAGAGAGGTTTTGCTGGTCTATCAATATAACTTTTCAAGATGTTATTACAGAAATGTCTTCTCTGAAGCCAACTTGTGTCTTTTGTTCAGAAAAGACAACATCCTAGTTCTTTCAGATCTTCTGTTAGGTAGCACGTACAATCAATGCTTCAGTTCCCAAACTTAAGAACATAATGCTGCAAAAGACCATGCTTTTAAAAACTTGTGTCCAACAGAGTATTTTCTCTATTATTTAGGTATGATGACTATGATTATGGAGAAGTTAATCAGTTACTTGAACGCAGCCTGAAGGTTTACATAAAGACAGTGACCTGCTACCCGGAGAGAACTACCAAGCGCATGTACGACAGTTACTGGCGCCAGTTCAAGCACTCGGAGAAGGTTTGTATTTCAAACCCCATCTGGCCTCACAGGGACCCCCATGCTGTCTAAAAATGAAAATATGGCAACAACCAAAAATGTCAGTATATGTCAAGTGAGCTGGTTTTAACCAGAGGAAAACAAATGAAATTAATTCGTTGAGCGTTAGATATCAGTTTTACAAAAATACTTCTTAGAGTACTGGAAATACTGATTCTTTTTTTACTATTGGTTTGAGTGACTTCTCCATAAAATTGAACTGGCAACTGTAAAAGAAGAGTGAATAAAGTTGGGAATGCAGAAGTAGCCAACTATGCCAATACTTGGGATTTGGGAATCAAAAAAGGCTTTGACTCCCATATAAATATAAAATCTTCACAATGTTTTTCATGTATAAAAATGTCAGTGTGTCTTCAGATACACAACTTAAATGCTTCCTGACAAGGGTTCATTGGTTATGTGCCATGTAAACTGTTCCTTCTTATCCTTAAAGGAGGCCTACAAGAAAGTTAGGCAGGGACCTTTTGCAAAGGCATATAGTGATAGGACAAGGGCTAATGGCTGTAAACTGGAAGAGGGGAGATCTAGGTTAGACATTAAGAAAAAAATTCTTCAGTGTGAGGGTGGTGAGACTCTGGAACACATTGCCAAGAGAAGTTGTGGCTGCCCCCTCCCTTGAAGTGCTTAAGGTCAGGTTGGATGGAGCTTTGAGCAACCTGGTCTAGTGGGAGGTTGGAACTTGACGGTCTTCCACCCAGACTGATCTCTGATTCTGTGATTCAATGATTCTGTTCCCCTATACAGCAGTCACAAATGGTAGTAAAGAAAACAAAAACATAGGTCAGAAAGAACTAATACTATTAAGGTACAAAAATAGTTTTACTGGCACTTATTGGATGGAATGTTGCCTAAAGCAGGAGTTGGGGCTAGTTCCTTGCAGTACCAGGATGTTGGCTAGTGCTGGCATCGTACACAGCTGTCTGAAGAGGAGCTGGAGTCCTGAGCAGGGCACAGGGAGAAAGGAGATTGTTTTTTCTTGCTGAAATACTTTAGTAAAGGATAGAAATCCTACTTTAAATGAATTCACAGTGTTGCATTCAGAGGTGAACTAAATGGCTGATTTAATTTTTGACAGGTTCATGTCAATCTACTTCTAATGGAAGCTCGTATGCAAGCTGAACTTCTGTACGCTCTCCGTGCCATAACTCGTCACCTAACCTGAAGCATTGGCTGGGCAGGAGTAAAGGAGTTTTTACTGAGTATGTAAAGACCTTTTGAAATAGATACACACCAGAAGCTGTTTGTGATGTAGCATCAGGTTATTCAATTCTCTAGTGTCAAAGTTTAGCCGTGCTTCTCGCCGGCTGTAATGTGCAATGACGTGTTTTATTTTCTTGATGCTTAACATTACTAATGATAACAAAAGTAACATTGAGGAGCACTACTCTGCATTGTTTCCAGCTGGATTTCTGCACAGTGGTCAGGTTCCTGAAACTGTTTTTATTATGTCCAATCCTAGTGCTTTGTTCCTTTAAGCACGAGAGTGAAGTGCTTAGAGACTTCTTTTTCCAAGCAATCATTTTTCAGATTAGTGGAGTCCAGCAGAGGATCAGTTCTGCCTGTCCTGAGAAAGGTCCCACCACGTCGTGACTCGTGACAGAGACGCGCGGGCTGTGGCGCATTGAATTGCCCACTGGATTCTTCTGTTGTCTCCTGGAGACTGCTTGCCAGTCACTGTCTTACTACAGCAATTGAAGGTGATGCGAGATGTGGATGCCAACATTGAGCACACTTTAATGTGAAATTAGTTATGAGAAATCCTACAGCATGCTACTGAAGTGCAAAATTCATCTGCTTTGTCGTGCCGCTTCCCAAGGGAAGAGGCCTGACCCTTTGCCATTTCAGCCACTCTTACTGTGTTTCAACCATGCATAATCTTGTTTTGCTGACAGTCACCCTCAGTTGTCCTTGCAATATCCATGCTCATTACACCCATTTTTTCAGTTGGCACCTATCAAGTTAACACACAGGCTGACCAAAAATAGGGTTGTGGGGTTTTGTGCACTCTCTTCTTTCTCGATGTTTTAACTAAGGAAAGTAAAGGAAAGTTAGCATATCTGTTCTTTCATATTGGATGTATAGAAATTTATTTCCCATAACTTTTTCATAGCATGAAATTTTAATAGTCAAAGTTTAAAAAGTTTCTATGCATTAGTGTGAGTGAACAAAAGAAAAGTGCAATATTTAAAAAGAAAGCAAGCTTTTTTCCCTGTCATGCCACTGCTAAAGTGTCCTTCCTATATAGCCATAAAGAAATTTTAAAACCAAATTTCTTTATTGTCTAAGGCCTAGCAGTTTTGTTTTAGCTTTTATGGCTTAAGACAACCTGATACTGAGATGCCAAAGCATCCCCAAAGCAAAGCATTCTTGGACAACCAGTAATATTGGGGAAGGGAAGAAATAAGCTGCCAAAAATGTCACACTTTTGTGCTGTTTTCTGTTGCTTTTGACTAATTTTTAAGAGCACAAAATGTTGATATTTATAGCTTTATTTTGTATTGCATTTAATGAACCAGTGAAGTGCCTAAAGAGATGCTTAAACTTACCCAGTAGGATGCAAGTTGTCACTGCTTCAACCTCTGTCTGTTGGTTTGGACTTTTCATATTTCTTTGAGGAGGGTGACTTATTTCTGTTGCATACATTCAAAATTCACTGGATAGGTTTATTTTTAATGTTCCATCAGATTGTAGGAGTTAATACAGGATTTTTATTTCCATTTGGGATTGCAGAATAGTTTTAAAAAGTATCGGTCATATTTTAAGACTTTTCATTGACAAAATCATGGACCAGTATGATACTAAAATTAATTTTCTCTTTTCTTCCTTTTTCCTGATACTCTTCACATGTTGGGTTTTTTGCTTTATCTATCTGTTCCAGATTGGAAAGCTAAATGATTGTACACTTTTCTGCACTTTCAGATTCTGCATGTGAAAACCTTTTTGAGGAAAAAATCAATATTTTTTAATGTAACGTTGGCTACTTAAAAAGCTGCCCAACAGACAGCATTGGACTCTCCCGTAGAGAGACCATTGGGTAAAACATCAGATTTATTTATCTTGTTTAGGTAACAGTAAAGATTTCTCAGAAGTGTTGAGATGCTCATATGTATGAACTTAGATCACCTTTCTAAGTTGTTGTAATACTTTTTCCTCCCTCTTGTGACCATAGTGGCCACACTTAATGAGTTTTGTGCTTAAAACAGTTCTGCTGAGAGAAGGTTTCATGCAATACTTTTGATTTTTTTTTCCAAGTGATGGGAACTGTACAGTACTACTTTAAATTCTTTTGCTTTGAAAAGTCAAGTAGTTCTCAAAAGCACAGCTGAGCTCGGGAAAGGAGATGAAACTAGATGTGGGTAACTAATATGATGGCTTAGTTTCCCTTCAGAAATGCAAAGAAAATTGCATTTAGAGTAGGTTGAGTTTTACATTTGGAAACATGAGTGCCTTTACGTCTTTCCTTATGAAATACACTTGCCAGCTCAAATGCCTTCAGAGCCAAGTACGTGAGCAGATTTGAACTATAGAAACCATCGATGGATTGCTTCATAACATTTGTAGTAAATCAGTGATTTGGGGTTTTCTTTGTCTTTTTAAGGTGCCATATCAAGTCACATATGGCCTGTGAGACATTCTGCCATAGTCATTAATACAACTAGCTTGCTATTTCTCTTTTTTTTAATATTAAATGCAAACTTGAAACTTCTGGAAAAGTTTTCCATGTGGCATTTTTTTCAAAGTATTGCATTTACAGTGTAACAATTTATAGCCTAGTTTTTATACTTAAATTTATTATTTTAATAGATGTTTGTTCAGAATAGGTGTTTAAAGTCAGATAACTCTACCATACACTTTATGCACGCTTTAGGCTCACACTGTGCCAAATTTTAATGTGCAAGTGTTCTTGAATTTTTTGCATTTTTAAAGCACTCGTGAATGTGAATCTTCACACTTTGTTCATTAATATTAGTCTTCAGAGTACCACAATTGTTGGAAGTATAGATACTCTACTTCTGTGTTCCTTTACTGGAATTGCTATTTACCAGCATTCATGTTAGTCCACAAAATTCCAGCCGTGACCAATATAAAACCAGAGTGTACAGTCTCCTGGCTGCTGAAGAGAAAGTTTGGTAGGCACAAATTAACCAGCTAGCAGAGGGAATGCTGTCAGCAGGGAGCAGAGCTTTTGAGCACAGACAGCTTCTTCTCACTGCAGAATCACTTCAAAACGTGTGTTGCAATAGAGTACATTCTTGCTGAAATTACTCCTTTTTTTTTTTTTTGGTAATGAAGAGAAGTGAAAAGGTGCCTATTGGAGAGAGCTTTTGCATTTCCCAGAACACTCTGGCTGCAGCTGAACATCACCAGAGTGCCATCATGCAGGAATAGAAACAATTTTAAACTAGGGTACAGTTTGTGCAGATAGCTACTAAAGCTGCTGCCATGGTATCCTGTGAGAACTTTGGTGACCTGTAGAGGGATTTATTTTCATCCAGACTGAACTGAAACATACATTCTTTGTCCCAAAGCCTTCAAAAGGATGTACTTTCAGCTTTAGAAGTTAAAGAATTGCCACTATCAGCTCTTCCTATGTATTAAAAAAAAACTTTAAGGACAGGAAAATCAATGACTGTAAAAAATTATAAATGTAGGTCTCAATAAATTTAGAACAGATCAGAACAGAAAGGTCAAGGCACCAGATTCTTCAAAAATATTTTTGTTCATAGTGATGGTGATAGATATTTTCATGGGATTTGGAAAAAAAAGTTAGTTTCCTAAATTTCAATGGGAATTTAAGCACCTAGGCACTCAGCAAAATCCTACAAGATACCCACTTGGATTTTTGAGTCAGATTTTCAAAGATACTTAGTCATCTGATTTCAGTAGAATAAAATTGGTTTCCATAGAGATTAAAGGAATAAGGTGTAGCATCTCCATGTGATTTGCAGTGATTGTTAATGAAATCTGTTGTTTTGGGGACTTAATATAGGCTAGAGAAATCTTTCCCAAAGCAATTAAACTGTAAGCTGCTGCTCTTGCAGAACAGGTTCTCGATGTTTCTCACACATGTGTTTTCCATGAACATAGACATGCATTTCAGTCTCATGTTCCAGAGTTTGAACTCCCTTTTGGAAGAACTGGGATATTTAACCTCTACTTGCAGAAAATATTTATTGGCAGCAGCAAGTGGAGAGCTTGTGCCTGGACTAAAAAGTTTAGGCCAGAAAGAAATACTCCAAATCTTTTTGATTTCAAGTGATTTCCTTTCAGTTACTCTCCTTAGAGGTTTGGATCCTTCTGCCATAAATAAAGGGTGATGTTGCACAAAATGGAGAGGGGAGGGAGTGGAATCATTGTAAGTGAACTTTCTCAGAGCTGATCCAAACATAAAACTGTAAGAATTGGTTTGCCATTAGCAATAACTTCAAGAGCTTGACATAAATGTCAATTTTCACCATTTGAACTTCGGATTTCTTTCTCTGTCATGTCCCCCAGCACTATGTTTGTGTAAATAGATGCATCCACCAGCTTTTCCGCATTTGGGAATTGTAAATGGAATTTTGCATCTCTGAATGAAAGTGAATTTAGCATTTCATACCCACTGCATAGATCACATCTGTGGGAGATGGAGAGAGCACAGTAGTATGAGGAAACTAGGAGCATCTCAGTGTTAATTTCTCCTTAGAGCACATTTCCTGGCATGAGGTCATGCTGCTGCTCCTCCAACACACATCAGGTCTCTCTTGCGGACACTGAATCCTTCTGCTGCTCACCAGGAGCAAAACTGTCATTTTCCAACCTGCCACCACCCTGCATCAAGTGCTTCCTGTCTTCCCACCTCACAACCCCTAGCAGTCATGCAGGGACAACCTCCTAGCCTTAACCTCATACACACGTGCCAGGTTCCTGTTATCACCGTTTGCTATTGAGTTCAGAGGGTCTTTCTCACATTCAGAAACACTTAATTGCCATAGTAGATTATTTCTGGACAGAAAAATTCTAAAATTTGTTTGAAAGGATGACACTCAGTACTTGCTTTCAATACTTAGATAGCATTTGCCAGTAGCATGACAAATCCCATCTCTGGGGTTACAGTAATAATCGAGTGGATCCACTAAGGAAACATTTTCTTTGGCAAAACTCCCCATGTTTGAGCTGGTCAGCAGTGCAGGTCTCTTTGAGGGTCACCTAATGGGGGATTTGAGGTCCTCTTGTGCCAGGCAGGCTTACAGAGCTGTTGTGTGGGCAGACTGCAAATGGCTTCTGGAACTCATGGATTTGGGTTTTTTGTTAATCTACAACAGAAATCCAAATGCATGCCATGGAGTGGCTGCTGGAGACACAGGCAGGCTTGGATGTTCCTGTGGGTACTGAGTATGATTTGGGCTCATGGAAAATAGAAATCTGAACTCTGCTCTTGTTCCTGACTGTAGTTAGGGATGGTATTGAAAATGACCATTTATTACTAATTGTGGGGAGCAGGCCATGCTGTCAGCATCCGAAGGTGTAAACCACGGGCACTCTCAAAGGGACACAACCAGCACAGGAGAAGTTGATGTGTTGTTCAGATGAGGAAACCCCACCAGTGTGTCTGAGAGATCCTTGTGTGTGTCTGTGCACGGGGGAGATGCTGGGAGATGCCTCCTTTACAGGTTTCCAGAGGGTTTCCATAGGACAAGAACTGGGACCCTTTCCTTCCTCTAAAGATGGAGCAGGGGAAGGGAACCATTTACTTCTGCCTGAGGAAAATATGCCACTGTTGAATTACATTTTCTTGCCTCCAAAAGCCCTTTGAAGGGAGTTTTCAGACAGAACTGTCTCTCCAGCTGAGGGGTCCGAGGGGCAGTGACAGCAGCAGATCCAAACATGCACGGTCCAGAACTGTTTCTCATTCCCCACTTCATGCCCATGTCGTGCCACCAGACCCAAACCTCTTCCCTCCAGCCCAGCTGCCACGTGCCTGGGTGCTGCCCACTCGGGGGGTGGGAGATGTGGCTTTTTTGGGGGGAAAATAATAATAATTAGGCTACAGCCCTTGGACTCTGCAAGGCAATGCAGTCAGAAATAATTTCATGACTGCGACCGGAACTGGATACAAACTGTAGCTTAAAAAAAAAAATAGGAATTTTGTAAACTTGAAATCTCTCAGTTTTACCCTTTTCTCCTTTTGCTGGAAAGCCACATGATGAATGTAAATGCTTTTATCTTTCTATCTGACATAACTGAAAACCAGACTGCCAACTCCTTGTTTTGTATTAGCCTTTTTTTTTTTTTTTTTTTTTTTAAGAGAAAATCGTGAGCAATATATGTAGCATGCTGTGAACGTCTGTTTTGATCTTTATAGTTACTCTTTAATCCATCAGTATTAACACCAGTTCTTTTTTGTGTTCCCCTTGGTACTTCGTATGCAGTGTAAAAGCAGAAGCTGTGATCGGCTTTGCAGTCCTGTGCCGTGTTACTGTAACTCCTTGATTTTTTTAGGAAGCACCTGACTGTGGGCCACCCTGGGGCAGGCAGCGTGCCCGTACACGACTGCCACTTTTTGGTCTCTTGTACTATGTATAGTTTTAAGTAGAATAAGCTTTTTAACAGAATATTGATGCGGTTTATGAGTCACGCAGGCTGCAAGTGTCTGGTGTGTGAGAGTCTTTGTATTTATAGTTGTTGGGGTTTGGTTTTTTTTTGTTTTGTTTTGTTGTTGTTTTCGTTGTTTTGTTGGGTTGTTTTTTTTTTAATTCATAAAGTAGCAGACTTGATAAACATAGCCACTTTAAACTGCTCTTGCTAAAACAGACCCTGCTGTAGAAAAAATACCACTGTAGGGATGGGGCCCCATGGGGGAGCTGAGCCCCGAGCTGTGGGGAGCACAGCCTGAGCCCCACGGCTGCTCTGCCTTTGGGCACACGGGGACCCAGGTGCCAGGACACAAATGTCTGGGGTGTGTTTCAGCCCCTGTGCCCATAGGGCTGCTGGCAGGGGGAATGGTGAGCTGGCAGGCTGCAAGGAGCAGCCACCGGACCGAAAACATGGGCACAGTGTTTCTGCAGCTGAAAAGCTTCCATGCCTCTCTCTTGAGTGTAAAAAAAAAAAAAAAAAATATTCCTTGGTTTGCTGTCTGCAGAACCTGGCATGTCAGGGTTAAGCAGAGGCTTCAGCTCTCTGTTGGTGGCTGTGGGTCTGAGCCCCCTTGCCTCAGGCTGGGGTTGGGTTGGGCAGGGCTACATCTCCCTCCTCTCAGCCTCTGGACAGGGGGTAAAGTGTACCCAGCCCCAGCCTGGCAGCTTCTTGCCTTCTCCTGCCACAGCCACACAGGTGTTTCGGGGTGGAGAATAAGGACAAAGCTCTGATCCTGCTGCTCCCTCCCATCAACACGAAGTGGGGAAGCTCTGTGGGTCCTTACAGCATCCCACGGGCAGGTGGCACATCACCTGTCCTGCCTCTTGGGCCACCACCTGCCCCGAGCTCTGGAGATACACCACGGGCTCTGTGTTTTCGCAGGAGGTTTGCCTGCAAGGTGAGGCAGCTGCTAGGAGCTCACAGTGGGTTTCCACAGCAGCTTCCATCATTTATTTTTTTCTGTTGTTGCTGGTTGGGGTTTTCTTGTTTTTCTTGTTTGTTTTTCAGAGCGACAGACTGACCTAGTGGGATGGAATTTTTTTTGTGTGTGTGACTTTTGTTAGTTTTTAAGTTACCCAACTTGAATTTATCTGAACAGATGCAGAAGGAACTTTTTTTTTTCTGAGTTAAGAGACAAAAACACATTTTTAAACAAAGGAATCATGTATTAACATTTTAACAGCAATTCATAAATCTGCACTTTTTATGAGGTTTTGAAAAAAATCTATTTATAGGTACGGAACAATGGGGTTTGTTTAAAACTGTATCGCATTTATACTTGCTGAAATTACTTTCATTGTTATCGGTAGGAATTTCATTGGTTAAATAAAATGGCTAAAACCCATCTGTTTAAACTCTCATTTGCCTTGGGCTGGGGAGCATGTCTCTGGAGCAGAGCATCCTCTGTTTTGGGATGAGATCCAGTCTTGGAAGCATCATTCCCTCCCCTCTATGCCCTTTCTCTGAATTTTAATCTGTGTATTATTTAAGCTATACATTGTTTAAACTATACATAGATATATCTGAGATAGAAAATAATTCTATATAACCTATGTGAACAGAGGTCCTGAAAAATACACTGTGCTTGCCAAAGGGCATGTCACAAATCAGGAAGCCATCAGTGGTGAGGGATGGGGCATCATTATGCCCTTGGTACAGGGCTGGTCACCTTCCCCGTAGAAATGTGCTTTGTGAAAGCCACAAGCAGTGGGATGCCCCAGCAGCTGCTCCCTCCCTCTTCCAGGGAATCCTGAGCGAGCCCAGGGGCAGAAGCAAGTGAGAGCCACTAACCCTGAAGGAAATGGGAGGGCTGGAAGTGATGTGGGGTGGCTGGGGGCAATGACAAACTTACCCAGCTGCCAAATTACCCCCCAGTCCTGCCAACTGCCCCATCCAGCCCCCAGGGAGGGGAGGCATGGTGCTGAGGGATCACCTGGGGGGGTTTGCCCTGGGAGAGATGCTCCCCTCCCCTCCAAAGAGACAAAAGGAGTTAACACAGGCCACAGACATGGGCTTTTTGGGGTGTATCTGGTCATCCAGCTCCTGGATTGTCACCTGTCCTTGCCTCACCCTGCAATGGAAGTAATTCCCCCCAAATACCTAAAAGCCTGTTTCCAGTTCTGCGTGTGCCCCCAGGAGGGCTGTGACCCAGAGCTGTCACAGCAGAGCCATTGGCTACTGGCATCTCCAGCTGGTCCACCTTCATCCTGCCCTGAAAGACAGACTGATCACAATATATAAAAAAGTAGAGTCTAAATATTTGAAGTGCTTATTTATTTCTTTTCAGTGTGAGACACCTGCAACCTGGTCTAGTAGGAGGTGTCCTTGCCCAGGCAGGGGGGGTTGGAACTTCATAATCTTTAGGGTCCCTTCCAACCTCAGCCATTCTATGATTCTGTGCTGCAAAATACAAAAAATAGCTGTCATCTCGGGTTCACACAGAGCCTCCTATCCCCTTACGGGCTCTGCAGCTGTGACCTCCAGCCACCAGTCCAGTTTCAACAGTGGCAACTGCATCACCAGCACCATCATGAAAAAGATCTAAAAAACTTGGAATACTCCTGAAAGCCAAGGCGGGCTGTGGGGTTCTTGCTTTACTTCATAAAAGTCACAGAATGGGTGAGCAGACAAGGGGACAGTGCCCTCCTCAAGCAAGCCCAGCCCTGATTTTGATCCCTGAATCCCTTCACCCAGTGCATGGTGTGGGTGCTTGGATGGGGAGACCGAGCATGGGGCTTGGACAGCTCCACTCCCTGGGGTCCCTGGGCTTGCCCTGGACCCCATCCTCACCTCTCCAGACACTTTTACCCCCGGGAGAACAAAAGCTGAAGGTGCTTTACACATGTTGGTCATTCCCCAGACCCTCCCACCTTGACCATCCTCCCCTGCACTGCTACAGCTCTGCTGGCATCTGGCCACACACCTGCTGCCTCCTGCTCCCACCTTGGCTTGCCCAAACCCCCCCCATGACACCTGGGGGCAGTGACAGACCAGCAGCCATGTCACAGGGGTCCCAAGGGCAGTCTCCCTCCACTCCATGCCTGGCCCCTGTGGGATGCTCTGGGACAGAGCTGTACCCAGGGTAGGGGCAGCCCTGCATGGGCAGCATCTCCCTGGGGAGGCCCCGAGCCACCCTGGTCCCTCCCCAGTGCCCCTCACGAGCAGCATCAGAGGGGAGCACGGCCACCCCCAACCTCCCAGAGGAGCTGGAAAGCCCAGGAGTAGCAGGGGGGAGGCTGGGTAGAGTTGAATTTCAGCTTGCAGCCCAGAACACCTCAGGTTCCATGTGCTGTGTGGCACTGGGTGGAAATGGCCCGTAGGGCCCCTGGTGGATCCGTCAGTCACCGATGGGCACCCGCTGGCACAGGACTTGACTTCAACGCTGCGTCCTAAATTAACCCAAATTATAGGCCACGAGGGGAGGGGGGGGCACGTAAACTCCCCCCAATAACTTTTAACTTGGTCATGGCAGAACAATCTGGTGAGGCACCTGGCCAGCAGAGCAGAGGCTCCATAAATCCACTTGAGAATTACAGTTGTTATAAACAGCATCACTCATCGTGCTAAGGAGCTGGTGTAAACGTCGTTGATTTTCTGTAAACAGAGAATCACTGCGTTTGCACTTTCTGCTAAATTAAAGCCTACCTTCTGCATCCTCTGCAGGGGCTGTTTATCCTCAGGCTTTCTTCAGGTCTTGGGAGCAAAACTTTAACATTTCTGACCTGCAGGAAAATGCCTTTGCAGAAGGGAAGTCCTTCTTCTCCTGCCTGGGGCTGGTGTTTGGAGCATCAATGTGTCCAGGGAACAAAATGTTGCCAAAAACTGAATATATAAAATACAACAGAATGTGATTTCAACCCAAACCAAAGTGTTTTAGCAGTCATGACATGCAGCATTCAGTGTTGATCTGCCCAGGAATGGATGCCCCAGCGTTTTGCTGCTGCAGTGTGTGACCCCCACAGATGATTTCACCTTCAGCCCGTTCCACCTCCCCTGTGTTGTCCTCCTGGTCTTGTGCTTCTCGTGGTGCACCAAAACCTCCAGGAGCAGAAGGAGCCAGGCTGGGGAGATGATGCTGCCTGAATACAGGTTATTCATTCTCCTTGCTAAATTACTTATCTAATCCCTCATCACTTCCTCTGCAACTGGTAGAGAGACAGAAAGACTCCACCAGAGGGTGACATCTGCCCTGCATCATCTCCTGGGGGAGTCTCATCTGCCTCCAGCCTTCACATCAGGGGAAACACGGTTGGGTTGCAGCATTCAGCTCAAAGGATGAAACTCCAGAGAGCATCTGCAGTACAGTACAGTGATTCTGCAAAGCTCTGAAAACATTTTTATCACATCTGAGCTAATCTCTGGGGTTTTTCTTTCAGTTTGTCGATGAAAAACAAAGCAAGAAAAATGCAGGTTTTGCACAAAACAGGAACAGAAGCAGCTCAGCTTGAGGCATCCTTTCCTGCTCTGATTATCAGACCTAAATGCAAATCCTCCCAACCACAGAGGTCCAGAACCTCAGTCCAGAACCCTAGGGTTCAAGCAGTGCAGGAATGTGCTCGGTGCCTGCATCTGCTCACAGCTGGGAACAGATGATTCAGAAAGAGGGAGACTTGGAAAATGCTCCCAAGAGAAGGAAAGGACAGGTACCAGGTTCCCAGGTACACCCCACTCCACCAAATCAAGGGCTTGGAGGGGTGATCTGTGGCATTACCAGATTTGGGGATGGACAAAACTACCCTCCAAGTCTCCTGCTGGAGACTAAGTGCCTGTTCCCTGGTCCTTGATGTCCTTTAGGTGGGATCTTATCAACACTCATAAATCCCTTAGGTGTGGCTGTCAGGAGGATGGGGCCTGTCTATTCCCAGTGGTGGCCAGTGAGAGAACAAGAGGTAAGGGACACAAACATGAACCCAGGAAGTTTCATCTAAATATGAGAAGGAACTCCTTTACTTTTGAGAGCAGCAGAGCACTGGAACAAGCTGCCCAGAGAGATGATGGAGTCTCTGTTTCATCCCCCCCATTGTAAAAAAAAAACAACAAAATTATGCCTTAAATCTAGTCTGAAACATCCCATCCATCTGATGCTCTTTTCCCACCAGCAATGGGGCTCCCATAGTTCCTCCCCTGACCACTTGTGTCACTGCCTGCTTGCTGCAGCTCCTGGTTTTGGTCCACAACCACCTTCTACCAGCAGACACTGGAAGATTCATCAAAATCTGCAATATCACAGCAGTGAACACACAGTGACCTCTGCTCCAAATGTCCACTCTCCACCACCAGTTCAAAACATCAACTTATTAGTATAGATGATAGTGCAGGGGGATGTGAAGCCACTGCTTCAGTTTTGCTGCTGGCTCAGAGGAAAGTGGCTTCTGTCTCCCAGGAAGATGGTCACAATTTCAGTATTTCTGGGAAGGACACAGCTTTTTTTCACCCTTACAAACAGGAGAAAATGAGACATATGCTAAGATGGGCCACGACTGCCAGGGCACTCGTCTGAGATGGAGACAGTCTTTGTCCAAACCTCTAATCCAGACCCTGGGCTGTTCTTGGACAGGATTCTGGTCCTTGCTCCAGCCTGGACCTGAAAAGTCTTTTCCACTAAAAATGGTAAATTGCCATGAAAAGAACTCTCTTGAATAAATCACCCCTTTCTGACAGGATACATTTCCTTGGAGATTTTCCAGCCAGCTGTAACACTAACACTGCTGGAAAGTCTGTAGGACTTTCTGCTTGGCTGGAAACATCAGTTCTGTGGAAATCAATGGCAGATGTTACTCAGTGTGAGTTCTATTCCCAAATCAAAGTAATTTCAGCCATCTTACAGACTGTGCAGTGAAGAAAAATTGTCCCAAACCCATCGGTATCACAACCTTGCTAAGACACCCATCCCAGACACACCTCATGCTCCTTGCTCCCAGGGAATCCTTCCTGGCCAAACAAGTTACACCAGTGTTTATTTTTTGATACCTTTTCCATTTTGGGCACTGATTATGCCTGTGACCAAGCATGGCTCAGCTCACAGCAGAACTGGAGCAGCTCCCTGCCCAGAGGGGAAGCACAGAGCTGGTGATGAAGCTTCCCAGAGAGCTGAGCAGCTCTGAAAGGTGCGATGGAGCAGAGATCCACGGGTTGGACCTGAGCCCAGGGGGGTGACACTGCGGGCATTGCTGTGGCTATCATGGGCACCCAGCCCCCAGGGTGAATGCACCAGAGACAAGGGTCACCTGGAGGTGCACAGAGCCCCTTGTGCTGAAGAGTTGGGTGATCTGGTTGAGGCAGTGTCCCCATTCAGTTTGTCCCCGATCACTTCCAATGATGGGGCATCTCCAAGTTCTTTGGGCAGCCTGTTGCAGTGTCTCACCAGTTCCTGCAGAGCTGAGAGGAGCACAGGCTCTGCTGGAGGTGTCCATCTGCCCACACGCACCTGTAAAATGCAGGTGCCAACATCTGGTTTACTCATCCCAAGATACTGTTGGTGGAGGAAAACAGCAGCTTTTAGGGAGGGCTTGTTCTCCTTTCAAAAAGGTCGGGATAAAACCAGTCAAGGGAATGGCACCACAGACAAAGGAGTTTCTCCTTGTCAGCTGCAAAGAATCATCCTGCTGGAATGTGATTTTTCTATCTCCAAACTGGCCATCATGCTGCACCCAGGTGCATCTCACCACACCCCAGAAGAACAAAAGAAATCCCTTTTTCCTCTCTCTTGGGGCACACACAGAGCTAAATTTGCTGCATGCAACCCCTCAGCTTTTACCTACATATTCTGCAGCTTAATAAATTGACTCTTAAAGTGCTTTGAGAGAGGAAAGGTGTTTTAAGAGCACAGAAGGGCAATTAATATCAGATGTCAAGCTGTAACAAAGAACAACTGTACTGCTGGTGCTTTCCTGGTTGCATTATCTCATTTGCAACTGTGACAGAAACGTGATACCAGCCCCTCTTTGGAAAAGTAACTTTTATTTTGTTGAAGTCATGTGTTTCCAAGGATAGAGTAAAGCTCAGAAGCCATAAATCATGCCCAGATAAGAGTAATCTCAAACAATAGTTAAGTTTGTAGCAGGATGTTGCTTGTTCTGTGATAATTGCTCAGGTTTGGAGGCAGATTTCCCATCGCCTGCTCAGACACAGCACAGAAGGGAAACACCCTGTGCTGGCTGCAGATCTCACTGCTTGAAATATGAGCATGTTAAGACAATTTTAATAACACTGTTCCACGTCTGCCCAAATCCTACAGTGCTGCAGCCCCATGGATTTCAAGGACAGAAGACATGGCTGTAGCACAGAGACCTGCTGGCCTGTCCTGAGCTGGGCTGGGGAGCAAAGATAATGGAGATGCTGCAATGCAGACCTCCTGCAGTGCCTCAGCTTTGCTCCTTCTCAGCACAGGAGCTGCCACATCACTGCAACTGGGGGGTGCACTGAGGGTGCAGGTGAAGCTGGGATGTGGGGGATGCTGGGTTAAGGTGTGGGGAAGCTGCTCCAGGTGCAGGACCCCTGAGAAGTGCATCACCAGCCACTGCACAGCTGAGCTGGGTCAGAAATAAGGCCAGGAACAAGGCATGAGATGGGCAGCTGTGAGGGAAAGCTACCTCCTCCCCAGTGCTTGGGCTGCACTTGAGAGCATCTGCCACCACACGTGTCCTGGGAACTCAGGGTCCCTCAGGCTGGCACCCTGGTCAACCCACCCTGGCACCTCCTGGGACGTGAGGTGGCTGCTCTCCTGCCTTGATGGCTGCCAGGTAGCCTGAGAGGGGTGCAGGCTAAATGGACAGGGTCTCATAAGTGGATGAAAAAACAGCTCCACCTCTGTCTCTGCAGC
Source organism: Florisuga fusca (assembly GCA_038090715.1). NCBI lineage: Eukaryota > Metazoa > Chordata > Aves > Apodiformes > Trochilidae > Florisuga > Florisuga fusca. The sequence continues at coordinate 9,529,375 of JAAWXA010000007.1, read as the reverse complement.
AGGGAAGGCATGTCCAAGTGAGCAAAGATGCTTGCAAGCAGCTCCTCTTTTTCCACAAAACATCCATGACACACAAAGGGTGAGACAAGGAGTCATCCTCTCTCCCCGCTCATCCCATCATCTCCCCACTTCATCCCCATCATGGCATCCCCAGCAATGACATCAGGGTCACTGCCACCCATGGTGCCACCTGGTCCAGGTGTGCTGGTCTGGGCTGTACACACAGCTGGCAACCCCTGAGCTCAGGAAATGACCCTCTGTCGATGCAAGCCCTAACAGTAAAGCCTTTTGCTGGGCATTTGCCTTCCATGGCTGAGTTTGGAAACGTGGAGAAGGGAAGAAGGGGTTGAGTTGCCCTTGTGAACCCGCCAAACCTCCTTTTCCCTCTGACTCCATTCCCCCCTGCTGGCAGCAGGAGGCAGAGAGACAAAGCTGCTGTGGTGAGTAACCTGGCTTTCTGCAACACAGGACTGAGCACCCCCAACACAGCACCCCTGGGTCCCACACAGGGCTGGCAGCACCATCCTGCACACCCCTGGGACTCCTCAGGGGATGCTGTGGCAGATGAGAGGCCCACAGCCACCTGGCACAGGAGGGAGGGACAGGGCTGGGGGTGAAGGGAAGTATTTGTGTACGTAGGACTGCCAAGTGGCCCTTGGAGTCCAACCAGAGCAAACACTGCTGAGATACAGATCCTCCCTCCTACAGGCAACTGCACCAAGAGACCCAAAGCCCCTTGCTGAGGGAAACCCTGAGGAATGGCAGTACTCCTGTGCCCTCCTCCAGCAGCAGCAGGTGTCCATGTCTCTGTGCCCCTCATCCAACTGCATCCCCGATGGTCCTCTACAAAGCCTCCATACACGACCCAGCTCCAGTGTCCCACACGGAGGGTTCCAGGCTCACACCAGTCGGGAGAAGAGATGAAGAATGATCAGAGAGGACAAGTCATGGAGAACAGGAGTTGGGTTTCTCTCTGACATAAACATTTCTCCTTATGCATGGGCTCACCAGACAGGGAATTTACACAGATAAGAAGCACAACAGATTCCCCCTTCTGCCTCTCTTCCATAGTCCCCAAGGGAGACAGAGGAAACTCAGCCTCTTCTTCCCTCCTCCAGGTTTCCAGAATCAGCTAAGGAGAGGAAAAATGTCACTGACCTTGGCCTGATGGTTCCTGCAGCTGCAACAGCCACAAGCCACACAAACCTCTCTTCCTCTTATGGGTCACAGAGGCCTCTTCCATGACTGCTGCCAGGACCTCCAAGTCCAAGTAACTCACCTCGAGTATCCTATTTCCTCTGTCTTTTCTCTTCTGATTACAAGACCACTTGCCCTGCCATCCCTCAGGCCAGCTTCACTCAAAGCACAGCACCAAGGGGACCCACCTGCCCTGCCCAGGGCTGGCTCCTGCCCAGCTCTGACTATTCCTCCAGGTAGGGACTATGAAAACATCAAATTGCCCCGTGCAAAAGCAGCAAAATCCCTCCCCATGCTCCTCATGCATCTCCTCCCCCACACCAAAGATTCATAGAACGGTTTGGGTTGGAAGGCACCTTAAAGATCCTCTGGGTCCAACCCACCTGCCTTGTGCAGGGACACCTCCTTGAGGAACACCACTCCTCACACATCTCCATTTGGAAACTGAGCCACTGATCATGTGGTCTCAAACCTCCTCAGCTCCAGTGGGAGGATCTTCCCTTTCCCAGTCCCTGCCTTTGGCTTCTGTAACACGGAGGGTGTGAGCAGAGTCCTTGCCAGTGAAGACAGAGGCAAAGTAGTCACTGAGTATCTCAGCCTTCTCTACATCTTGGGTGACCAGCTCTCTAGTTTCCTTCTGGAGTGGGCCCACATTTTCCCTAGTCTTCCCCTCATCATTTACACACCTACAGAAATTTTTCCTGTTGTCCTTAACCCCTCTGCTGGATCCAATTTTCTCTGTGCTTTTGCTTTCCTAACCTGATCTCTCACTTGTCTGACCACTTCTCTGTACTTCAGAGAAGCACATGTCCTCTTTCTGTAGGACACCAGCCCAGACCAGTGGAAGGAGAAGAGCTGCTTTTCTTTTGCCCTAGGGGGAAACCATTTTTCCCCAGCAAGGTGTGCTTTCAGTGCAAGGCTCACGATGACAGCTGTGGTGTCACCCATTACCAGCCTGGGAATCACCTTATGGAGGTCTCAAGCACATAAATACTGCTCCATGACTGGGGAGCTGTCAGCTCTCAAGGGACACAAGGCAGGTGGGAACTGATTCAAAGCCAAAAGCGTGAGGCCCGGATGCTGCTGGACTTCAGACCAGGCACAAGTACTTCATGGCTGGGACATTCAGAGGCTTAGAAACATTCCCTTCAGGGAACGCTGTGTCTCGAAGCTTCAGGACTTAGACCTTCAGTGGTCACCAGAGAGCAAGGAAGGGTTGAGGGAAGATAACCTTGGGATAGCTAAGGGAAAATGTTCTCCCAACATGTGAAAGACATGCAGCAGGTCTTTCCTCACAGCAAGATCCATGTGATTTCAGCTGCAGGGAAAGGCCTGAGGACTGCAAGATACACCCAATCACATCCCCTCCACCAGTGGGACCTTGGTACAATGAGCAGTGCAACAAAGAGCAGGACCTCACCCCCATCAGTCCTGCTCCCTGCTATTTCCCAGCCCCAACCCTTGCACTTTCATTTCCTTCTCCTTTCTCTAGGTCACAGAAAACCCTTCATAACTAAAATCCTCCCCAGACCCTAACAGGCTCCCTGACACCTCCTCCCAGGCTTCTGCAGAGCCCACTGCATGTGTCTCAGTGTTCTCATGGCTGAAAAGAAATACCTCGTACCACATTTAGCATGCATCTCTCAGAGGAAGCATCTTGACATCCGCAAATCACAGGAACTTTGTGGCCTGCACCAATAAGACCCAAACACTTAAAACCAGACAGAACTCGAGCTACAATGGTGGCATCCCCGGTGATGTTACCTCAGCCCTCCCTGTTCCTCCCCAGTAGGTTCATTATTAATGTCACTACAATAAATACCAGAACAAAATTGACAGCATTTGGCCACATCTCTTAAAGCATTGCCCCACTCCTCCTTCAGTCCATGTCTCTGCAGCCTTGGTTTCCATCCCTATCAGTCATCAGAGGAGATTTTAGGGACAAACCGTCTGACTATGTGACCAGCCAGGTAATAAAAGCCATGCAGAAGTGCAGCTGTGGCATCAATGACCAGTGACAAGGTGCCTCCAATCCCAGTGGCCAGGTCTTTGAGGACAGAGGGAATGGCACAGATGGAGTGGTACGGGAAAGCAGCGAGGTGAAGGGCAAACCCCACGGGGATGCACAGGACCCTGTAGGTGAGGAATAAGACATCTTGAACAATTTGCAGGCAGCCCAGGAAGATGTTGATGATGACTCTCCCCAGATCATAGGGGATGCTGATGAGCACCATGCTGATGGCTTTAAGGTAGGACACCACCCCATTACACAGGCTGTAGACTCCATCCAGAATTGTACCACCAATCCTCTTGACAACAAGCCACAGAAAATAAAACACAAGTTTCACCAGCTCCACAAACAGGTAGATGAGGAGTTCCAGAAGTTTGATGAAAGGGGTAGCAATGATGCCAACCACTTTCCTCACCAAGCCAGTGTCTTTGGCCTCCTGGTTGTCATCAGTTCCTACTTGCTCTCCAGAGTGGATCTGACTAACAGCTTGCAGTATTGCTTCTGTTTTCCCCTGGTTTTGGTTGTCTTCCCCACAGTTGCCTTTGAACAAATGAACTCCTGCTAGAAGCTGCTTTTCCAGCTCTCTCACCGTGAGGTCCACCAAGCTGTCTTCATCGTTCGTTTTTTTCACTAGCCCCAGGGACCATCCATCAGGAGCATCACAGCAGGCTGCCAGCCAGAGGGTCTCTGGCACTGACACTTTGCCTTTGACTCGGACACTGGAAGGAATTGCACCTGCAAGGAGATAAAGATGATTCTGCTTGGAGCAGTGGGGGACCAGAGCTTGCTCCACTACCATGCCTATGTCTCTGTGCCAGCTTTTGCTCAGAGATGGGCTCAGAGGGACGGCATTTGTCAGCGTGTAAGTGGCCACCTGGAAATCCTCCTCATTGAGCAAGCTGGGGTTGAGCAGCCCTCTCTCGTAACCAGAGCCCACATAGTCTGAGGTCAGGGCTTGATTTGCACCAAGGTTGGACACTCTGCCAACAACATCAGCTTCATGCACCATCTCATGCAGGTCATTTCCTGGATCGTCTATCTGAAATGACAGGAGAGAGGAGAGTTACTGGATGTTGGTTGTCTTCCTAGAAAGTGAAGTGTAAAATGGGTTTTGAAGAATATTCTCCATTATAACTGCTACCACATGCTGTGACCACATCCTCCACTCCCTCCTCCTTTTCCCTGCAGCACTTCAGAGGAGCATACAGTCTGCTTTGCAGCCTGGCCAAACACATTGCTTTGGGCTGCAAAGGATGCTTGCAGCTCTCCAGTCCAGTCTGCAGCACAACATGGCCTCCAGAATCTCACCAGCAACCCTGCACCAAGCTGCCAACTTGTGGTTGTCTTTCTAAAAGAGTTTTTTTCAGACCAATAGATGCCTTGATTCAGGGTGACATTCTCACCACTTACGGTTCATTTGAGCACCTACCATGGCACCTTAATTCAGTCCTCCAAATCCAAGCCATGAAAAAAAAACCCATCATGGTATATTAAGAGGCCTAGAGAAGGCATTTATCTCTCACCACCAATTGTGTAAGAAGCCAGAATGAAGCCAGGCACCATGGCAGCTGACCTGAACTTTCCTGTCTTGGACACTGGAAAGCTCCTAGAGCTCTCTCAGGGCCTGTCATTAGTACTCTAAACCCCATCCTTAATGACAGCACACCTCCTGGTGTAACAAGGGCAAGGACACCATCACCACAGGTCCTTGATGGAATCTGTGCTACCTACTTGTGTCTGCCTGTGCTGCAGAGCTGGAGGTAGTAATTGCTGCATCAGGAATTCATCCTGGAGCCATGCACAGGGAGGTAATGAGCAGGAGCACCAAATGCCAGAGGATGAAGGGCTGGATGAAGGATTTCTCAGGTGGCCACAGCTCTGACTGCTCCTTAGACACATCTATTGACACTGCCTGCAGCTGTTGCAAGGGGATGTACCAGATAGATTGCAATTTTCATTCCCAAATTAGAGGGTGAGCATGTCAGGAGAAGCTCAGGGGTGGCAGACAGTGTCTGGCAGTCACAGCCTCCTCTAGTCTCTGTTTCAGAGGCCACGGCCCTCAGCTCCCAGCACTGTGCTGGCCCAGTTAAACATACTGTCCTTGTTCCTGACATATGGATTGCTTACTGCACCACAGGATATGTACTTTGGAGACATCTATGGCAGACAATTCATTTTCTACCTTGAATCACTTCCCAGTCATCCTTCCTTGTCCCTTGGCTGTCCTGCAATGCACTTAGATGTCTAATTACATCCTCGCAACCTTAACTAGAGTTTGCATCCCCTTAATGCTGCATCACCTCCTTGCAGCTTTGTCCCAGCCTGTGCTGACAGTCGAGGTGGAAGGGCAAATCCCAGCGACTGCCAGCAGGGATCCATCACCCTCCCCTTGGGACTGAGCTCTGGCTGCCTCCTCCATCAGCCAAGCCCCTGCAATCCAGGCTGGAGGCTTCCCCTGCACCAAGGCTGGTTGGTCACTGCCCCTTGCAGATCTTGCATTACCCCCATCTTCTGCTAGGAGGTCTCTTGCACTTTGTTTTGAAGCAGCGGATGCTTATTGCTTCAGAACTGGAAAAATAACAGCAAGTCCTACGTGCTGATGGCACAAGTCACAGCTTTTTCTAAATACACCTCTTTAAAAAAAAAAAAAAAAATACTTATCCTGTACTGTTTCTGCCTTATTCTGCTCCTTTTGCTCAGACACCCCAAACCCACAGGCTGCAGCTGGCTGATGAGGCCAGACATTTTGCTTTCCACAAAAATCACTGTCCCTTCTTGGCCCCCCACCCCATTCTCCCTGTTCTGATGGGATGCCAGTGCTGTGCCATGGCACAAGGGATGCACTTGGTGCATTTAATCCCACTGTGCAGGTGTGGAGGGAGTGGAAATGCCCCCCATGCTAAGACCCTTTTCAGCCTGACACCCTTCCAGACACACTCAGCCCTCCTCTCCCATGGCAGCACTGCATTCCTCTTCATTCCTCTTCAGGATCCTTCCACCTTATTGGGAAGTGAAGGGAAATGGTGGAAGATGGCTGAGGTGCCATGCCACAAGGAAATACCTGAGGCAGGTCAGCTCTGCCTCCTGGCAGAGATCCATAGCCTGCATGAAGCAGATGGCATTAAACCTCTTTTTTTTCTGCTTAGGAGCTGACGCATGCAAACCTTGAGATGCCTATCAAGAAAATATGTCTCCAGTTACCTGTTCAGCTGCAGGCTTCTGTACATACCATTGGGATTGTTTAGGTGCAATTAAAAAAGGCCATGATAAAAATGTGGCTGTGTGCTGTTCATGCATAAGGCTCTGACATCACCAAGTTGTGCTTAGAATAACTCAGATTATGGTTTGTAATAACTCATGTGTAACTGAGGTTTTCATTCCTCCTCCAGCCCCTGAGGCAAGCTGTCTCCAGCACTGCATCTAATCTGCATTGCAAGCTACCTTTCCTCCCTGCTTCAAAAGGCTTTCAGTTTGTGTCACTGCCAAAACATACCTGCATCCAGAGTCAGCCATGAAGCCACCTTTCCAAACAACCTGGAAGGGCTAAGGGCAAGATCCAAGCAGACAGCTAAACACCCCATTCATAGGCTGGGGATTTAAAAATAAATAATGCATCTCAACACCTGTGTAGATGTGAGCACCTAAAAATATTGGCCCGTTTCATAAAAGGGGGTTTAGAGTTTCACAGAAGGGAGAGAGGGGGATTGAAAGTAATGCAGCACAGAGCCAGCAGGGCAGACAGCTTCCCCAAAGTCTGGTCATTAGCAAGGCAGGACACTGCTACCTCCCACCTTCCCCACCCCAGCACTTCAGATCCCTGAAGGTGAACTTCAGCTTACACCTTTGATTGCAGTGGGAATATTTCATCAAGCCTCAGCGTGGGACTCTTGCCAGGGAGCAGGCACAGTACCTCTTATGCCAAGGTTCCTGCTGTAGGACATTCCCATGGGTGGCTCTAGAAGTACCTGTTTCTCTTGACTGTCTACCAAGACAGACGGCAAGAGCAGCTCAGAGGTAGGTTTACTATAGTTAGGCAATGCCAATCCCACTTAGGTCATCTGGCTGGTGGTAGTCATCAAACAAAGGAAAACAAAAGGATTCATCCAGGCAGAAAATACAACTCCAGATTTTTCCATCTCTCTCTAAGATATACAAAGGGTCAAAACCATAGGCTTTCAGACAGCCAAAATGAGATGAGGTGGAAGCCACCTCAATGACTTGTTCTCAAACCCTAGAAAATCTGTGGCAGAGCAGATTTTCACACCTGACCCTGAGGGAGTCCCATTGACAACCTGCTCATCAGTCTGCCTTTCCTGCTCTCTAATTTTTCATTAATTGCTGAGTTAATTTGCTGTTTCCAGCTGTCATTTGGCAGTGGGTGGCAGTGACATTACTATCACTTCTCCCCCAGTTCCTGCCTCTGTACTACATTTGGCATTTGTTTCTCAGGCAGACATTCCTGAGGAGGTAGGCACGCAGGGAGGGAGACTGTACCCTCACCACTTACATCATTACTCAAAAAAAGGCACGTGACAACCCTGAGGCCCTCACAAGAGTGCTGAGAGGTTTTTTTTATAGTGATTTCTTTCTGCTTGCTGTGTTTCTGCATCTTCATGTGCATCTACGTAGGCATAAGCACGTGCCACTGTGTGGCTGAGCCTGCTCATACCCAGATACCTGTGTCTTGGCAAGGAAATTACCCACAAAACAGGCACTATAACCTCTGCTGCAGAGCAGGGGTTACTGTGGGTTTCCTCAGCAGCCATCTGACCTTTCCTAACCATCTGACTTAGCCCTGATAGGAGCACACATTATGGATGTGAAATCTTTTTACCCCTTTCTCCTCCCAGATCTGTCTGGCAGTGCCTGAGAGGGGTGTACATACTTGTGTCTCGAGTTACAGGAATTTGTCACAGCCCTCATTTTCTTCACCTTACAGATTCTTCTGCAATTTGCTTTTTCCCTGTATTTTCTGTCCCAGACTGATGTTCACCCAGTGAATGGCAGAGCTGCTACCTCCCACTTCTGAAACACCTGCATTTCAGCAACAAGTGAAGGGGACCCACTAGTGTCAACTAAGAACAGACCCACAGTAACCCATGGGGGTGCTCTGGAGAAGACAAAGCAACTGAAGGAAGCACCTGACCAACTATTTCTGGGGCTGCAGTAGGTTTTGGTGGCAGAAGACACAAGGTCTGGGGCTCTGCAGTGCTGGCAGGGATGATGACAAGGTGAGGGGTGAAGAAGAATGAGTGGGAAGGGCAGCAGAGCCAGCTGGATGGAGGTCTTGGAGAACCAAAGCTGCTGTGGAGAACCTGTTCCATGGCAGGAATGGCTTCCAAGCCTGTCTGGGCAGCTCTGGTGAGAGCACAGAGAGCAGGAGGAGATATGGGGCTAGAGGTGACAAAGGGTGTCAGTAGGCAAGGCATATTGGAAAGGATTTCATCTTTGCCTCACTGCCTTCATGGTACTGACAAAAGATCCTCATTTTCCTAGCTCCTCTTTGTGCTTTAAAAATTCATCATCCTTCCTCAATTACATAATGGCAGAGTCTGACAAAAAGCTGCCCTCTGTTTCAAAAGGACAAGCAGACACCTCCCATCCCCATCTCTGAAGTGGAAGGAGAGCAGATCAAAAGGTCCTTGGAAATTCCTGCAACTCAAAACCCAGCCCAGAGCCAAGAGACAGTCCAAGGTGAAGACAGGGATGTAGGACCTTCTGTCTTCACTGTCTGTGATCTCGTGGCTCTAGGATCTCATCACCCCACATGTGGGAAATGAGCAAGCCAGCCATTCTCCTGGGATAGGGGTGAGCCTTGATTCCAGCTCCCAATGTGCTGCTGTGACATTTCAGCTCTTCCTGCTCTGACAGAGCTCTCTAGCATGCTGCCAGCATTTCCTGAGCTCAATAGATGGAGGTAGCTTCATGTTTGCTAAAATACTCCTCATCACTGCTGCTGAAAAACCTGAAACTTGGCAAAAATTAACATGAGTGGTAAAGTGTACACATCCTTCTAGAGCAGCAGCCATTTTTAAGAATGTCCTTTAAATTTAGCAGCCTGAAGGACTTGCTTAAACATGCCAAGTGTCAGAGGAGACAAAAACCACCGAGGCCCTAGGAAAATTCATTTTACCCTGCACACTCCTGACCCGGCTGGAGCCTGCCTGCTCCAAGACATGGCAACTCATTTCCCTACAGGAGTCTGCAACACAGGGACACAACAAAAAGCTGCAGCACCAACTTGGTGAACCATGAATGGACGTTTTATTCCTGTGCAGCGAAGCTAAACCACTCATATCAACACTGCAGTCATGCTGGCAACAGAGCAAACTTCAGCTTGACGCTGCAATGTTTAACCCTGCTACCCACCAGCTGAGCTCCCTGCCCCTGGGAGCTGGGCAGGCAGGACAGGTACATCCTGGTGTCAAAGGCAACTTCCTGAGATCCCCCCTCCCAGCTTTCATTAAGAGCTCTGTGGGACAAGGAGCTAATTGTTCACTCAGTTCCAAACACAAGAATAAATTCTGTTTGTGTTAAATTAATATCAAAGGGAGTTTAACAGGCAGAGCTCTTGCCTCCCTTGCAAAATCCCATTCCCAGCTTCACCCCAGAGGAAATATTCTCTGGGAATATTTGCTTTTCAGCAAAGGAAAAACTGACTTACCTGCGGTTCGACCAGCCAGGTCTCCTCCTTGTTTTGGGCTGGCTTTGTGTACTTAAAAGCTGAATAAAGAGGGATTTTGTCCTTAGTGCTGTAAAGGGTCGCAAAACGTGGCTCTTTGTTATACTGCTGACAGATTTTCACGTGGAACTGCTCCGTAAATCCTTCGGGTGGGACTTGTCCAGGGAAGAACACGTTACACTCGGCGAAACCAGCTTCATCCTCTCCAACAACTCTGCCCTGGGAAAAGCCTGGGAAAACTGAGACGCAGAGCAAAAATACAATTGACGTCTTCATGGTCCACTCCCTGGAGCTGAGGGAAGCCCCGTCTGCCTCCGCTGGCTGCGTTAAAGGATCTGTGCTCTGAGTCCATGCAGCAGCGAAGTCAGAAAGCGTCTGGAATTCGGGTGTAGCGTGCGAGGGCAAGGAAACACGAAACCACAAGCCGATCCTTTCGGGGAGGCAGCGCGTTGGGAAAGCGAACGTGCGCCGGGCTGGGCTGACACACGCCAAGTGCCCGCAGGAGATAATGCCGAGCAACCGGGAATCATCGGTGGGAAGAGGAGGAGGGAATCCTAGAGCCGTGTGGGGCTACGGCACCGGCTGCCCAGGCTGGGGCTCAGCGCCCGCGGGGGTGGGGTGTGCTGCATTGCAGCAGAGTCCCCGGCAGGAATTTTGGCTGACGCAGCCAGAAATGTGCCTGGGGCTGCCAGGGGGATGCTGCAAAGCCCGATTCACCCTCCCGAAGCTGGAAGTTAGCTGCCCTCTCCAGACATGAGCCTGGCTAAGGGAGGAGGAGAGGGGAAGGGAAAGAGTGAAGCAGAGAGGTGGCAGGATATCGGCACTGCTGGGAAACCACTCTGCTCCTTTTTTGTCGCCGCTGTTGGTGCCAGCCCTGCACTGCTGAGGCACCTGGGGAAGGCACTGTCCTCCCGTCTGCTCCCTCCCGGGGAGCAGCATCACCTCTCTCCGGCAGACCCTCCCTCAGAGAGATCAACAAGAGGCAGAAGGAAGAAGACCCTCGGATCACACACCCCCAATTAATACCCACTGAATATTTTGATCAAAACTACAGAACTATATATATATATTTAAAAATCTACCTAGAGAGAATGAAATCGCTTCTCTGAGTTTCTGACCAGTTGCTGGGTAAAGGCTGTGTTCCTTCAGTGACTGGAAAATTAATGTTATCAGAATAGTGAAGATGGAAAGATGGAAAGGAGACTGCAGAGAAGTTCCTCAGAGTCAGGAAAATGTGCTATTCCCACCCAAGAAGCTAAACATGATCAGATACGTTGCCAACAATTTTGGGTGCCAATAAGGCACAGGTCCCTTCTAGACAAAGCTGGTTTATCCTGTTAAAGTTATTTCTAAGCAAAAATCTCCAAGTGCTCCCAACCCACAAGTGCTTTGCAGACGAGGAGGAGTGGTCTATATTGCAGATGGCAAAATGGGACAGCAGGTGGTGGTTAAAGTGCCTGCCCTGTAAAAGCACTAAAAATAGACTGGACTCTAATACTATAATTCCTCTACTCAGGGATAAATTCATCAAGTATAAAGGCAAGGAAAAAAGCCAGAACCTCTTGGTGTGGTGTTATCAGCTGGGGGAGACAGAGGCAGGCTGGACAGGCTGGAGAACAACAGGAAATGTAGTTAATGGGCTTGGTTAGGATGCAGGCAGATGCCTGGTTACCCAGACATGACAGAAAGAGTTAGTCATGTTCAGGAAAGATTATGGAAATGAACTCACAGATACAGCCTGATCTGAAAACATTGGCTCCAAAACATAAGCCTAAAATTTCATTTTCACGGATGTAAAAAGGCTCCTGGGAAATCAAGAACTGAAGGTAAACCTTAGCTATTAATTATTTTTTGATCCCAGATTTGCAGCTACCTGGGCGGCTGGAGAAAATATTTTTGTAAGCCCTGCTCTGCAGGCAAACCTCGGGCAGCGCCGAGACTGCCACAGATGACCCCAGGATTAGCATGGTCCCAATCCAATGAAAAGGCCACATGGGGTGGCTCAAAATGAGCAGATCAGTGCCTTTCACCAGGGAAGATCCTGCCTCTGTCCTAGATCTATGCATCAACCCCCCCCCTCAAAGCATCACCTGTCTCATTGGGATACACAGCCCCAGGTTGTCTTCCAAGCCTGAAGGGCTGCCTACTTCCCTTTTGGAAACTCTGAGCAGCTCTTTCATTTCAGGCTGTGAGGCTGGGTCTGCCTGCCTATTTTGCTCTGTATTTATAAGCAGATAACTTTTGACTGAAGAGCCTGAGGGTTTCATCTCCTATGAAGAGCATAAATGTGAAAGCCAGCATGGAGCTCCACTCCCCTACTCCAAATCCCATTTTCTCTCCAAGTGAGGCCCCTTCTAATTTAAGATGGGTGCTGTGACCCTTGAAAGTGGAGCTGGGTATTTTTTTCTGGTTTGTTGACATCCCTATTACTAGAGAGACTGGGTGTTATCACCACGGCATGGCAGTCACTGTGCTTGGAAGATAAAGGCCAAAAGACTGCCCTGCCCAGGGAGGTCACACTCTCAGCCAAGGGATCACAGACAGAAGAGTGAAACACAGTGAGACAGAGCTGATCAGAGGTTTTGCCTACTCAGTGCTCCAGTAGCTTATCTGCTATCACAGGCTTTTATACAGGGAATGATGCAAAAGGGAATACTAATGTTGGACTTAAAAAAGCCCTAAGGCTGTTGATGTGAGCAGAAGGAATCTGGAAAAATGCAGATTGAGTTGGAAGCGAGCAGCATGAGGCAGCTGCCTCCTCCAAACCCACTGAGAGGTAAAAGTGCAACAAGCCCAGCAGTGAGAGCAGTGCAGGTGAGCACCTGGTTTGAGGTGATGGAAGAGAGGGAGTCCAGGGGAGATGCAGAGAGGGAGGTGCTGTGGTCAGAGACCCATGAGAAAAGTGATCTGTCAGTGGTAGACAGAGGTGTGTGGGAGGACAGGAGAGGCTGCAGGCAATATAAAGAGTTTGTATGACTTACCAGAGATAAAGTGTGTGAGGGAAAAGAGATTAAAACCAGAAACTGGAGAGAGGAAAGTACAAGAAAAGAAGTAAAGATCCAGAAAATGGTTTGGACCAGGAGGAAAAGCAAGATGTTGGGCAAAAAATGAGAGTTAAGGGGGATCTGCATTCCTTAAAAAAATGGGGTAGTTAGGAAGAACAATGAATGGAAATAGGTGTGAGGAAACCCAGGAGGTGGATTGTGATGGGTCAAGTGAGATGAGAGCAAGCTGAGGAAAGCTGCCTCCATCTTCCTTGAACAATTCTCCCCTTCCCCAAGGGTCTCAAGCACCAAGAGCAATGTCTCAAAGAAAAGATTACCTCCCTGCAAAACTCATTTGGAAAGTATGTTGGCATCCAAACCCTTTAGCCACCAAGAAGCCGCTCGGCTTGTTTGCCCACTTTCCCACACTGTGCCTCCAGCCCTGTCTCTCTGGTCACATGGCTGACACTGGATTTGCTACAAATAGCAGATCTTTCTCCTCATATGCCTGAGCCCTCTAGTTTAGTCTTTCAAAACATTCTTGACTCCAAATATTTTTCCAAGCCAGATCTGCCTCTTACCATGACCTCTGTGTGGGACCCCAGTGCTCTATGTGACTGTCCCATCCTTCTGCAAATGAAAGGAAGAAGAAATTGTCCCCAGGGGCAAGCAGTCCCACTGGAAAACCACCATATGATTCAGTGGAGATACCAAAGATTGGACTTGGCTCACGGCAGTGCCAGCAGACACACCACAGCACATCAGAGAGTACATTTGCCTCTTCACTGTCTCATGGGGAAAGACTTTCTTTGTAAAATTAGCTTAACAACTGGGAAAGAAGCCCAGTGCTGAGCTAGGGAGAAAAGCAGGAATGAAACAATTTTCCTGCTAAAATTAAGAGATTCAAGGGCCAGGGGGCAGAAGGACAATAAATAGTCCGCCACCAATAGTACTGCTTTATTGCTCCCCTTCTGCCATGATGCTCACAAACAAGGGTGGGCCAGTGAGAGGTCACAAACCCCTTCCAGCTGCCAAGGATGCTGATCTGGCAACTCTCCTTCCTCACCTGCCTTTCCTCCTGGCTGCACTTGCAGTCTCTGCCCCCAGCAGCCAGCAGATGCCTCAAAGTGGGTCATAGCTGAAATCTGAAGAGAAAAAGATGGGGAGCTTTAAGACATAAAATGATAGAGGAAGTTGTCTGTGGTGCACAGTCAGAGCAACTGGGAATGGTGAAGCACTCAAACACACTGCTCTCTGGCTGGTAACACCTTTTGGACAAGGACTGAATTAAAAAATCCAGAGGCTATGTCCTCTGTCACTTTCTCACAGCCTTCAGACTCAAGAGTTCTCTGTTAATCTTCAGGCTATTAGAAACAAGCACAACAATAACAGTAGAACAGATTTAGAATAGCAGTTCAAGGGAACTTTTTAATAGTGCAAATGATTAACTACCAGAATGAATTATTTAAAGATGTGCTGAAAACTCCAACACTTTTGTTCTTAAAATCAAGAGAGGCTTTTTAATACCAAAGCAATTATGATAGAAGAGCTGATACTGCAAATGCAATTGCCTTTGTTTTACAGATTGTTAGCTGGTCAGAGTGCCAGCAGTTTTTTCACACCTTAAAACTCTTTTGGACTGGAAAGTTACACACTTGTGTGCTTTTTTCTATGTAGTATTACGGACTAAAAAAAATGTGTGTGTTGTGGTTCAGTCAGTGCTGAGAGCTCCCTGTGCTAGGTCCTGCCTGAAAACAAGGAGTGAGGTCTGCACTGACAGACTGATGGGTGGGAACAAAATTAGAGGTACAGACTTGTTAGGCTTGCATCATCTCAGAAGAGGGAATGAGAAAGCCATAATACTTGAGAAAGCTAAACCTGCTGGCCAGATCCAGAAGCTTTAATCTAGAAGCAACATAGCAGCCACACCCAGGACTGCCTTTCTCCAGTGTGTATTGGCACCAGGGAGTGAGATGTTCTGCATGAATGGTTTGGTCACATCCAGTGGATGGAGGTGAGGTCCCAACAATGCCCCCCAGCTCCAACGCCCTCTGTGCCACTCAGATCAGCAGTCGAGATGCCTGCATGGAGCCCAATCATTCCATCAGTGAAGCAGAACAGCAGGCATCACAAGGGTGTGACTTACAGCATCCTACATGGCCAAGTGAGGATGTGATGACATCCCCCAGATATGCCTCTGTATCTGCACCAGCTGTAATGTGAGCCCAGGATGTCCATAGCTGGTCAGAAAATCCTTGGACAGAACCTAAAGTCCTCCTGCCACCACAGGGATTCAGCTCATGAAAACCTGAGTGTGTTGCCTGTGTGAGGAAAGAGCAAGCAGGTCTTTCTGCATGCTCCTTTTAGACCTTGGCCTTGTTACTGAAATACAGATTGCAACTGCTGCTAGGCATAAATGTAATATATTTTCCACACCTGGTGCTTCTTGGCCAGTACTGCCTGAGGAAAGATTCGGATGTGAAGAACACAATCCCCAGTCCCAGGATCCTGTCACTACTGTGGGTACAGGGCACAGCTTCTGTCCTTAGAGTTCACAGATTAACACTGGTGTCAGAAAGCCAGGACAAAGTCTTTTCTCTAAAAAACAAAAGCAAAAGTGCTTTTAGTTGCACTGACAGTAGAGTGAAAGGAAGTACCAGCCTTAAATTAGTGCCTGAAATAAACAGGTGGCAAGCTGGGACTGCAGGGTAAATTACAAGTGCAAAACCTGAAGCCTCTTTAGAACAGACCTGGGAGCCTCCTAGTTTTGAAAACTGCTCAGAAAAAGAGAGGGGGGAGACATTTCAGTGTCCTGCCTGGGATCCATTGCAGAGCTGTCTGACTTGACTTCCATGGGAGATGGTATTAACTTGTCTTGGGCTGTGTAACCCTTGTGGTCCCTAAACACGTGGTGGTTCATCAGGTGATATTCAGGGTGCACTCAGCTTCAGGGCTGTTGTGTCTCACATCTGGATCTCCTTCCACATAAGAAAACTCAAGATCTCAGGGCAGGTGTTACAACTCCCCAGGTGCAGCAGAACAGAAATCATAGAAGCTGGCACATTACACTGGGACCCTCGTGAGCTGCACTAGTGACAAAATACAAGGGTTTGGCAGTGTTTTGCAAAGAAAATGAAAAGCCTGTGTATCCTCAAGACCTGTAGCCATGAATCCCCTCCCAGCTGCAGGCACTCAAGGAAAGGTAATTTTATTCTGTCACTCTTAAGCTCAGTGTCAGCACCTAGGAGATGGAGCTCTTAGTCTCACCTCCATCAGGAGGCCAAGTGTCTCACTGCCATGACAGTGCTCCAGTCATTGTCCTGCTGCTCCAGGCTGCTTGCTATCACACTCTGCACAAACAGACACATACTCTGCCTCTAAGTTCTTTAGTGAAAGCACAAGAGTGAGACTCTCATGGTCCAGCCTGGCCCATGCTGCTTACAGTGCCCCTGAGCAGCAGCCCCTGTGCCTATGACCTGGTGACAACAATCACATCCTCTGTGCAGCACTCACATGAACCAGAACCCCCTGGAGGGCACCCCAGCCCTTTACCCCTCCACCAGCACCAGGCAGTGCATAGTCAATCTGCAAGTTTCTAACTGAACATTATTTACACCTGATTCAGCATGCTTGGAAGCCTACCCTGAACAGATGATAGAGCTCACAGCTGGTAAAGATTGCAGGAGCTGGAGTTGTTGAAGTAGGCAGGCTCCAACGCAATAAAAACTTGGAGGAGAGACGTGAGAAGTGCAGAAAATGCATTCATTGCATGCCAGACATTCCTCTGCAAGCTCTGCTCCCACTGGCATCAGCTCCATTGGTCCACCCCTCTGCAGATGATCAACACCCTGCAGTGCTGGGACTCCCCATCAGTGAGTCAAAGCACCTTGCACAAAACTGGGACTCACCTCTCTATTCCTGCTTAAATTTTTCCTTACAAGGATGGCAAAACAAAGTTAGTAAGGGCATGCTAATGTGGTACTGGATAGGAGCAATGAATTCCTGCTACCATGGGCACACATGAGATGTGGCTGCTTGCACCATCCCTGTGGCAGGCGACAGGCCAAGGGGAACAAAAAAGGGAGGGAGAGGAATGCAAAGTTTGGTTTCAGTTGCTAATCCTCAGCAGCAATGATAAAGAAACAGGCAGAGTCTTGCCAAGATGAGGCAAGTCTGCAGAACACACCTTGCTGTGTGCCAAGTCTGCAGGGAGCATGCAATGCCCTGCTCTGCCAGGCTCCTGCTTCTGCAGGTAGAGCCCTGCTCACACCCACACCTCCAATGGTTCTGATGGCAAAATTACACAGCAAAATTATACCAAGAATCAAATTTCATACTCTGCCTTTACACTGCATCTACAGATCACAGAGCAAGAACTTTTGGTCCATCATACAATGGTTTTATAAAGAAGGAAGTGCACAGGACTTGGGGAGAGGGGGTTAATTCTTCAAGGTCCCCAGGCTCATGGCAGTGCTGGGAAGAAAACACCAGTTTCCTGACCAGCCCTCTGCACTGACACAGCCCCATATAAGCAAAAGGGTCCCCTAAGGCCTCAGCAGCTAAAATACTGTAAATTTCCTCTCTAGAGCTAAGGGAGAACCAGCCATTTGTGGGTGAAGAGTTCACTGCTTTCCAAGCTGTTTTTCTTTGTTTTCATCTGAATCAGAGTAACCTCATTCTGCCCACGTCTGAAAGAATTAATGCAGATGGTTAAGACCCTTCCAAAGCCAGAATTGCCTCACCATTGGGCAAACCCCTTGCACAGTGTGTGTGCAAGCTAAAGGATAGCTAAAGGTTACTAAGGATAAACTAACTAAAGACTAACTAAGGATAACTAAAGGTTATACCAGTAGTTAAGTGAGCTTACTGCTGGCTGATACCAACTAGAATCCTCTTAGGTAGAAATGTTACATTCATATGGAATCTTTGGAGGAGGTGGGGATTGATCCTACAGCTGACCTCCTTTTCAATGAGTTTGAGGACTGCACTACTAAGATACTGCTGGAAAGGAACCTGAATTAGGTTCTAACCTGGGTTTTAACTCAGCTATTTTACTCTTCTTACAGACTCTTCCTTGAATTCCTGGTTTGGAGAATCAAGATAAATTAGGAGAATCTGTGTTTTCATGGTGGCTGATCTGTTTCCAACAGCCCCATTTATAAAAGGACCTAGCTGCACCTTGGAGCTTTTAGTAACAGAAACTTTAAATCCAGAAGGATCTCATGTAACATCATCTTTAGAACAACATTGGTTTACCTCATCATCTCAACATCTTTCACCTCCCACTGTAACACATAAATGTAAAACAGGGAAGGATTTTCTGAGATTGCTCAAGACAAGTGAGTGAATCCCCTCCCACAGGAACCTGTCACTGTCCAATGAATAACAAAGGAGCCTTAAAGATTTGGCTAGACAAGATACCTCACTTACCTGGAGCCCTGTGAGAGTAATACTAAGGTTAAGGGCGAGCAGCACAGAAATCTGTGACTCAGACAGAAAATGCTGATAAAGAGCTAAAACTGAGAAAAAAACTTGTAGAGCAGTGCAGGTATCAGGTTCTGATGCCATTGATAAAACTCACAGCTGCAGCTGGTTCTTCCAGAGATGAGTGCATCTCCACTCCATCCCACCCTATAAGCTCACTGGTGGATTACTTCACTGGTTTCTTTGTTCCACACCTACATGGAGGAAACAGCAGAAGAGAAGGTCCAAACCCAGAAACACTGTGGTGTGTAGATGGCCAGCCCTTCCTCCCACCTAACACTGATTTTCCACAGTCTGGGCCTGGGCACTGTGCTGCTCAGACTCCTCCCAGCCAGACAGAGTCATCATCAGCCAGAATTCAGAAAAAGATAAAATTAGCTTAGCTATTAGTAGAAATGTTTGGCTAATAAATAAAAGAGTGGGACATATTTGCTTAACAGTGGATGCAACCATAGACAGAGGCATGCCCTGGCTGCTTGCCTGGATGTAAATACTACATGGCTAAAATTATTTGCTTTGTCCAAGCTGAAAAAAAAAAAAAAAAAAAAAAATCAATTTGGTACAAACAAGAAAGTCTCCGTGGAGCTGAGTGCACATCCAAGGCTGTAAGGACAGGAAGTGTCAGCTGTGTGCATCTCAGGGAATAACTCATTCCTCCAGCATCCTCCCTCCCCAACTCCCCGAGTGCCTTTCAGCTGACATCACCTCATGTTGAAGGGCACTGGGATGTCAGGGAGCTGGGCACTGGGATGTCAGGGAGAGCTGGGCACTGGGATGTCAGGGATAGCTGGGCACTGGGATGTCAGGGAGTTGGGCACTGGGATGTCAGGGAGAGCTGGGCACTGGGATGTCTGAGAGAGCTGGGCACTGGGATGTCAGGGAGAGCTGGGCACTGGGATATCAGGGAGCTGGGCACTGGGATGTCAGGGAGTTGGGCACTGGGATTCAGGGAGCTGGGCACTGGGATGTCAGGGAGAGCTGGGCACTGGGATGTCAGGGAGAGCTGTGCCTGTGGGGAAGCAGACAGGCAGAGCAAACAGAGCAGGCATTCAGCACCAGTGCCAGACCCGCAGCACTGGCCCAGCCCGTTTAGTGGCTGGCAGAGGAACTGCAGGCTGTGGTGCTGCTGAAGGTCATCACTGCCTCAGGCAGGATCCAGATCAAGTCCTCACTCTGGGCTTTCTCTTGCAGGGGATTGCTGCTGACTCCTGGCATTTTCCCTCTTTTGGGAACAGGTTAGAAGGTTTCTCCCTCACTGAACGGAAGGCATCAAGGGAGACAGCAGCCCAGAGAGTGGAATGGAACACAGAAGCAGAAAGCTGCAGAGATGGTGTGAGGGGAGGCAGCAGGTTAAGGGCCAGGATGACTCCGTGAGCATGGCAAAGCAGCAGGACAAGGTTTTTACTGCCCAGTGGCAGCAGGGAGG
This sequence comes from Florisuga fusca, assembly GCA_038090715.1. NCBI lineage: Eukaryota > Metazoa > Chordata > Aves > Apodiformes > Trochilidae > Florisuga > Florisuga fusca. Next base: position 9,509,591 of record JAAWXA010000007.1, on the reverse strand, counting down.
GTGTGCACAGGGAGACCCAAACTGAGCACGATGGCCTCATCAGAAAGCAGCCCCTGCTGACTCACAGGCTGAGTCACGGCCTTGCCCAGCCCCTCTTCTTTTCCCAAGCAAGGAAACAGCAACTTCCCACAAACTTCTCTTCAGGCTGCTGTTTGATGCTGGGCATTCCTACACCAACCCTCCCCTCCTGAAAATCCCCTGTGCCCTTCCCTGTCTGTACCCCAGCACGAAGCAGGAGCCCCCAAAGCAGAGGGGAGGCCTGAGGGAGGAAAGGTGCTGCAGCCTCTCCTGAGCAGAAATGGGATTTACTGCTGCTCAGCCCATGTGAGCTGAGCCCGGGATGGCAGAAGGCAGACTGACAGGAAGGGAGGAAAGGGGAAAATTCAAGCTGGGAGGTTTCCACTCTGGCACTGAACCTCTCCCCTGCATTCCCTGATGCTGTACTTTAAGGGTGGGAAGAAGATATCCCCAGAGTCTACAGTGGGAGATCCAAGACTTCAGGAAAGGAAACTGCCCCAACTAAATTCCCATCTGGATTAATAAACAATCAGTGAAAAGCAACAATTAAAGGTAATGTTACAGATGGAAGAAAAGGAAATGGGTAGCAAAGAGTATACAGAAGAAGCTTTAAAGAACAGAAAATTTACATAGGAAATAGAGAGAGAAATCCCTGCACTGGCAGGGTGAAGAGGGAGTTTTCAAAGACATGACAGGCCAAAAAGTAGGTAATAAAAGGTTTCAAACAGGCATTAGTATTTCTTTTCTCTTTCAGGAAATGATGTTTTTTGCAGTCTTGCAATAACCTCAGAGAAAGACGAGCACTTAGGACTAAAGTATGTTGTTCACCTGGTGTGATCTTCAAGCAAATATAAAATTGCACTGAGAATATGTACAGGTGCCATAAAGAATTTGGGACAATAATTAAGAGGCCATGCCAGTGACACCAGTGAGGGATTTCTTTTCAAACTAATGCCTTTAATATTTACATGTTTATTTGTCTCAGTTCAGAGCCTTTGGAGTTTTCTGATGCAGAAAGCAACAACCTGAGGATTCAAGAGTCACCATGGACACAGACCTGGACTCAAGCACCCAGTGTAGTGGTGTGGGTAGAAAGTCATCCTCAGATCAATAACTCAGTAGAAAGCTGAAGGAGGAAAGTGATTTTATGTATCCAGTTCACATTGGTGGAGTTGATACTGAAATAAATCTTATATTTTTGCTATTGATAAATTAGAGAGTAAGAAAAGGCCCACAAGTAACTGGTGGGGGAAACAATTGTCAGAGACTAGAAGAGTCCAGTCTGCTAATATTATCCAAAGGCAACTGCAGGACTAGATTATGAAGTATAAATATGTGGTGAGAAAACAAACTTTTAAAATTACCAGAGAAAGGCACAGCAGGAACCCACGGTTGGGAATAAAGCCAACTGAAATTAAAAATAAGGTGCAGCTTTAAACTGTCGGAGTAATTAATCACTGGAGGAAATGATGAAGGGAAGCAGTGAGTTGTGCTCCTCATGTTTTCCACACAGCACACAATCCCTTTCTGAGGGCTGCCTCACCCAAACTGCTCAGCAGAGGAATAGCTGAGGGTGCACCCTTGGTGCCAGTTACTGCGTGGAGAGAGCTCAGGCTTTGTGTGCCACAGGAACAAAGAACTCTTCAGCCTTGAGCTGGAGTGTGATCAGAGCAGCCATGGCAAGGGGGAGCACCTGGGGTTTTGTCACTGCCTGGTTGTTTGTGTCATCTGATGACATTTGAATGCATAATTCTGGAATCCAGCTTGCCACCTGTCCCTCGACTGCTGCTCCCTTCCCTACAGATGCAATTGACAAATCCCCAATTCCTTCCCTGACACTCAAGCTACTCAGCTTCAAAACCATGCTGAGAACACCCCTGAATATCAAAGCAGCCTCCGTGCACAGAGGGTCAGCCCTGCTCAGGTTGTGCCCCAGAGGGACTGACAGTGACAGCCATGAGTGCTGTCTATTACAGGATGAAGCACTCTGAGCCCTTGAGCTGGGGAAGGTATCTCCTGTGTCTCAGTGGAAGCATGATGATAAAATTCTTTGACCTAAATAAAATTCTTTGATCTAAATTAAGTCCAAACAAATTCAACATTTGATGGTCAAAACTCTTTGATCTTTTAGCCCAGAAGGTGCAGCCCTGGGAAGGTTGGGTGCCTCTGCAACACGATTGAGTTTGGATTTTCAGGAGCCTGGACTCAGGCACTTCACCAATATTCTTATTTTGTTCCTAGGTCTTCTGAGAAAACCAAACTTCTGGCCATAAAAACAACAGTATTCTTGTCCTTCACATCAACACACCGTGCTTGGGGGAAGGGAAGGAGGTGGGGATGAGGTTCAACATGGCCAAGTGCCAGGTCCTGCACTTTGGCCACAACAACCCCATGGGGAGCTCCAGGCTGGGCACAGAGTGGCTGGAGAGCAGCCAGACAGAGAGGGACCTGGGGGTTTGGATTGACAGGAAGCTGAACATGAGCCAGCAGTGTGCCCAGGTGGCCAAGAAGGCCAATGCCATCCTGGCCTGTATCAGGAACAGCGTGGCCAGCAGGTCCAAGGAAGTGATTCTGCCCCTGTACTCAGTGCTGGTGAGGCCACACCTCGAGTACTGTGTCCAGTTCTGGGCCCCTCAGTTCAGGAAGGAGATTGAGGTCCTGGAGCAGGTCCAGAGAAGAGCAAGGAGGCTGTGAAGGGACTCAAGCACAGCTCCTATGAGGAGAGGCTGAGGGAGCTGGGGCTGTTCAGCCTGGAGAAGAGGAGGCTCAGGGGAGACCTCATCACTCTCTACAGCTCCCTGAAAGGAGGTTGTAGCCAGGTGGGGGTTGGTCTCTTTTCCCAGGCACCTCTCAGCAAGACAAGAGGACACGGTCTTAAGTTGTGCCAGGGGAGGTTTAGGTTGGATATTAGAAAGAATTTCTTTACAGAGAGGGTGATCAGGCATTGGAATGGGCTGCCCAGGGAAGTAGTGGATTCTCTGTCCCTGGAGATATTTAAAAAGAGACTGGATGTGGCACTCAGTGCCATGGGCTGGTAACCACAGCGGTAGTGGATCAAGGGTTGGACTTGATGATCTCTGAGGTCCCTTCCAACCCAGCCAATTCTATGATTCTGTGATTGTGGGGAACCCACAAATTGGTCAAAGGCACTAAACCCTGGCTTTACTGCTGGAAGAATCACAGTATCAGTTCAGAACACAAAGTGTGCTGATTTTGAGCTCTCACCTTCAGGTAAACCTCCAGACAGGCAATGCCTACCACTAACTGACCAAACAGCAGGGGAAGTCTCTTCAGTTCCTGAGATCTTTAATCAAGGCTTCTGCCAGGTGGGTGTTACAAGTGAACAGCAGGCAGTGCCCTGGGACAGCTCACTGAGCAGAGCAGAACCACAGCCAGCTGAGCACAGCAGTGCCTCCTGATTCAAAGTCCACAGATCCACAGTCTGTGAGCAACACCCTCCAGCACAGGATGCTGCACTGCTTTCAGGCTGCTGTGATCTGCAGTGCTGAATTCCTGACAGCCCAGCCAGGAACCCAGACTCCTCTGCAAGGTTTGATCTTCAGTCTTAACTGCCCGTGGTGAAATCCTGAACCCCTTTCACCAGGGTACAGACTGAGGCTTGCAGGTAAGAAATCCCAACAGTGGGTGCTTGGTTACTGACAGGTGTAGCTCTGAGAAAATGTTACTTGACCTCTGAGTGAAGCTTAACACTTATGACAATTTCCTTAAAACACCTGTTCTCTTTGTATACCAAGGGCCCACTTCCAAGTGCTTTCTCTGGTGGCTTGCTGACCATAAGGCAGTGATTCAGTATCTGCGGCTCTCCGGACAGCGATCTCTTTGGGGACCTCTTGTGGGCTCTTCCTTAAATCGCAAGCTCAGGAAAAGGCTCCGCCTAATTTGTAGATGCATCAGAGCCTTTTGCTCATGTGGATTCGCAGTTTGGTAATAAAATGCATCTAAGAGCAACAGCAAACACAAGAAAGAAAGTGCATTTTAAGGGAGAGAATTTAATCCCCGAGTGATGCTCAGTTGTAGTTTGGCTTCTTTTAGAGACAGCATTGAATCTAAACCACGTACAGGAGTTCTTTGTAAGGGAGGGGGAAGCTGGGTGGCTGGCAGGGAGCGTGGGGGGGCTTAAGCTAATGTTAATACCGACCTCTGAGCAAAGGGAATGACTAAAAAATAGTCTCTCTTTCTTCTTCTGCCATTGTTTCTGTTCTTCTCCATCACCCCTACAAGGATCCTAACTTTATCTCCTTAACCCATTCCCTCATTCCTCCTCACACTGACATCCAGGGTAAAAAAAGAATACACTGGCCCTTCCCAAGCGTGCACCGTCAGGGTAGATTGCTCCGAGACACACAGCTTGTAAGTCCCTTAATCAGGTAATTTATCAGCGGGTCCAAGAGTGGCACACAGCCGGAGGCCACACTTACGGCTGCACTACGTCCCTCTCTTTCTGCCTACCTGTCCCCTCAACGCAACAGTGAGAGCCCCGCGGCCTGCACAGGCTGCCAGGAGAGGCCTTGCCCCGGCAGGACCAGCACAGGGCCACGGCCTGACGGTACCTCAGGGCAAGGGCCTCCTCTGGGGCAACCCCGGGCCCACAGGAGAGAGCCCCAAGCTTCCTGCTCCGAGCTCTCCCAACCTCTGAGGCGGAGAGCAGGGGGAGAGCAGGGGGAGAGCAGGGGGAGAGCAGGCGGAGAGCAGGCGGAGGCCTCGCAGCGCAGCCCCAGCACTGCCGCCGCCCCCGTGGCCGCCAGGTTCGCTTCCCCCCTGTGAGAGTCCCGCAGACTTCTCTATGGTAAGTCCTCCACGTCGTGTCGATAGTTCCCGCCCGGTGCATTGTGGGCGCTCGGCGGAATCATGGTGGTGGCCTAGGGCCTTGCTGCGCGGGGAGGGAAGAGGCCGAGGTGTGAGTGCCCGGGCAGCAAGGCCCTAGGCCACCACCATGATTCCGCCGAGCGCCCACAATGCACCGGGCGGGAACTATCGACACGACGTGGAGGACTNCTCGGCCCTACGGGCGGCTCGGGAGGGTGGGGGGATGGCGCAGCCCGGGCGGGGAGAACCCGGTCACTGTCTGCCGGTCAGTGACCCCGACCCGGCTTCGTACGGCCCTGACCAGGCTCCTCCAGGGCTGTGTTTCTGAAAGTCCAGAGGTCACTGTGACGGTGCCTGAGCGGTGTCAGGTTCTGTTTGGGTTCTCCAAGGCCAAGCCAACCCGCAGACTTGACTTCAGAAAGAGGCAGGGGAAGTTTCTAGGTGATGTGTTAGTGCTTCGTGAAATCAGACAGCCACATTGGATCTTTCTTTCTTCACCTGAGTTCATGGGTCTCCTGTTACATAAAATTAGCACAGATAAATTCTGAGAGCAATTAATGTCTTGGATTATGAGCCTGGCAAAGTGTGTGCCAAGACAGAGCTGAAATGTGCTGCTGAGCTGCAGCTGACTTGACTTTCACTACAGCTGACTTCCACAGCATCACTGAAGAGCATCAGCAGTCCTTGGTCAGCAAGTTACTGTCTCACTTCTTTTTAAAGGTGTTTCTGTCTGTTAATTTTGTTTTCTGAGTAGCAGCTCAGTAGCAGTAAATGTGTGCTGCCTGATGGGATGCTACTTTGGGTGACAAATTGTTTTACATTTTTAACAAGGAATATGTTTCACGATGTGAAAAAACAACAAATGATGCCAGCAGAGTGCATTATTCATGCACTCTGATGCAGAGTTCATCTGTGTATCACAAAAGCCTATGAAGCAATATCACTTCTTTTTCTTTGCTTTAATATTGTTTGGTGTGTTCTCTTGTGTCAGGGTTTAACACTGGCCCAGCAATGAAACTGAGTGACAGATGCTCTCTGTCAATCCCCCTCTCCTCCCCTGAGAGAGAATAAGGGAGAGAGACTTATGGGCTGGAAACTAAACTACACAACTTTAATGAAACAGTAATGATAAATAGGAAAAATTACTAAATATATACAAATATACAAATATACAGGAAAAGATTGATCCCACGTTCCTCCCTCCTTTCCCCCAATAACTCTCACGTCACCACCAAGGCTGCAGGGCAGCCCTGGGAAAGTCCAGGCTGGACTCCTGGGGTCAGGAGCAGTCGGGAGCTGGAGGCAGGAACACACAGATTCAGGCTGGCACGGATCAGGAGCACAGGCAGAGGAATGGATGGAATCCTCCCAGGATGCTGAAGCAAACAGGGAACAGGTGAAGCAAGGGAAGGAAGGGCAGAAAAAGTTTGACCCTTGTGATCCCTCAAATTTATACTGAGTATGACGTGTATGGGATGGAATACTCTGTTTGGTCAGTTCTGGCATCTATCTGTCCATTCCTCCCCAGAGGAGGGGTTCAGGTGGGACCTCTTTACTCCTTCTGCAGGATAAAATGTTCCTCAGAGCTGAGCAGTGTCCTTGGCTCTGCACACCAGTGCCTGGCAGTAACTATAAACATCCAGTGTTATCAGTCCTAGAAGCAGACACTGTCTGAGAAACTTGCTGTTAATTTCAGCAAGTGCAGCTACTTACAAGAAACTTAGCTGAAAGCAAAAGTCCAAACCAGAAAATCACCTTTATCCTGGCCCAAACCAGGACATCTTCTCATCCTTTAACCCCCAGCTTTCTGGTTGGTAGGACTGGTGCCTGTCTGTGCCTCTGCAGATGAATCTCTTGTGCCTGATGGGTCTTCAGCCGGTGGTTGATGGGTGTGTGTGTCTCAGTGAAGCAGGAGTCAGCACAGTTTCAGACTTCAGGTGGCGCTGGTTGACCACACGGGGACTTTTGGCACTGGTTACCCGTGTTAGCTCTTGGCAGGGTGGTTGAGGATTGCAGGGTCTCCAGCTCCTGCCTGGCAGTACTGAACGCAGTGCTTGCTGACAGGGGGTGTGCCTGGGGCTGGCTGGACTCTGTTTCACAAAACTTTACCACAAAAAAAAATTTCATGTCAGAGATTTGGGGCATCAGCTGGTTCATTTTTTTTAGGATGTGCTGGCAGCAAAGGACTTACTGCCGTTTCTAGAGGAGACCTGGTGAAGACTTCTGCATTTGTCTGAGCTACTTGAACTGCACCTTGGTTACACACAGGTAGAACTGTCAGCCTTGTGCTGCCAGGGCAGCACTGGGAGGTTTTGGAAGGTTTTGCTGGAGCTGTGTGTGGCAGGTCCCAAAGGACCATGCTGCAGTATTGATGGCAGTGCTGTGCTGGGACTGGGGACCTGAACAGGGCCATGATGAGTGCTGGAGCATTCAAGTTGCATGATCTTCATCAGTATCTAATTATCAACACCACCCCAGGCTTGCTGCTGTCTGTGCCAGCCAGGATTTCTGGCCATGATACCTACATGTGGGTTTGGGGAATCCTGGGGGGGGGTCATTCCCATCAGACCATAATTTTTGGCTGTAATTTTTCAGGAGGTGAAAGAATTGAGTTACAAGAGTGTGCCACTTGCCTTAAGGGTGGGAGACTCACTCCTGGACAGCTGAATTCACTTTCTAAATGTCATTTCATGGTCTTATTGGAGTCTGTGTGTCATTTTTCAGACATTATGCAAAAACACTTTCTTTTGAAAATCTGTATAGACTCTGTCAATCCCATCCATAAAGCTCCTTGAATTTGGAGGATTTTGAACACAGTGGTAGCTGGTGTTCTGTAGTGGGACTTGATGCTTGGACAGGCCCAAGAATAAAGTAACTTTTGGTGAATATCTTCCATTGTAAGGTGTAGTATCCACGTTTATAACTTCATTCTGTTGTAGTTAAAATGACAACAGCAGCGAGGCCAACGTTTGAACCTGCAAGAGGAGGAAGAGGAAAAGGTGAAGGAGACTTAAGTCAGCTCTCCAAACAATATTCCAGCAGAGACCTTCCTTCTCACACTAAAATCAAATACAGGTTGGTATCAGGTTTTTTGGCCTGACAGTGAAACAGTCTGGGAATGATTTTTTGGTGTCCATGGTACTCTGAAGTTTTCCACAGAATGGAGTGATGTGCTTGACACTGAGCAGAGGGTGTGCAGTGCTGCTGAGGGAATGGGCTGAAAATCCAAGTCTCAAAAGCAGACCTAGGAGACTGAATCCACTGCAACTAATTGGAGGGGTTTCATTTTAATGGTATTGCTTAAGAAAATAATTGGGAACAACAGGAGCTGATGAGCCTGCTGTTGCTTGGAGAGCAAGATGGGATAAAAGGGGTGCAGTATGTCTTGAAAGCAGGAATTGTGTCATATATTTGACAAAGGACCACTGAGGCAGGGGCATGAAGAAGAAGCAGAGAAATCATGGAATAACACTCAGACTCATAACATGTATTATAAGAGCTGATGTTAACCCTGCAATTGGTTCATGCATGGAAATTGCTTTAATCAGTGTGAAAGGTCGTGGGATCTTATGAATATTTCCCTCTGTTTGAAATGCATAATGATTCTTCTTTATGATTTTGAAAGATTAAATGAGAGGTGGAGTCAGTGTGATACAGATACCTGGGATTTAAATGAAATGTCTCAGTCTGGAAAAACCTCAAAACATCTAACCAATGTTACTCTTGTCAGTGAAACTGCTGCTCAAGTTTTGTATTTCCACTTATTTGTGCAGAAACTTACCCTTTCACCTCCCCCCCTCCTGCCCTTGGGGTTTTGAGGAATATGTGTGGATAAGGGAGCTGGAGTGTTTTGAAGAATACCAAGATCTACAGCACTGTGCTGTCAGATGCATTTTGTTGTTATGGGAAAAATTGCTGGTGGTTTTTTTCTTTAAACAAAAGTGGGGTTTGGAATACCAGTCTGTTGCCCTGAAGGAAGCCTGTGGGGATAAATATGTTCAGAAATATACAGTGTATGTTTTAACAAATCCTTTTGTGTTCATGAGAGAGGGAGAGAGAGAGATGGAAGAGGCATCAAGTGTCTTCTTTCTCACAAATACCTAAAACAAAGTTGTCTTTGTTAAATTGCCAGGACTGCATCATTGCAAGTAAAGTTCAGTGTTTCAGTCCTACTTATGTTTGCTTGAATGACATGGGGCTTGGGGGGATTTTGCAGCTATATCAGGGCTCTGTTTACAAAAGGGTTTTAATTACAAAAGCAAATTAAATACTTGACCCTGAAGACAGTCTGTGCACACTGTATTTATAGTGACTCGAGTCTGGGTTTCCTCCAGGGACTCTTATTTCCAGCACTGGGTTCATAGAAAGGTGAAAGGAATTGCTGCTTGGTTTTATTCATTAGTTCTTTTCAGGATTTTCACAGAGAATAGCTCTCTAGGTGAAACTTAGTGTGGCTTAAATATAAATAGTCTGCTGCTTTTGGCCAGTGTGTGTTGTATGGAAGAAGGAAAACCATGTATTTGCATGTTTCACAAGTGTTTTCCCCATTTCCCCAATTTTTTTTTGTTTTTTTTTAATGAGAAAGTATCTTACATGTTTGTTGGAGGGGAAAGGGTTTGTGAAATGTTGTAATCTTGGTCTTACCTGTAGGCCTCAGGGGCTGTGTTTCAGGCAGTGACTTGAGGGTGAGGAAAGCTGACCAGGGGGCTGGTGGGTGTCTGCTGAGACACTGGGCTTGGACTGCTGAAGGACAGAAGATGCAGATACAGCTTAGGGAAGGGGTAGAAGTGGTCATTCTGTTACTGCAGGAGTTTGTTCAGGGTCTTTTAAGTAGTTTGAGAGCCACTGAAAGGAGCATGTGTGTCATGGTTTAACACTGGCCCAGCAATTAAACCGAATAACAGATTTTTCTATTAATCCCCTTCTCCTCCCTGATAAGGAAAGGAGAATAAGGGAAAGAGACTTATGGGTTGGAAACTAAACTACACAACTTTAATGAAACAGTAATGATAAAAAATGAAAAATTACTAAATATATACAAATATACAGGAAAAGATTGATACCACGTTCCTCTCCCCTTCCCCCAATAACTCTCACGTCACCACCGAGGCTGCAGGGCAGCCCTGGGAAAGTCCAGGCTGGACCCCTGGGGTCAGGAGCAGTTGGGAGCTGGAGGCAGGAACACACAGATTCAGGCTGGCACGGATCAGGACCACAGGCAGAGGAATGGATGGAATCCTCCCAGGATGCTGAAGCACACAGGGAACTGGTGAAGGAAGGGCAGGAAGAGCAGGAAGGGGCAGGAAGGGAGCAGAAAGGAGGAAGCAGGAAAGGTGTTTGACCCTCGTGATCCCTCAAATTTATACTGAGTATGACGTGTATGGGATGGAATACTCTGTTTGGTCAGTTCTGGCATCTATCTTGTCCTGTTCTCCCCAGAGGAGGGGTTCAGGTGGGACCTCTTTATTCCTTCTGCAGGGTAAAATGTTCCTCAGAGCTGAGCAGTGTCCTTGGCTCTGCATACCAGTGCCTGGCAGTAACTATAAAATCCAGTGTTATCAGTCCTAGAAGCAGACACTGTCTGAGGAACTTGCTGTTAATTTTAGCAAGTGCAACTACTTACAAGAAACTTAGCTGAAAGCAAAAGTCCAAACCGGAAAATTACCTTTATCCTGGCCCAAACCAGGACAATGTGTGTGTGTGGCAGAGCACCTCAGGCTGTGTCTGCCCACGGGGAGGGGATTGGTAAAGAAAGAAAAAAGAAACATTTGACTTCATGCTGTACCCCATCCTTATTCCTTATGCTTACCCGTTCAGTCCAGGATTTATTGACATCCTTCAAAATCTTTCTCCCAGCTGCAGACTGTCAGCTTCCTTATTTTTTTATTCCTCCCTCATGTTGTTTTAGACAGACCACTCAGGATGCTCCCGAGGAGGTGCGTAACCGGGATTTCAGACGGGAGCTGGAGGAGAGAGAACGTGTCGCTGCCAGGGAAAAGAATAGAGACAGACCAACCAGAGGTAAAAACAGGGGAGCAAAACATCTTGATACCACTGTGTGGCATTGCTCTTGCACGAAACTCAGTGTTGTAAGGAGTTTTCAGGCTGCAGACAGGATGTCATGAGAGTAGAATTTAGGTATTGGTCTGGTAATTCAGAGCTGCTGACCTGCAGAGGAATGTCCACTGGCTTTCAGGCAGGCTTCGTGCTAGCAAAAAATCTAGGCCAACCAGTAGGAGAGTGTAGGCCTTTGTGCAGGCCAGCTGATACAGGATGATTGTAATGAATTGGCAGCAAGTGTGTACAGCTAATAAAGGGCTTTTCTTGTACTTAGTACTTTTCTTGTACTTAGACAAGTGAGACAGGAAGAAGGTGAACAGCTTCAGTGCTGCAGCACCAGTGTAACACTAAATGTGTTTTTAAAGTGTGGAATTCTGTTCAGGTATAGTGAAGTGATAACTCAGATTAATCAAATGTGTGTTTTTTGAGGAACAGTGATCTATAATATTAAGCTTGACAGAATTTAGGTACTTGAAGTTTGGGTGTGAAGGTGGTGTGGGACTTTCAAGTTACAGATGAAAGCAGATGTGATTTGGGCCAAACATCCAACAGTAATGCTTATTCTCCAATGGGATATGTAGAATAAGGACATTTCTCCACAGCTCTTTCTTTTGTTTTTCTTTCTTCTTCAAATAATGACAACACAAGAACATCTGGAGGTCAGATTTTGAGTCTAGGGATGTTACTGCTTCCTTGAGCATAACTACAGGGGAGGAATAAGTATGGGTGTATTAAGATTAATTTAAGATTTATTTAAGATTAATTTATTAAGATTAATTTAAGATTGAGAATTAGGAAAAAGTAAGCATGAGGTTGTATCTCTAATGCCATCTTTGGGAAGGTATTTGCTTTCTGACAGTAGATGCTGTTACATGAAGTGATATAGTCACTTTTGTTTTTTGTTTGTTTTTAAAAATGTTATGCCATAGAACACACAACATCATCTTCTGTGTCTAAGAAGCCTCGACTAGACCAGATTCCTGCAGCAAATCTTGATGCAGATGATCCACTTACCGATGTATGTATCTGCCTTCTTTCCTTTCATTGTTCTGACTTCAGGATTTGCTGTTAATAGAATACAGACTTCTATTCTGGGTCTAAAATTTAAAACAGGTTCCAGCATATCTTCCTTTTACAGTTACTCTGCTGAGGTGGAAGTACAGAATGGTTCAGAGGATTCTGGCCCATGCTGTAATGGTATTCTTGGAAAGCATAAAAACATTATAGAACTGAAAGTGCCATCTAAAGTAGAGGGAATTGGATGGCTTTTTAGACTGTCAGCTGCTGGTTTACTTAGAATTCCCCTAGGGTAGAGCTGTTAAAGAGACAAAGTCAGCATGAGAAATGGGTTTTTGCTCTTGACTCCTCTCATCATGCAGATGTCTAAGTGTTAGGTCTAAGGCTTGTCAATAAGTTGAGTCAATAAGTAATAAGTTGTCAATAAGTATTTTGTTAATCCTGTTACACTTGATCCCAACAATTTTGGATGGAATATTTGAGCACACTATTCTAATGACTTGAATTACAATGGTTAGAAAGTGATTGAGTACAATAATTCTCTAGAATCTAGCAGCTACATAGCATTTGATTGTAAAAAATTAATTTCAGTCATCCAAAAAATCACAAAGTTATTTTTTCTTCACTTTACTGTAACAAAGCAAATAAACCATTTCTTTTTAACTCACTGCTGCTGCATGCACCCAAGGACTCCAGAAATCAACCAGCATCCAATTGCAGCCTTAGCTGCAGAGACCAGGACTGTTTGAGGGGCTTTTTTTAGGTTTTTTTTTTACTTTATTTTTTATAGTATGCAGTAGCCTTTAGAACTAAAAGCTATTTTTGATAAATGAATTAAGTGCTTCTTCTTTTCACTTGTTTTTAGGAAGATGATGAAGATGAGGACTTGGAAGACAGTGATGATGATGACACTGCAGCTCTGCTGGCTGAACTGGAAAAAATCAAGAAAGAGCGAGCTGAGGAACAGGCTCGAAAGGTAAAACCTCACCCTTTGAGCATCTGTTCTTTTGCAAACTACTGTGCCGTAAGTACTTAGGACAAGCAAGAACTAGTAAACAAAGTAAGTGCCCTTCAGAGCTCCTCTCAGATATGATATATCTGTTCTTCTAGCTAATAATTGTTGTCAAGGATTCTTTTTGTTAGTAGGCATACTGAACCTGTAAAAAACCCTGTATTTACTTTGCCAACACTTTGCAGAGAGAGTCTTGCAAGTCCTTCTCTCAGGACTGCTGTCGTAGTGGCATTAGTGACTTAATTTGTTTACTAGCTTTTATGAAACCAAAATTAGGATTTTTTATTTGTGACAAAAAGTATGTGTGCTTTTTGATGATCTTGCTTATGGCTGCAAGTTTCTCTTTCACAGCACTGGTGCTGTGTTGCCTTGGTAAGGAGCACCAGCTGTAACTTCAAGACCAGAGCTGTTTTCATGTGGTTAAGACACAGGCAAGTTGATCTGACAAACATCTTCACAAAAATTAATTCATAATATGACAGTCAGCCTTTTTGGAACTTGGAAAAGTCAGTTCACGTGTTGCCTTCATTCCTCCCTCTAAGTTCTCTCTTTGCAGATAGAAACACCATGTTCTGCCCTTAAAAGAGAAGTCCCTGTAATTAGATTGTTTTCCCATGGGCTGGATTAAGTCCTATGCTGTTGGCTCCCACACCTCCTCAGTATGAGAGAGATTGTTGGGATGGAGTGTATTAGCAAAAACCCTGATGGATGAATGGACTTGTAGGGACTGTTTCTGGAATAGTCTGTGTTGTCAAACTGATCAGGACCTTGGATGAACTCTTCTGGCTCTCACGTTGTATTGCAGTGGAGTTTAGAGTCCAGATATTTTATCTGCACTGCTGAAATGCCCTGCCCCTAGTGCTGCAACAGAAGTGATGGGGATGTGTAGCATCCCCTCCTCTGCTTAATAGTAAGCTATTTCTGTTGGTTTTCTGTTTTGTTTTTTTCTTTCCTTAGAGATGGGCTTAAATAATTTTAGGGCTTTTGAAAAATACTGCATTACTCAGTTTGAGTAGTTCTGTGTGGTGTTACACATAGATTTTACACCAGTGTGAAAAAAAAAAAAGAAAACTCAACCTTGTCATCTTTATATAAGGTAATCTGAGATGGTTTTAGATCATACCACATAAGCATATTAAGTGTGGATGGGTTCTTTGCTGCTGTGATAAATTAATGTTGTGTTGCCTCAGCACTGCTCATAACCTTATCATAGCTTAACAGGCATGCTTATAATTTCATGTTTTCCACAAATGCTCTCCAGTAGTCACCTGACAGTGAACAGGACTTAGTGTCTTGCAGACAGGAGCAACAGCTAGGAGAGAATAATGCTTTAAATGTTTGTAGGCAGCAGTGTGGTGCTTCACCACTCTCTCATCTCTTTATCTAGACTTTTGAAGCACATCACACAGCAATGTGTGTGTTCTGCAGTAATAACATGGTGGAAATTGCTTAAAAACACTGGCAAAAATTCGTTCATGTATTCTGTGTGGAATGTTCTGAACTGCAAACTGAGGGTAGCAGTGTGTGGGAAAGACTTCTACTTCAGGTGTCCTTGCACAGTGCTTAAAATTAAGCCTGGATTTGCATGGATTTTTCACTATGCCTGATAACTGAAATTATAAATCTAGATTAAACAGTAGAACTTTTCACATTTCAGTGTAGGAAACTTGCACTAGCAAAATAACAGCAGTACAGACAACCAAGGCAGTGCTTTTCTGTTCCTGTGGAGACTATCTTACCATCTCAGTGAAATTTTGTTTTGTCACTAGAGGGAGCTAAAAGCTATAAAGTAATGGGTTTTTTTGCCCTTAACCGGTATTATTTTTTGCCTTCATGGACGTTCTCCTTCTCCCAGCAGTTTGTAATATCCAGTGCATACTGAATACATGCACACTTATCTGAAATGAATGTTAAGTTCTACTTAAAAATTCATATTATTTATTTGCAATATTGCACACTGTTGCACACTCACTCCCTACTCTTCATCCTTTCACCAGCTGGTGGCAGATGGGCTTTTTTATAGTTGACATCTTCAGTGGATACTCTGCAGGTACTTGGGATTTTATTTTCTTGAGAGTTTTTTTGGGTAAGTCTATGTGGATGGAAAAAGTGAAAGCCAAGGTGGGGCACAGCCTTGGAAAGAGTCTCTAGGAATAAGGTTCTCCTTAGGGGGATCACTTATGTATGTTGACTTTAGGAGTGCAGTCTGTTTAGATTATGCCTGGTTTTCCATGGCTTTGAAATAAGGCATTTCTGGCAAAGCCTTTTATAGCCATTTTATATAAATCCCCTTTCCCTGCAGATAGGTGGGCTTTCATATTACCACATATTGCAAACCCCAACTTAAACCTAATTTTGTAAGTAACCTTATATCCAGCTGACTTCAGGATAACATCTGCAAAGTCTTAATTGTGCAGTTGCTCTTAGTCCTAATCCACAGACAGAGAAGGTTTCTCTGCTGAGAAGCTGTGGTCACTACTCAGCACCATGGGGAGCCCTGTGGCAAGGCAAATGGGACTGTTCACTCTTCTGCACATTTTTCTGTCTTCAGCTTCTTGGAATTTGCCAGGGTTTTAAGAAGATGAAGTGGGTAAAATACACTAATAAATCTCCAAATTTGTGCCAGATGTAATTTCTTTCTTGAGACTTTATTTATTTTGATTTTAAAATGCCAGTCCAGTTATTGCCAAGACTTCACTTAAAGTAAATTGTGTTTTTGTTAATTGTCTTCATTCATCACTTTGGTGTGATGCATTTAATTTTCCACAAAAGGAGGATTGCTCCTTTGAAATGCATCTCTGGTGAGCCAACTCTTAAAACCAAAGAAAAGGAGACTCTCTTTTCTTGTCAGATCAACATGTTCTCTGTTAACTTCCCTTACTTGGTAGTAGAAATTTGCATAGATATCCTATAAATCTAATTTTTACAAATATTAAGAGGTTTTAACTTCCTTCTGACTGACATTTCCCTGTAGTGAAGCAAATAGTTTGTCAACCACATAAGCAACATCTGTCAAAGTTTGTTAACTTCTCAAAATGTTTGAATTTCCTTAAATTCTCTAGAAACATTAAATAAGTCCAGTGAACGTTTCTTAAAAACTGATGGAGCACGGGAGGTTTTTTTCAGGAAAAAGTCTCCTGACTTTTTTTTTCGTTATTTTGATCTCTCAAGTTGTTTCTAGTAGACACTGAACTGAGCAGGAAATTTTAGTTTCAAAAGCTTTTCCTATGGAATCATTCCGAGCCTGTTTCAAACAGGACAAATGCCAGGTCTGCTGTCCATGTGAACTATCCATGGGCAGGTTTCATGGAAACTTGTTTCAATATTCCAACCAATTTTCAAGCATTTCCTTAAAAAGTAAATGAAAATAATTAAAAACAAACCTCAAACCAGTCAGCAGCTGAATATATGTGTGCAGTTCCAGCAAAACTATTTTAACATCCAGTCATAGTGTGCTTATCTGAGCACAGACTTAATGTTTTTGGTTTGTTTTCTTACACCTGTATTTCACAGTGTTTATAACTACATACATTGCTTTACCAGTGCCCAAAACAGATCTTAGGTCTGTCCTGTGGTTTAGCCATGTCACAGACTTTGAAATAAAACAATAGATAATACATCTTGATTAACCCTCTCACTTAAATTTTAAGGGTCTAACTAAAATATCAAATTGGTGATTAAGACAGACTTTTAACAAAGAAGCAAAAGCAGATTGCAGAGATTTCTTCATTAATTGTTTGAGACATGCTAGCAATACCCAAGAACTAATTAGTGTCCCCTCCCTTGTAGGCAAAATGACAAGTATGCATATAGACACTGCAGTTGTGATTACTCTGTGCTCTTATTTTTTGTATTTTCAGTTGGTTACTCAAGTAGCTATATTGCATTTGGTTAGTAATTTGCATGGGATCAAATAATTGGGGTGGATCTCTGCATTATTAAGTTCTATCCCCTGTTGATAAAGGCATAAAGACATAGTTGGTCATTCAGAAGTTAGCATTTAAATAAGGTGGGGCTTTTTTTAGCCTCAAATGAAATGTGAGTAGTTTGGGGTTTCTGTCAGCTACTCAACATCTTTAAAAACTAAATAAAATAACTTGAATGCAGTGGATTCACTTGAGGAATTTCAGTACTTTCTGTGAAAGTAACCTTGCTCTATGCTAAGGGTTAAGGGTATACTTAAATAAAACAAACAAACAAATAAAAAACCAACCAGGGCAACAAAGTTTTTCTTTCCTTGATGGTCAGAAATGAAACTGCCAAGGGAGGTGGTTGAATCACCACCACTGGTGTTTACCAGACATGTAGATGTGGTGCTGAGGAATCTGGTTTAGTACTAGACTGGTTGGGCTCAGTGATCTTAAAGGTCTTTTCCAACCAGAACAATTCTGTAATTCTGTCAACAGAATCTGGTCATCTCTCAGGGAGGTACCTTAGGATCAGTGCTGGTTTTGTCACTTGTGCCAGTGTACCTGGATTTTGCTTGGTGTGTGTATGCCTCAGGTTGTCTGAGGCTGCTTTACTTCTGATGGGAGCAGACTGCAGTAAACAGCATTTCACTGCTGCTGGCTCCTCTGTCTTACAGGGAAAGGTAAATGAGAGGTTGGCATACTGTGCAGCAGCAGCTGTACACCTTTCTTGTTTGTAATCTACAGAGGAAAGAAAAGTGTGGTCAGAAATTATATTTCTAGTAAACAGGTGGAAATCACTATTCCATGTAAGATATATTTGCCCTTTGTGTTTCCTTATTTACAGGGGTGGTAATAACAGCTGAAGACAGAATGCAAATGTTGAGCTTAGAGCTATGTTTGAAAATTCAAAACTTTATTTTGTTACTAACTTTTAACTACTGCAATTTGTATAAAACTTCATGGAAACAACAGCAAGGGCACCTTTCACCTAGGCACATGTTTTGATAAGGCCATCTCAGGGCTTGTCCTGAAGCTCTGCCATGCTTTAAAGCATTATGTCCTTCTGGGGAGCTCTTCCCTTCCCTTTGGCAATTAATTGCATCTCATTTTAAATTTTATTTGTGAGAAACAGTGGACTGGTCAGTACTTTTTTCATAAGTAAAACTTGGGTAGATTTTGAAAAGTAAAAGCTTCACTGGTGATCTGGCATCATCTGGTGTTCAGATGTCTGTTAAGTTGGTATTGTTCTTAAGAGGGTTGGGGTGTTTTATATGAGTATTTCACATACCTGATCAGTCCAGTTGAAGGCAATTGTAAATTGTAGATATTGTTAATAGTATATTACTTAGCATTGATTAAATGTTTGAAGCTAGAGAACTCTGGCTTGCATCAGTGTTCAAGTTAGGCACTTAAACCTTGTAGATGCTGTCATCAAGAAAAACATTTTAGCCCTCAGCCCATGAGTATTCTGCATTTTGAAAAAAAACACACAAAAAATCCCCCAACCCGAACACCAGCCTTGTGATCTCTTTGTCTTTAATTTCTATCATTTTTTGAAGCCATGGTTTGAGTCCCCTGCAGTGCTAATGAGACTTCAGTACATTTTTTAAAGTAGGATGTCTTCAGAACATACTTCAGCATAAGGGAACCAGGAGACCTAGTTAGTCATCCAAATTAAAGGAATTTTTTTTTCCTTCTAGTACTTCCGTCAAATAACAGTCCTTGTAATACATATGAAAGGTTGTGGAAAAATATGCTGGTGTAAAATGATTATTAGGTATTCATTTTGAAGTCTGTGAACATTTTAAGTTGCTGAATGTATTAATAGAGCTTGGAAGTGTGGGCAGTGTAATCTACCTTGTGTTGCCTGTAGTGCTTCACTCAGGCTTGAGTAACATGCTTTTGACAGTACAAGGAGAAGAAAATTTTTCTGCTCCTTAACACTGGAACTCTTAAATCATCTTATGCCATCCACTGCTCAGTTTCACCTTAGATTTCTCAATATTATTTGAAATTGTAATTGTAAAAGCCAAGCAGACTACTGAAGACAGAGAAGTTTCAACATACTGTATATAAGGTTTCCTCCACCTGATGTATAGTATAAAGTATTCTCTTTTCTCACAAGGATAAGAAAATCTTTATATGCAGTTTTTAATACAATAAATATGTAAATGGTTAAGCTAGAATCTTAACTGAATATTTGGTGGAATATCAGAAGTAAGCAAGCAGACAGGAATGTTGCTATATTGACAGTTAATTAGCAATGCTAAGCTCTTCAGAGTATCTCTGCCTCTGTCCTTATTCTACTTAAATGTGTGTCAAGTGCTCTGAAAAGTCAGAGCTAGGAATTAAAATCTATCTGTGCGGGTGTTTGCAGCTGAGTGATGTTGATCTTTACCAACTAGATGAGAAAAATGGCCCAGAAAAGTAATCTATCCATTATTGGTTTTTAGGAACAAGAGCAAAAAGCTGAAGAAGAAAGAATTCGGATGGAGAACATTCTGAGTGGTAACCCACTGCTGAACCTCACTGGCCCAGCACAGCCTCAGGCAAACTTCAAAGTGAAGAGGAGGTAACTGTGCAGTCAGTGCTGTGATATCCATCCCCTTGCTCCCTCCTGATACTCAGGATCAGAAAATGTCATCACTGTCATTGGTTTTTATTTCCTTCCCCAGATCTGGTTGGAAATGTAATGTAGAATTGGGGTACTGATGGATGCAGTGATTGTTCTGTGCATTGCTCTGAACAAATCATCCTGCTACTTTCTGTTTTCTTAAAAAGAAACTGAGAATTGTGTTTTGTCTTACATTGTTCCTAATGATACAGAAAGTTAACAGGACCAAAGTTCCTCAGGAAATGCTCTCCTTTAAAATCTAGTTGATTTTTTTGAGTTTTTGTTAATTTGTTTGGGCATTTTTTTTAGTGTCTGGATTTAATAAGTAACAGGCTTTTTCCGAGTACAATTCTTGTTTGCAGATATTCCAATTAGTGTAGTTTATCAAAATTAGGGCCATTAGATTAAAGTGGATTTTTTCTGCTGTGTTTGAATGGTTGTTATTTTCTGCAAAGATAAATTTACTTTTAAGCTCCCTACAGTCATCATGTTTCTAACTCAGGAGCACGTAGGAAATGGCTTAGATTAGAAAAACAGATCTTTTCTTCTTGAAGACTAAAATCTAACCTTGGTGACTAGTTGTTTTTAGTACACCTAATTAGGAGGGCCAAACTTCATTCATATACTTTTCTACATTGTACCTAATTTTCATACAAATTTACTGAAGTTGAATCTTTTGTTTCCAGGTGGGATGATGATGTTGTCTTTAAGAATTGTGCCAAAGGAATAGACGAAACAAAAAAGGACAAAAGATTTGTGAATGATACTCTGAGATCAGAATTTCACAAAAAGTTCATGGAAAAATACATCAAGTAATACAGTTTTATGTGCAGTGGTGCTGAAGGACTTGGAAGGTCATGGTTGTTCCCTCCCTCTCCCTCCGAATTCAAAGATGAATACTTGGTCGTGAATTCCCAAATGCTTTTCCAAGATCAACAGCTTCATAATTAGTAATTGCTATGTATCTGGAGTTTTTTATTCCTGCAGTGTGTTTTTAAGTTTTCATTAAACCAGTTTGTGTATCATGAATGTTTTTTTGTTCATGTGCATTTACTTTGACTGGCCACCTTGTAAATGGTAGAAGTTTGGTTTGCAGCAAATACTTCTAATTGTTCAAATTGCTTTCCAAAACAACCTGTATTTGTAGTGATGCTGGTTTGTACCATAGGCAATTTAAATGTCAGCAGAACAGCTGAGTATGATAAGCAGTGTGAATAGGAGAGACCTATACTTTCTGTAGTAAACTGGATTTCCTCTTAGCAGCTAGTTAGAAACTTGGTTAATAATCTTCCTTTTCAGTTTCATCTCGGTGTGAACCAAGGGAGGCTTTTGGAGGGGTACCTCCAGGTTCTTATCATCCCTGCTTTCTGGGCTCTCTTGCCTCAGCACTGCTGGGAGGGAACCATTTAAAGCTTTGGTGAACTTTGAGAGGGAAAAGCTCTGTGGAACTGTGTTTTTTGTGGTTTTTTTCTCCTCAATAAACCATTGCAGTTCTCAACCCCTCAGCCACAACCATGTGGTTACAAGGCTCAGTCTTTGTGTGTGTGTGGTTCCTGAGTGTTGTTAGAACCTTGCAGCTGAATGTTTTTAGTAAATGAGACTTCTCCTCAAATACCACAGTACAGATTGTTTACTTCTTGAATGTCCACTGTAAAACTTAATTAGACAATATAAACTAGGAATGACTGAAAAAAAAAATCTCAGTTGTCAAATAATTCCCCCCTCCCCTTCTGTTATCTCAGGTGTATTTGATACCTTGGTCAACTGATGCATTGGATATGGACCTAACATTTGCAAAATAAGTAGTTATCTCTGTACCTAGAAGGCTACAGTGACAAAACTCAGATCTGTTTATGTAAGAATTCTTGCCCTTTTCCTTGTCTGTGGTATGCTCTGACCATTTCATTCTTACAAACACTTCTGTAGTAATATTACTATTTCAAGCTCTTATTTTGAAAATATATTCTGTGTAAGAGAATAAGTGTAGATTTTATTTTTTTTTTTAGATTTCAGACTCCAGTATCCCATGAAAGCTTTCTTCAGCTACAGCTGTATTTTCCACCCTTTCATTGAGCTATGCATAGTGCACCAGTGCCAGCAGCCAATACCCATATTTACTTGGAAGCAAGATTTTCAGCATGCTTAAGGTCATGTGAGCTCCTACAGCTACTGGAGGAATAGGTGGTTGTGTTACTTCTGTTCCCAGCCTCATGATAGCAATGGGTCTTGGGAAGCAGAAAAAGCAGGTGTCATTTGTAATATTCTCTCTTCTTAAATTAAAGCTATGAAAAATCTTGGTAAATAGGCATCATATTTAAAAGGGGGGAAAAACGTGAAGAGCTGTACTTGTCAGGGTCTGGCAGTGGTGAGGCCAGCTGCTGCCTTGGATCTGACCTAACAGCATGGTTGTCCTGGCAACAACAAAAAATACACTGGTCTCGCAGTGTGACAAGATGTAATCACTCTGCCAAAGTGAGCAAGTGAGTGAACAGCTTTACTGGAGAGGGAGAGACATAGCTGGAATGCCAGTTCAGTGCCTTCATGGAAATCATACGTGCATAATGCCATCACTTGTGTTCTTGAAGTAATGTAACTTTTCTTAGAAAAAACAAATTATCCTTCTAAGATGGCAGGAGTTGGATTAGGATTTCTTCAGCTCTGCAGACAGTTGTTCTCCATACCTGCAGGAACATCCCTTCCCCAAACCTTTGCATAATGCCTATAGAGGTGTACTCAGTCATTTTTTCCAGTAGCTTTCTCCCTCCCTGGCTCTGGAGAAAGCTGTAGAGACTGTGTAGCTCGGGGCTGCAGCTCTATTGGAGTTTTTCTGTAGGCACTGTTGTTCAACTCATTTACAGAATTTGCAGATCCTATCTCTAACCTCCCCCCTCAAAGCTTTTGTGTTTCAGCCTCCTGCGGTGTAAGCTGACCCACAAGCTGAGGACTCGGCAATACACAAACACAATATGATAATTAAGGAATCTCAAGCCTTGTCTCTTCGTGGGTTTTACATCATTAACTACTGAGTTTTCTGCACCAGTACTGGAAAACTGAAGTGGTTTGTGCTTTTTGTGGGAAGAGCCCAGTACTGATGCTGTATTGGTGTTTAACTTTCTGTCGTGCTGCTGACACTCACCTAGAAAAGGACAAACAGATCATTTGTTTTTGTAAAACTGCAGCCTGAGTTTTTTAAAAAATGAAGATTGTGCTGTTCTACACCTCTGCTCCCAGAACAGTTTTTTTCCAGGACCTTCTGTAGAGTGACAAGTAACTTCCAACAAAGGCAGTGGAGCTGGCAAGGCAGCTGTTCCAGGAGGTGAAGTGGAAGAAAGTTAACATTTGGCAACTCAAGGAATGTAATATTTTACAGTTCTTAGCGATCAGGATTGTTTAATCCTGTGTTTTTGCAAGCAACACCTGAACTCTTTAAGTAGTGGCTGGAAACAAAGCTGCTTGCTTTGTAATGTTTCCTCCTCATTTGTGGTTATCTTTGGTGTACTGGAACTGAAAACCAGGATCTGTTTTCCATGGGGACTAACAGTTAAACTTCTAAGGTTTCTTTTAAAAGCCTTGTCTTTCAAATTTCTTTCTTGGAATATGTTTTATAATTCTAAAGGGATTAATAGTGTGAGGAATAAATGATACTCCTGCAGCTGGAAATAATTGTGGTGTGTGTATACAAGGTTCGAAAATGTTTGGCATGTATTTGTCTTCCTCGAGTAGATGGCTGAATATTAAAGGCTTCATATTGCAATCAGCAAAATTATCTGCATTTGGGAGGATTTCACATATTCATCGGTACCAGGTAGGCATCCCATCCTATGAATTCCTAAGGGAGGTTTTTGTTTTGTTTTGTTTTAATTTAAAAAAAAAAAAAAAAAAGGGGGGGGCGGGGGGTGTGTGTGGCTTTTTTGTGTGTTCCAGTTCCTCTGGAACAAAACTTGGGTTTTGTTTGAAATCCTGGGTCAGAGCTGATCTGGTCCTTGCTCTGTTTACCTCTGAGTGGCTCCTGGCAGCCTGGTGTCTGCTTTCAGCCATGCACACAGCGCTGCCCATAGAGCTGCTGAGACTTCTCTCTGCTTTGTCCTGCAACTACAAATACCTTCAAGTCTTTCATGCTGGAGGTGAGGTCTGAGCACAGGATCAAACCATCAAAGGGATGGGGGATGTTGCCTTGAAAAGCTTCACTTCAAAGGAAGTTCAGGCCTTGAAGGATTGGGCTGATGCTCAGAAAGTGCTTCAGGCTCAAGTGTCACTGGGATCTGCAGTCATGGCTACCTGGAGCCTGAAGCTTTAATTCTCACCTAAGGAAAGTCAGAATAATTCTCTGATTTTCTTTCTTTCTCAGTTCCTGGTGGTCTGCAATTCAGGGGGAGGGAAAGTAAAATCCCCCCAGAAATGTTTCCATTGGTGGAAGTCCTCCTTACAGCTACCAACTTTCAGAATGAAATTTAGTTAGTTGTTGGTGAGAGCAAAACCTCCTGCCAGACGTGGTTGATTATTTGGGAGAAAAAAAATTGGGATGTTTGAAGCCCATGTTTTGTTTTACATTCAGCAACCAGCTACTTTTCCTACTGTTTAGCCATAAAAGCACATGCCATCCCTATTACCACACTTTATGTCCTCCAAGATGTGATCCAAGCAGAGAGTGAATAGGAACATTTGGAAAAACATTTTCTAAGAAAGGATCCTCTGACCTTTTTTTTTTTTTTTTTGTGAATTGGGAATAAACATAAAGAATGGTGTTTCTTGGCTGGACCAGATGACCTTTAGAGGTCTCTTCCAACCCAAATCACTTTATGATACTATGATTCTTTCCATTGGTGTCTGAGCCACTCATTAAAAAAAAAACCAAAACCCAAAACCCTGAACCTGATTTTCTGTGTTGTTCCATCACAGATATATTTTACTGTTATGCTGTTTGCCTTCTTTGACTGAGATCACAGGTTGGCTTTTTGGAATTCCAGCCTTGCCTTCATTTTTTTTCCTATTGGGACATGTCATGAGATAGGAAGAAAAATGAGTGTGATATTGTGACTGGCAGGGAAAGAAGATTGAAAGGTAAATGGTGACTGTCTTGCTCTTAAATTGCTTCAGTTCAAATTTCAGTTCAGTTTCCCCTTTGTAGCCTTTGACCAGCAGTTCCAAAGCAGAAGCCTAATGTCACTGATCTTACCAAAATTTGATCTATCAAGTGGGAACTGCAGATTGCTGATTTAAAAAAAAAAACACCAAACACAAAATTGCTGAGAATGCAGCAGTTCCTAGTGCAGCTTTAACCAGAAGGGTTATCTAGATCTAAAGAAATTGTATTTCCTAATCCAAATCCTAATTTGCCACCAAACTTAAGAAATACCTTCTGAAGGGGAGGGAGGGAGCTGTACAGGTGGTAGAAAAATGAAACCAAGAAAATGGGTTAGTCTGGCTGCTTTTTGTTGAAATCAGTAGCATCTGGGTAGGAAAAGAAGATTATTTCTAAATTGCACTATAAAATTATTTTATAGCTGAAAATGGAGATCTGTTATGACAGATTTTATGCAAACAGAGGCTTTACAGCAGGCTGTATTCTGAAGATCCAAAATGCTCAGAAGTCTGTAGGAAAGGCAGCACAGAATCAGACTGTTCAGTCTCAAAAAATTGTATTTAGGTGTCAAGTTGTGAGCCAGTCTCCCCTCAATGTCTGGTCACTACCCTGCCTATAGAGCTGGCCCTCCTTCTGGCTCTTTTCTTAAGAACATTCCTGTTAAGACGTTGGGCTATTTCTGTATTTTTTTAAACTGAATTGTTTCCACTGGATGGGGTTTCAAGCAGCTGGTCCTCCTCCAGTGAAAAAGTTTTATTTTTACTGCACTGGGAGAATGAGTTCTAAGTTCAAGCTGAATAAAGGCAGAAGGTGAATCTGGCAGTTGGTCTGCTTGCTTTCCAGCAGGGTCTCCTGGGGTCCATCTCTGCTCTTTTGGGGTGGCCCAGTTGGACTCAGTGCCACCCGAGTTGGGCTTGGTGGGATGCATGGATGTTACACCCTGCTGAAGCATCAATGTGCTGAACAACCTCCTGGTGGATGGTTGGACCCTGGCACTAAACTGTTGCATATTCTTGTTGTGGGACAAATTAACTCTTGAAAGAAAAGTCTGTGTTGATGGAAATTCCCATGAATCCTTTCTCTGCTGTGCATGCACCTCAGGTGTGTCCTTTGTTCCCGTCCCCCAGGCTGGAGCCCCAAAGTGAGACCACCACAATTCAGAGCTCTGCCAATGTTCTTGCTGAATTTCTCTTTCTGGTGCAGGCCAATGTCACAAAAATGTCACGGTCCCCTTGAGAGGAGGATGACAGTGAGCTTGAACAAAACCAGTCATGTAGCCAAACTCATGAACTGGTTTGCGAAGGCTGATACTGCTGTGTGCTGCTTTCCAGCCCTCAAGCTTGGTGTGTCAGTCTTGGCCCCTTGATCTGAAGAGGCTTCTCTGCAGCCAGACAGCAATGGAGGTTGCCAACACCAGCAGAAGAGCAGAAGAAGCTGGGGTCCTGTTGGGTTTCTTTCTTCTGATAAAGTGAACTGCCACTTGCATGAAGGGCTCTGTTACATCAACTTTTCCCAGCAAAACCTCCTACTAACAATATATGTGTCCCTCACGTTTCTTACTGTGAGACTTGTTTCGAGCTGTGCAGGGAAGACAGTGAAGGTTGTGATTTATTTTAGAAGATGATACTTCACGGGGACATCTTCCTAGTTGGAAACACTTAGGGTTTCATTTGTTTTAGTTGGCGGCAAAGGCAGGCTGGTGGTAACAGCAATAAACCATGTTTTCTGAGAGCTTTAGAAATTATTCATAGATGTTGAAATCTATAGCTGTTCCATGGCCACTTCTATTTTATTCTTGTTTTTCAGACAACATCTTCTTAAAAATGTGTATTGTCTCTTACAATGCAGTGAGAGATGGAATAATTTTAGAAAATTCCAGAGCCAAAGAATTGTTGTTTTTAAAAGCAAATTAAATCCTTACTTACATGATATCCCTTTCTGACATTTGTCCCAATAAAGAATAAAAGCAAAATGATTCTATGGAGGTGTAAGAGCAGGGGATGGTAATCAGGACTCTGGAGTCTTATTCCCACATAGTGGCCCATGGAGAGGCTCATCCAAAGGCAGAAACTCCACCAAGGAAGAAGCAGCCCATGGCAGGGCTGTGGTTGCATACCAGAAGAGGGTAGAGGCAACCAAACTGTGATGTGAGAAAGCAACCAGGGCTCCAAATCCCAGCCAAGAGGCACCAGTCCACTGCTTGGCAGTGGCTCCGTGGTCACGATCAGGATCTCAGATTGTGAGAGAATCACATTTCCTCCTCACTGCCTCCAAGTTGTGTCTCTGATAACAGCAGCATGGGAGAGGCCGAGGATACATCTGCTGTGAGGTGGAGTCACCATTCCTGCTGCAGCTGCTGTGCCTGGGTCATGGGCACTGGTTGTCACTGCACAGCTCTCTCCTGCATTGGTGCCCAACGCCGAGCCATGTCGTCCTGCACAAGGCAGTGCCTGCAGATGCCAAGCCTTTCCCAGTTCCTGCTTCACAATGAAAAGGAAGGGAAAGCTTGGGAGCATCTTTGTACTTTCTGAGCTCCCTGGATACTGTTTTAAAATTACCAGCTATATTCTGTCTTACTGGATGCTGGATAAAACAAACAAACAAAAAAAACCCCCCACACATCTCCACTGCTTTTCTTTTCTTTCAAACTTAGGCATTACAGAGGAAAGAAGAGAATTAAAAGCCAGGAGTGGAAAATAGATTTTGGACATCTCTGCTGGCAGATTGTGGTTTAGCTGAAGCCCCAGTACTGGTCCCACCATGTCCCTCCCACCCCCACTCTGCTGTCCCCACATCTGCTCAGTTTCTGCTGCATCGGCAAGGAAAAACTTGCTGAGAGTTTTCAACTTGCTGGCACATCTCTTTCCTCAGGAAGAGCAGCTGCTAGGTTAGTCTCATAATGATGACTTTCAGCATCAGCCCATCCCCCTGGAGCCCAGCTTGCCCCCTCTGATTTGCAGCTGGTGCTCTCAGGCACTCGGTTACCCACTGTCTCTGCAGCAGGCAGGGGTGGCTCATCCCACCAGACTCCCTGCACTTGGCAGGAAAAGATGAAGCTGACTCTTAGGATGTTCAAGATATTCCAGAAAAGTCTTTGGTTTATTGTTATTTCCACTTAGAAAACACACTTCACTAAAAAAAGAATTCCAAGTATTAAGAAACATCTTGGTCTTGCTCTCCCATTTGCAGCAGTGAGAACCAAGAATAACTCTCCTGCAGCCAGCGGTGTAACTGGGATAAAACCAGAGCCATGTCAGTGACAGGATTAATCTCTCAGAGCAGTGGTTTTCAAGCACCTTGGGACATAAATCAGATCTTCAAAAGCTTCCAGCTCCCTTCTAGACACTTCTTAGCTGATCACAATTTCAGATTTTGCCCAGTGTTTTCCCTGCAGACATTGAGTGTTGTTGACTGTCCCATGAAGTGAACTTTCCCAAGGGACCAACACTGAGCCTTCCTCCCTCTATCCCCTGCCTCAGGCAATATTAATTCAGACCTGAATAACTGTTGTGAACTCAGGGGCCATCAGGTGCTCCCAGGTGGGTCCTTGCCTTGTTCCCTGTGGCTCAGCACTCCCTCCAGCAGCAATGGAACCAGCAGAGCTGGGGTGCCAGCACCTTGCTTGCTGCTCAGATCCAGGGTTTGGGCTTAGAAGGATTTACACAGCTGAGCTGCTCCTGGAACTTCACACAAACTGCAGCAGAGCCAAAAGCCAAACTCTGCTCTACCTGCATCTCAGGGTAGGACTGAAATTAATTCACCCCAGAGCTTTATGCCTGACTACACAAATACAAATTCTGCATCCTAAGTCCATCAAGGTGAATGAAAGCCATCACAGTCTGGTTGCCTCTACCCTGTGCTGTTGTGAAACCACAGCCCTGTCATGGACTGCTTGTTCCTTGGTGGAGTTTCTGCCTTTGGATGGGCCTCTCCTACATTTTAACTGTCTTTTAAGGCTGTCCTCTGGGTGACTGGGGTGAAGGAGACTTACCCATTTACCAGGATTATGCTGAAATCTTACTTGATTCTCTAACACACTTGTAAGTAACCCCTCACTCATTCCAGTGAATGTGACGTGGAATTTTAAAAGTGCCCCTTCCTTTCCATGAAGAGCAAGCTCACAAACAGAACCAGGACATGTGCCTGGTCCTGGTCAGGACCTCTGTAGCTCCCCAGGAGTGCAAGTGCAGTGCTGGCTCACACGGGTGGGTGGGATGAGGGGGCTGCTTTGTCATATGAGTTTAAGCCTCAGCAGGAAGAACACTGCACAGTGTGGACCTGGTCCTAACAGAGTCTCTAGGAACTGCTGGGACACTGATTGGCTTTTTTAGGGCATCACTGTTGGCTTCACACCTCCTTGAGGGTTTACATTAATGCAGCACTAAAATCCATTTCCAGGATCTAGAATTTCCCAAGAGTAAACAGCCAGAGAAGCTGATATCAATTTCTCCTGTCCCTGCAAAAGGGTTGGGACCAAGGGCTGTACCCAAAGAGGTGTGGGCAGCAGGTGGAGGGAGGTGATTCTCCCCCTCTCCTCTGCTCTTGTGACAACCCACCTGGAGTGCCGTGTCCAGTTCTGGAACCACCAGCATAAGAAGGACATGGAGCTGTTGGAGTGACTCCAGAGGAAGGCTATGAGGATGGTCAGAGGGCTGGAGCACCCCTCCTGTGGAGAGAAGAGGCTGAGAGAGTTGGGGTTGTTCAGCCTGGAGAAGAGAAGGCTCCGGGGAAACCTTTCAGTACCTGGAGGGGCTACAGGAAAGCTGGGGAGGGACTTTTTACATATAGTGATAGGACAAGGCAGGAATGGTTTTCATCTGAAAGAGGGTAGATTTAGGTTGGATATTAGGAAGAAATTCTTTAGTGTGAGGGTGCTGAGCCACTGGCACAGGTTGCCCAGGGAGGTTGGGGATGCCCTTTCCCTGGCAGTGTCCAAGGACAGTGGGAGGTGTCCTTGACCACGCAGGGGGGTTGGAGCTCAGTGTTTTTTAAGATCACTTCTATTCCAAACCAAACCATTCTTCAATTCTACAATAAACTTCTAGGTTGCCATCAAAAGCAAGGACTATTTGATGGTTGTGTTGTGAAGGATGGTGGTGACTTGGATAGAGCAGAAAGGGAAGCCTGGGGGTCTTGCTCTTTGTCAGGTGTTTGCTTTGTTGGAGGAGAAAAGGGGCCCCCTCCCTGCTCATGAGCCTTCAGACAGATATGGTTTGATGTGGTGACATTGGTTGAATCAGGTCCAATGTTCAGACCTTGTGATGATGGATGTGTGGGTGTTACAGTGTGCTGGAAGGGGAGTCAATTTGGGATGGGGTGGCTCTGCAGGTCTGTGTGGTTGTTTTCACCCTCCCTCCCTGGCCACCAGTATAGTGGTACTGGAGGGTGATGGGAGGCACTCACAGCTCTGAAAAGCCTCTTTGCAGTTGTTTTTGAAGGCAGCAAAAGGGGCAGCAGTTGTGATTTGGGAGCAGATTGAGAGTTTCCAATGCTGCAGATCTGGGGAAGGAGGAGAACCCCCCTCAGACGTGCTGCCTGTGCTCTTCGCTTCTCAGCATTTCTTTCACTGCAGCTCAGCAGCTCTCACAGGGCTGGACAGATGAAGGCAACACCCAAAACTGGGTCTGTGGAAGGAGAACAGCAAATGCAGCTGTGCTCCTCTCTCTTGAGACCTTCAAGTCACCACATTGGCATCAGGAAGAGAGCCCAGCAAGCCACTTTCCAGAACACCCTGTACCCCAGGGGACAATGCCATTCCTGGGGCAACATGTGCCAAAGCTCTTCAGCATGAGTACAGTGGTGGTGAGGAAACCCAGCACACTGTAACCAGCCCTGCAGACCTTGGCTCCACACCCATCAGGAACACCCATTTCCAAGAAGCTGCCCTGAAACCTTTACATTTCTTTTCTCTTGGCCGATTAGTTATGAAGTTTTAACAAGTTTTGAGCTGCAGTGTTTGAATTACTCCAAATCCATGTGTTCATCATGATGCTAATACCTTGTTTCTTCTCACAGCATTTTCACCCACGGCTGCCCACAGGGTTTCCAGTAGCCAAAGGCTCCCACAATGAGCAGGGCTCACCCAGGGGTGCTGCTGGAGGGACAAAATCCTCCATGGAAACACAGGGTCACCTCTCTTCCTCAGTGCCAGGCCCAGGGAGAAGGAGCCCACTGCTCATGAAGACACCCCTAGTTTTGTTTTCCTTGTTTGAAGCCTTCATATCCCAAAGCCAAACCTCAGCTCCATCAGCTGCATCCTCACCATCCTTTTATGCAGCCCTGGTGCAATGCAGGGGTCATGGTGAAGACAACACAACCTTGCTTGCCCATCAGGGATATCTCCTGCAACAGCCTCTTTGTTGTTCCAGCCCAGGCATTCCAGCCTCTTACACGTTCCAGGCTGTAAGACACAGAGTGATGGGTCAAGGCAAGGCCAGAGATCCCAAGGGAAAGAAATGAAAACAACGTCCTTTAATATAAATGATACCTTGTCTTGTCCCTGCTCAATGTACACACTGCATTTCTGACTTGGCTCTGGCAAGCAGTGTTTATCTGGCAGGGGACAACACTCACAGCAACAAAGGACAGCAGCAGGTTTTCCTGTTTAAAGAGTCTCTTTTGCTTGGATTTTCCTTCTAAAAGCATTGAGCAAATGGCTCAAAAGCGACTAAGGAGAGGCTACATCACCCTGCTCCCTTCCCATGTGCTTCCAACTATTTTATGAGCTTGAGGGAAAATAAAACATGGAATCAAGTACAACATTTTGACTTGCTGAATCAGAAAGGTAAAAGAAAACTCATCTCCAGGAGACAAAAAAAGAAGTGGGCATTCAGCTTCTATGAAAACTGGTGCCTGGTATTTATGAAAAACACTGGGTGATGATAACACAGGCTAATATTTTAATAATATTTTGAATAATCTCTGTTTACACAGAAGCTGTGTTTTACATCAAGGTCATTCCTATGAAGTCAGTATCTTTTCCCAGAATAGCAGTCTCTTTCTTTGGAAAACCAGAAGAAAAGTGCAAAAGCTGTTGTTTATATGACTGTCCAATTCTATTCCTCTTCTCTGCCCTGGGGTGGCTGAGGCAGTGAGCAGGGCAACCATTGCCCCACTGCATTAGCACATGTCCAGTGCTCAGCTTACCCCCTCACCTGCTTTTCTGGGGGGGCTGTAGCATCCCAGGTGGAACAGTTATAGTGTTTGCAGCTGGTGGTTAGGTACCTGCCTGCTCCTTCTGTGCAGAGGTACCTCCTGCATCTGGTGTGGAGGTCTTGGTGAAACAAGGTCCCCCAGGCTGCACGTGGCATGTGGTGGCTGTGGGACACCATGGGGAGACATTGGTGGGAGTGAAAAGGAGGGTCCCAAACTTGGGACTTCTGCAGCAGAGAATCACAGGATCATCCGGGTTGGAAAGGAACTCTGAGATCACCAAGTCCAACCCTTAATCCACTCCCACTGCAGTTACCAGACCATGGCACTGAGTGCCACATCCAGTCTCTTTTTAAAAACCTCCAGGGACAGAGAGTCCACCACCTCCCTGGGCAGCCCTTTCCAGTGCCTGATCACCCTCTCTGTAAAGAATTTCTTCCTAATATCTAACCTAAACCTCCCTTGGCAGAGCTTGAGCCCATGCCCTCCTGTCTTACTGAGAGCTGCCTGGGGGAAGAGACCGACCCCCCCGGCCCCAACCTCCCTGCAGGTAGCATCCTACAGATCATCTTCAAGGATTATTTTTATGGCTTTGTAGATGAAACATAAAAGGATCACCCAAGACAATCTGAAGGGCTGATTCTCCTTCCTGGTCCCTGGTGACCCAGAAAGGGATTTGGGCCACTCTCAAGGACAGCAAGTAAATCCACTTCAGTGATGGCCTTGGGCTTGCTTCCAGCCCTGCTGACTGCCCCAGGGCCTGTAGGTGAGGTGGTGGGAGCCAGGACCTGTTCTGCACCTTCAAGGGGACAACATAGATTTAAGGATCTGGCTCTGAGCACTTCCCTCCCTGGGAATGGCACTTCCCTCCAGGAGACAGCAGAGGTCTGTCCCTTTGCCTTGGGGAAGTGCTCAGTGATCCTTGGGTGGATTTTTGCTCTGGAAATGTTACTTATCACGATACACTTGCAACTCCCTGTTCAGTTCTGCTCTGCCAGACAGCAGATCCCATTGTCACGTTGCCCATAGCAACATCTCCTGTTTGGAAATAAGGGAGCTGTGACAAACAGATAGGTTTGCTGCTAAGAATGGCTGATATAATGATGATGATAACTATTATTAACATTATTATCATTATTACTCTTATTACTATTATTGATATTATTATTTTAATTACTGTTTTTATTGCTATTACTATACAGTACTGCTAGCACTATTATTGATAGCTCTGAGGGCCTTGCAGCAACTATTTTTGGTTAGGGATGCAGAGATGTGCAGTTCAAAACCAGCATCACCCAGAGGGCCCCTCTGCAAGCTTCAAGCCACAGCAGCTTGGGGCAAGGGGACCAAGATCACTGCAGAGCCAATTCTCTCCTCTTGCTTAAACAACTCAGTGAGGTTCCTACTTACCAGCTCCTGACCATTCCTGCTCAACACACAAATCAGAGGTACCCAGGAGGATACTTGGGTTTTCCAGGACACCAACATGCCAATGGCTCAGCATCAGCATCTCTTCAGCATTTGAAACAGGTGTGTGTATATATATGTACATATATATATATGTAGATGTATAGATATATATGTCTGTCTGCTAGGGGACATTGCCATTATCCATTAATTCAGGCTTTTTGTCCTAAATTTCATCCCATTTCTATTATTCCACTCTCCAGGGCCATTTAGTTCCTCTGGAATTATGTGCAAATCCTTTCTACTTTTTTTCAGTGAAAGCAATTAGATGTTTATGTTTCCACAGATTCATTAGGATATTCTTTCACGTGCCACTGGCATTGCCAGAAATACTGAATGATCCCCAAGACGGATCTTTGAGAATCTCCAGGAGTTATCTCCCTGCAGCCTGAGAAAACCTTCACTGATCCGGAGCACTGGTATCTCCCTTAGCCCATTTGCTGCCCATCTCAGGGTTTCCTCCCACCAGGCAGTCTTTCCCATTTTAACAATTTCACATGGAACACCATAAAAATAAAGTGCAAAGTCCAGCAAAAGATGACTGCATGCCTCGGCCTAGAAAATTATTTAGTTATTCAGGAAAGCTTGCAGAATCCTCTGGCAATGATTTCACTTGGCAGGCCTACTGCAGACAAGTGGAACTGGAGTTGCCTGGGCATCTTTCTTGCTTTTCTTAAATTACCATTTTCTAAACCACCACAGATTAATTTCAAATGTTTGCTGCTGTCCTTGCAAATTCATGGCCATTTCTTCCCTGACTCTGAGGTGGAGCTGGCCAGTTCCTCCAATTTTCATGCACTCAGGATCCTTGAGATTTTCTTCCCCTTTAGATGTGGTCATCTCCCTATCCACATCCATCTTCACTTTGTCCTGTGATTCAGCATCCTTCATCCCAAAGCCTGACACTGAACAGACACCTCATTTGAGGGACATGGTTTCAGTAGCTTAAGACTCCACCACACCCTGGGCACACAGAAGCCACATTTCTCTTTTTTTTTTTTTTTTTCCTCATTTATAACTCACAAACAATTTGCTACTTGTTTCAATTTCCTTTGCAAGATCCAACACAGCTTGGCTTTGGCAATCCTCACGTTACCCCTGCACTGCCTGACCTTTAACATAAACTTCTCTTTGCTGGTTAAGCCCTTTTTCCATCCATCACAGGCTTGTGGTTATTCCTAATATTCTTTTTGTGGTAATTCTTCATGCAGTTAAGGCTTTGGCCTTTCCCCTTAGAGGTTTCCTCTCTTGCCTGGGATTGGTTTTCGTTCCAGATTGGTGTAAGTTCAGTCAGTTTCCCTGATTAATTCCCCTAATTTCTCAAAATTCCCCCTTTGGAAAAGCTGGCAGCAGACTAACTTCTCCTTCTTTGTACATTAAGTTGATATATCATGAGGGCATTCAATCCAAGGTATTTTCTATCACAAATTCCTTTATAATGTCCTTACTTCCTAATAAATCCAAGCAAATAAAAGTCAGTTGGATTCTTCAGTGAAGAAGCCAGACTGTTGTGTCCAGCAGTACCTGCATGTCATCATTACCCCAGCATGATGGGAAGCTCAGGTTATCATTAGAGACACCACTGCCATGCCTGACACTATCAGCCCTATGACAACATCACAGAAATCCCTCTCCATAACCACATCTGACCCTAGAATCTAGAGGAAAGAGCCAGCACTACCCTCACGTGTTCTTTGAGGCTCCTGTCTCCTTCCTATCACTGCTGCTACCTCTTAGATACTTGTAGCCAAAGCACCAAAAGCTGTGATTCCTCTTTTCCAAGCTTGTGTTCTCATTAGATTGTATTTCTGCAGAGCCACTACCAGGTCCACTTCCCTGTCTCCCTCCCCTCCCTCTCCCAGGCACCCCTTCCCACAAACTCCCTCAGCCTGACAGCTGTTAGCCTGATCTTCTCCAGCCTCACTCTGGAAGCTGCCATGAGGAGCAGCTACTTTGCTTGATGTAAAGTTAACCCCTTGGCAAATTCTACTATTGACCCTTCCTTTCCTTTACCAGGAGTCACAGTCGAATCTAAGCTCATTAGCTCCTGCTTTATCTTAGACCCCTAAAAACAATGTCACTTGGGATCACAGAATGTCAGGTTGCAAGGGACCTCAAGGATCACCTGGTCCACAAGTGTCTGTAGATTCCTCATGGGAAGCTGGGCCCCATCCTCAATCTCAAGGCCAAGGATGACTCCATTCCAGCTGCTCTCTCAACTCATCCTCTGGTGTTCTCTTTTTCCTCTTGTTCTTATCATGTGAAGCTTTGTAATCCCCTCAGCCCACAGGACCAGGAATGTTCTAGGAACTTTGAGGCTTACAGGTCATAAAAGGCTGAATTCTTTGGGGCTCAGGTACAAATGGGATGTTGAATAGCTACTGTTACTCTGCTGAGACCAGGAGGGGTGAGCCATGAGTCAGGATTTTTGCAGGTGATGATAACACAGCAGAGGGGCTCTGGGACCCCAGTGCATGCCCAGTCCCACCAGTGGGTGCCCAGTCCAGTGTGACATGGAAGCTGCTCCCAGGGCAGGTCTCACAACAGCATTCCTCTCCCCAGTGAGCTGGGGTGAGTCTGTGCACCAAAAAAAAAAATCTCATCTATTAAGGACTTCAAGTGCATTTTTCACATGGGAAAAATCTTGCTGCTGGTGCAGGATCCAAGGAGAAAGCCAATGTGTGCTGGGTGAAGGCTGCCAAGTGCTGGGAAGTGTTTGCTCTAAAGAGGTGTATGAAATTCCTCTCTAAAACCAAAATGAACCCATCCCACGGTAGCTGTTCTGGGTCTGAACAGATTGACTCCATGATGAGGCAATGAGGCTTGTAATAAAGAGGCTATGCAATAAAATAAAGAGTTTTCAAGTGCATTCCAGTTCCCACAAACACATCATCCCATTTTTTCCATACAGACTCAAAACGCGGTTATTGGGTTGAACTTTTAACCTAGAAAGGCCTAAGTTTGAGTTTAGTGGCCACGGGGAGAGGACAGGCAATTTTTCCCTTCCATGGACACACAGCACACTCTGGAATCAAATCCTCCCCCTTCAAATCCCTCCTTTGCTACCTGTGGTGAAGAAATTTATTATTTTACACTTATTCTTAAATTTTATTGTTCCTTGTGATGAACTCAATTTCATATTATTTGATTTGTATTCTTATTCCTATATTTTTTTAGTTATTTTCTTGTTCCTATTCTTATTCTCTTATTCTTGTTCCTCTGTCTATTCCTCTACTACTTCTGTTGCCATTACTATTACTGTTCTTGTTCCTATTACTACTACTATTACTCCATTACCATCATGAGATCCGTATTGCTGTTGCCATTACCATTTCTATTGCATTATCACCACCTTTGCAGGCTGGAGCCACCTTTTGCACCAAAATCTGACCATGCTGAGTGCTGCACAAACACAAAGTGTCCATGGCTCTCATCCTGGCACCTTCCCAGTTCAAGCTGCAGGGCAGAGCGGGCAGGATGGGGCTGTAGGGTTGAGTGGTTCCCACATTGCTCCACGTGGAGCTTTGCCCAGGAACTGGCACGAGGCTGCTGGAGAGCATCACTGGGGACCTGGGGATGGTGGGTGCAGGTGGGGATGAGGGGGAGTTGGTGGTGCAGCCCCAGTCAGGGTCAGGTGAGGCTGCAGAGCCCTGCGGGCAGCAGCAGAGGCACAGCATCTGGGTAACACGATAAGGAGCTCAGGGAGTCTGAAAATAAAGGCTCATCCATCTAAAAAAAGCCCCACAGTGGGGGAGAGGCATTATTTAGCACCTAAATGAACGGGCTCTTACTTCAGCACCAGATTTAGGCTTGGGGAACTCATACAACAACTTCCTTTCAAAAGCAGAGGTACACCAGCTATCCACCTGTATGTAGATAGTAATTGTAGTGATAATGATGATAACAACAACAGCAGCAACAACAACAATCATCATCATCGTCAAATGTTATTATTTACAGCTTGAGACAGTGTTTTGGGTCAGGGCACATGGTCCCACTGTGCAAGGCACTGCTCAAACACCTAAATGAGGGCAGCCCTTCCCCCCCAGCTCCTCAGCCTTAAGACTGAACAGGGAAGAGGAGGAAGTGGTGGTACAGGAGGACCCTGAAGGCCTGGGCTTTCCCTGCTTGTTTCTGGCAGGGTTGAGTCAGAAACAGACATGGGAGGCAGCAGGGTGAGAGGGATGGAGCAGAGAGGCAGGGTGGGATGGATGCTGTGAGGACAAGCCTGCCAGCAGCAGCATGGGGGAGAAGTGTGGGGACCATGGATGTGTCCTGCAGAGGAACAGGGCATGGAAGGGGAATGTTTTCCTGTGGAGGAGGAGGGCATGGATGAAGGAGTCTCTGCAAAGGAGCAGAGCATGGATGATGATGATGTGACCCTGTGGAGGAGCAGGGCATGGATGGGGACAGTGCACCCCAGCCCCTGCTGTCACCCTGCTCCCCACTGAGGAGCAGACTGGTTACTGCTGCCCCTGGCATCCCATCCACCCCAGACTCAGCTTTGTGCAGGCATTGGCTTCAGATCCCTAACTCCCTTCAACCCCAAACTTGGCTGGGGCCAAACTTACACAACATGGACTCGCTGGAGGTGTGAGTCAGGAGTGCCCTGCCCACAGGCTCTTCTCCAGCACCTGTGAGACATGGCTGGACCACAGCCCCTGGGGCTTCCCCATCCCTGCATCCTGCTTTACCCAGCAGCAAAGAGGGAAGAGGGTTCCCACAGCCCAGGTCTGCACCTGGATGATGGGTTGATCCTCCTCCTTACATAGTCCTAGAGAAGCTGGCTTGGGTGTTCCATGTTCCCCATGGGCTCACCAGGTCCCACCACTGCTTTGGTGGGCTCAGGGCACAGATAACAACAGAGCAAAGATGTGATGGCCACTGGTCCTCCAATAAGAGCAGAAAACCACTGGATTTGGCGCTTGGCCCGCTTATATCTGGATGTTATGAATTCAGGTGGAATTCATTCCCTAAGCAGTTTTGTTTTTTTTTTTGGCACTCCAAATTGCAATGTGATGATAACAGTGAGCCCACCAGAAAAGGTCTTCTAAAAAATACTGTGAATTAATGGACCAAGGGAAAGAACCTCTGTTTCCTCATGCTCTGTCACATCCTTCTCACTCCTGGCACTTCCTTCTAACAGGATTTCTCCAGCCCAGGTTGATCAAGTGCCAAGCAGAGGAGTGCCAGGGAGATGTTGGCTGCTGCCAGGGTCCCCTGTCCTCACCCCAAGCCCAGCTGTCCCGTGGGAAGCTTTGCATGCCTGGAGGGTCACTGCCTGCCCACCCTGCTTCTCCAGGGGCCCAAAGGTGCTCCCAGCAGACACGGGCACTTGCTGGGGGTGGTGTAAACAGGGTGTCAAAAAGGCCACCAAGCAGCTGGGGAAGCCACCATGATGACCAGGCATAGGTATGACCTCCTAGTCAGGACAACACTGGGGTTGCCATCCCCCAGCTTTTATCTCGCTGTTGCCTCTGTGCTGCCTCTCACAACAGCACCCGGGAAAACACAAACTCCTGTCCAGCACCCGGCTCTGCAGTGGGTCCTCAGCCCCTCAGAGCACTGATGTGTCCCTGGGTCTCATCTCTCATCACTGCCCTGCTCTGTGTCAAAGCAGAGGGCGCCGGTGAAGGAGGGAGGTCTGGGCCGCAGCACGGCTGTGCAGGGTTACTCTGGAAAATATGCACACTGATATTTTATTCATCTAAAGCTGAAGTGGTAGGTATGAAAGAAAATAGCTTGTGGTCTTTCATACCTCGAGTCAATGAATTCCTGGGCCTTTTATAGCTCAGGAATGCCAGGCACTCTCGGTTGGTTTTACAAGGCTGTGAAGCTGCAGCTTAAGGTCTGGATGAGCATTAATCACGGCGGGGACGATGACAGCTGCTGGTGTTTAACTGGGCTTTCAGGAGGGTATCACGCTTCTGCACATTGCATTCTGTTTTCTATACTGCCCTGAGACATTTGTTTTGGCCTGTGTGTTGGGGCAAATATTACCTTCAGGCTTGTGGGACCACTGGGTTCACCAGTTTTAGCACTGGGATTCAAGAGGGTCCATGCCCAGCACACCAGTGCAGTGCCAACACAGCAAGCAGCCTGGCACCACTCTTGGGCACAGACCTGCACTTTGCCTGCCCCGGGCTGAGAGCACTCTTGCACCATGGGGGTGAGGAGGAGCATTTCCCAAATTACCTTGACCTTGGTAATTAAAACTACAGACCTGTAAGAAGACAGGGCTTGAGGTCCACGTGCAGATGAGCTCAAGCCCTCAGCACTGCAGGCTGACAGGCGGGACGGGCAGCCCAGCACAAACCCCACCGGGAACCACCGACCCCCCAGGGCTCCCGCACCTCCACGCTCTCCACTTTCTGGGTGAGAAGCCTATCTGCTGCGGGATATTAAAAAACTGGCTATGGGTGGTCCAGGAACACAGCAGGATGCTCAGACTGGTTTGTTGGGTTGCATCCAGACCCCAGAGTGGGGATCCCAGGGGCAGCACCCCTCGTGCTGGTGAGGGGTCTGCCCTGTGCATGCGTTTCACTGCAGCCTGCCTCGAGCTCAGCTCTGAGAAGTATTTAACAATGCAAGAAGTCTCAGCTCTTCCTGAAGAATGCACCTCACCACTGCTTGTGTTTGTTCCTATGATGCAGAGAAGAGAAAGTCCTGAATATGGTAACAAATAGGAGCAGGAGAGACGTCACAGCTGGATAGTGCACTGAATCCAAGCAATCCCTAAAAAGGTCTCATCATCTTGGGAGGGACTGGGCTCATGATTTCTGAATGCATCTACATAGCAATTTTGTTAATATTTTTAGCTCTTCTGAGCTCTCTCCCTCCCCTGTATTCACTAAGTAAGGAGACCATGGTTCAGTACATAGTTCTGGGAACATGCAGTAATCAGGGATTTTAACGTTTAAACAAATTGCTGAATTGTCTCTAAGTTTGCTTCTCTGTTTGGTTTTTGTTTTTGTTTTTTTTCCCAGAGGAAAATATGCAAAGTGTAATTATTTTGTAGACAGAGTTGCAGTGATGTTTCTGTTTCTTTGGCTGGAGCATCAGTGGTTAAGGTACAACCCAAAAATGAGATAAACCCCATCCTTGTTATACCTGAACACAGCTTGCCACGAGGCACTCCCCACCCTAATACTTGTTTTGCTTCTCTTGATTTCTTTTCTCTCACGGCCTTGAACAGCAAAGCTAAGCTCCAATTCTTACTGTCAAATCTTGACTTGAAGAAAGCTAGAAAGCCACAAACCAGATTTTAGCTCTTGGTGGTAAAGAGCCAGGGCACTAAAAACACTTCCAGCTGCCATGTCGTGGAGATGGAGTAATCAGATGGGTCAGGCTGACCTGTGCTTGCATGGGGAACACAAGCTGCTAGGATGTGGGTGAAACAAACTTCTGCCTGAGTGTCTGCAAAAGCCTTGGGTCCTTGCTGTCACACTCCTGCCCAGGGCATGATGGAGTTTTTTAAAGTGTGTGTGACCATTTGGGGAGAGGAGGTTGGGACAGGCAGAGGAGAGTCCATAGGGGAGAGATGCCCTTGGTGGCTCTCATGCCTCTCATGCCTGCAGCTCCCTGGGACCTGATTCAGGAATTTTCTAACAGACACTTTCAAGAGCATGTGAGAGCCTGCTGAGCAAACCTCCCTCACTCAAAGCCAGAGTACTTGGGTAACTTCTGCTCCCCTCCCCCACTTTATTTCAGTTGCATAAGCAAACATATGAGCAATATTTTCACTGGGCTGCAGCACTCTCCTTGCCCACACAACAGTTTGAAATGGGATCTGATTTTTATTCCTTACTGAGGATGTAAGAGTAATTCAAGAACATTCAGATCTACAAGGTATGTAGGTATGTCACCCATAATGATCCAACATCTGCCAAACAAAGAAGCCCCAGACTCTAAAGAAAAAAACAAAACAAAACAATGGGAGTATGATTTTGGTGGGAATGTAGGGCCAAAGGATCTTCAGATCTTCACCATAGTGCCTCATTAGGTTTCCACTCTCATTTCCTCCAGGTGAAGATGATCTTGCTAAAATCCTGTTTTTCTTGCTTGGCAAAGCTCTCAGTTTGCTCCTCTGGGTCTGCAGACCCACTGATTTCATGCCCACTTACAGCTCCCAGTGTGGGGCCTTTCATTAACAGCTATGGAAAACAGAGGAGACACAACCTCAAAGTCCCTGAGGTATCCCTTAGTCCTAGCACATTGTGTGCAAAGCTTAGAGAACTGTTTAAAAAGTCCTTCTTCTTGAGGACTGAATATATTCACACCGGAAAGTGAGGAAAGAAACATGTTTATACATTTATTATATACAATATTAAGGCACAAGTTTAAACAGCAAAGAACAAGAAATCTTTGGCTGACCAACAATATCAATATTTGCTGTGGGTGACACATAACTTTCTTCATTTCCCCCACTATGTACAAACGACCCTCCAGCTGTACAACACTGTACACCAACTTCTCTATACAAGCAACAACAATAAAAACAACAGTATTTTACAACTAGTTACCAATGTCACCTGGAATGGCTACAGCATGTTTCCCAAAACACAAACAGTTCAAAGAGCTGGGAAAAGCAGCACAAATGGAGTTGCCCCACTCCACTGAGAGGGGCTGATTTATGGCAGTATTGCTCCACACAAATCCTGCTAGTGCTTGGGCTGGGGGGAGACCCCACTGGTCCTCCAGACCTTCTCTTCAGAAAAACTAACATCCCTTGAGTTCAGCATACTTGAGGAGAATGAACTTTTGAGTTTAATTAAGCTGCGACTCGTAAAGCAGATGAGATTTGCCTGCACCATAGCCTCTAACAAAATGTTTCCCATACGTGACCATGAATCTGGGGCAGCATTGGTTGTTAACACACCTTGGAACACCAGAGGTTGGAGGGACTGTGGTCTCCACGAGGAGGAGGAGGAGGAGGAGAGCTGCACTCAACCTGACTTGGAGAAGCTGAGCCACACCACTACCAAACATAACTGAAAGCCACACGACACACACTGACCCAACACTG
Organism: Florisuga fusca; assembly: GCA_038090715.1. Lineage (NCBI taxonomy): Eukaryota > Metazoa > Chordata > Aves > Apodiformes > Trochilidae > Florisuga > Florisuga fusca. Next base: position 9,467,405 of record JAAWXA010000007.1, on the reverse strand, counting down.
TTTCTGCTGGAGGCCCAGCTCTCTGCCTGTATACAAATTATTAAATAGTTTAATCTAAACAAATAATGCAGCCATCAATAGAATGCTTAGGGACTTCCAAGCACCTCAGGATCCTTATTTCTTGGAGAAAAAAATGATGAAATTTAAATCACCATTGTTTCACCTGCATTCCCTTGCTTTGCCTTCCTCCTGCCCTGCTCCCACTACAGACACTTGAGGAAGGGGCTCAGAGGGGGCTCAGCACCACTGCCTTTCCAAACACTTACAATGCTTAAATTAACTTTAGACATAAAAATAAAATTATTTTACAAGGCATATATTAAGCCACGTAACATCTTCCAAGGGTGTAACACATTTGGTTTCACAATGCAAAGCTGCTAATACCTGGGACAGTTTGCCTGCACAGCTACCTACCACTACTTTGCTTAACAAGTGCAAAAATCAGAAAGGAGGTGACACCACCTTACATCTAATTTTATGTACACGGGAAAATAAGTGCATAGGTTCAACATAGCAATTTTGGTTTTGTTTTTTTTTTAAATACACATCAGGCAGTATTGAGCATAGGGCTCTGGCCCCTGCAGGCGTTGAGGTTGTAAGGATTTGAGTTTCCATTGAAAGCAGAGTTTAAAGTGCCTGGTCTTTTCACAGCAAGGGGCTCTGATCCAACACCCACAGGAAGAGGTGACCTTGAGCCAGTCCTGAGCACACAATTACTCCCAGCACCCACCAGTTTTCCATCCTAGGCAGCTTCACATAAAATCCCACCACCCTTTTTCCCAGAGCAATGTTCTTCCTAATGTCCTTATGGTGCACCATAAGGTTCAGGAACTGCAAAGCCAAGTCAAAAATACCTCCAAGAGGAAAATTTCCTGATCAACATGAGGCAAAAGGTATACCCTGATTAACACTGCTGGTAAGTTGGCTGCTTCACAAAGACAGTGGCCACCTCTTACAGAAATCAGGGAGTAAGCTGAAAACAGAGATGTTCCATCCTAGGTAAAACAAGGTGAAAGGAAACTACAGCTCAGCACAGAAAACAGATGATGCTCCTGCTTTGCTTTGCAGTTAAATGCTTCCTGACCTGATCCTACACCTGTTAATACCTTGTTCCATGTCAGCTTGAACAGCCTGTTTGTATGCTCAAGGAAGGGAGGATTTGGCTGTAGGCATTGAAAATAAGGACAAACCCTGTCTTTACTACAAACAAGTTGATTCTTCCACTACTGTGTCCCAGTGCACAGTTAGAGTCCTCTCCTGATCTTACATGCAAGCCCCACTTAACTCCACTGGAAATGTTCCCAAACAACCCCCCTCTGAACAAGCTCCTGCACTGCACAGCCCTTTTGTGGAGCTGCTGGGATCATCCTGTGACTTTCCCTCCTCAAACCTTCCCATCCTTACAAAAGAGATTGCTTCAGTAGGGTCCTCTTCCTCCCCTTTACTTTCATCCTTCAGTGGGAATTCCAGCCAACAACTGCTTCTACCAAAAAAAGAAGCCTCAGCAAGCTCTGAGGCTGCAAGACATGAATATTTGCACTGTAAATCTCATTCCAAGAGCAATACTTGTCCAGACACCTGACCTGCCTACCCAGGAAAACCACACCACACTACTTCACACAAATACTTATAAGAACCTGCCATGCACATCTACAGACCAATTATTCACCAAAATTAAGCAGTGAATACTCTTGAGAAATGAACTGATACTGCAGAAGACACAAGTTTCACGTGGGTTATTCAGAAACTCCCTCTGGCCTGGAAAAAGCCAGGATTTCACTACCTGTCCCAGTTGCAGAGGCAGAAAAGCAGAGTGGCAGTCTGCACCCAGTCTGTAACTTCACTACCTTCTTTTTATGCCAGGAAATGCAGTTTTCTTTTCCCTCAATGATCCCCTTCTCACACCACATTCCATTTTAAATGCCCCTTTCTGCTCAGAAAATCCCAGACATTCACTTCAACCCTCCTCTTCAGTGCACTTGACTTCTTGCCTTGTCCAAAGTCTCAACATCTCAGACTCAAGCTTCATTTTGGGCACAAACTTTCTCTGTCTTTCTTCAAACTCTCGGGGTTAGTTTGAGGTTGGCACATCGAGGACCATCTTGGATCTGGCTGTACACACACAAAACCCCAGAGATTCTGTCCTCTGCTCAGATGAGGACTTCCATCATGTCTGTATCTGGAAACTCAGGCTTGTGGAGTAAGCTGCTCACTCTGCCTTTGCTGTCAGGCAGCTTCCCATGGCTTGAGTTCTCTGTAAGGAGAAGGGAAAGTTGGTATTCAGCTCTAATTCAACAGCAACCTGTTCAAAGCAAATACAGAACCATTTTTTTGGGGTGGTGATGAAGCACATCCTAACTGTATCTCCTATATATTGAAAGCCAAATTTGATCTCAAGGCTGAGAACATGTCATGCTGTATTCCCTGCACAATGAATGTAGGTGTGTTGGGGTGCACAGACCCTGAGAGCAGCAGTAAAGCTGATATTTAAGAGATACAGACCAAAGTACCTCTTCAGCTGCAACCTAGAGAGAAACAGGCACTTGGGAAAGGTCTGCATCACTTCACATAGTCAGTACTTATCATCTGATCCACAGTAGCTCTCTGCATGTATATTCCTATTCAGCTTCAGGTACAAAATTTAGGAGTTTAAAACATCACAAAGGCAGTAAAACAAACAATCAGACGGGTGGTTTAATTTAAAATGTATAATTTTGCCAGTGGGATGGGCTAAGAGAATGTATATGGCCAATTATCACAATGTATGATAGATGCTGTTAGGTGTCCACCTTCATCATCATAGTTCTCAAAAGTCTAATCCAGGAAGGAGGATTCCAATTTCTTTCAAGCAAGAATAGCTTGAAAGACTATTTTAAGAGCACCATGAAACAAATTCCAATCCAGATTGCCCAAAACACAGTAACTCAGGGTTTCAAGGAAACAGTGATATTTAGCCTCATTAATGATACATGGAATTTTTTAGAGGGAAGAATGGCTTTTGAGACAAGATGAATGTGTAGGAAACTGGCTTATTCAAAGTCATGTGTGCAAAATAAATGTCTCTCTTTTTAGGACTGCAAATCAGGAGTTTCAGCCTTACAAAAATAATGAAAATTGTGTTTCTTTACACTATTCACCCCTCCTATTCTTCAGTTCCTCATTACCATTTTCCCCCAGGTTTTCTTTAAAAATTAGGGAGAAAATGGTGCCTTCACTCACCATGGTTAAAACTGAAAAAAAGAGAAAGGTCTGAGTATGTGAGCAGGTGATGATTGTTTTCAAAGTGTGAAACTCTGCGATTTTATCTTTGGCAGCCTGAATAATTGCATTTGTTGGAAACTTTGCCTGCTGTAGGCAAGTGGAGCTTTACAGAAGCTGCCAAGCATGAAGCTCTGCAAAGCAGACTGGGCAACCTTGGAAAGTTGGGGTTGGACTCGATGATCTCCCCTAACATTCTGTGATTCTGTGAAAGTTCTCTCCTCGTGATTTTATTTTCCCTGAAGAAACCTCCCCCCCACCTTACAGATTGTGAAGACCTCACCCCTTTCCATCAATACTGGGGTGTCCCTGGGGGTCCACTGACAGCCCTGGGGGTGCTGGTGTTTTGCACAGGTCAGGCTGAGCTCACCCAGTTTCTCACCAGTGACTCGTGTCCCTGGGGGCCGTGGGGCTGGGCTGTGTGATGGGGTGGCACCCAGACGTCCACGGCCAGGGAAGGAAGCAGTGGTGGGCCAGAAGAGCTCAGCACTTTTGTCTGTCTGGGTGCTGCTGTCTTTGCTGCCTGTTTTCATGTGGGAGGCTGTTGGTGCTGGGATGGGCATGCAGGACAAGGAGGGCAGAGGAGGAGGCAGCGAAGGTCCCGACGAGTGGTCCTGGTGCTCCTTCCCCAAGAGCAGCCCTGAAAACACATGAGGGTCAGTCACATCCCAACTTGAACTTAGGTTCAAGTGCTGTCCCCCTGATGCACCTCAGAGCTACAAGGTGTTGGTCTGGGTATGTCTCCAGCCCTTTAGCTTGGCTTAGCTTTTCCCCTTGAGCCTATTGCTCTTCTGACATCCATGTGGTAATTTCTTACAAAACATGCATTTTGAGAGCAGCTGCCCTTTCTTGCATCCCCTTCTGCATGCAGATACCAGCAGTACACCCAGCACAGCCCCACAGACACCTCCATGCCCCCTGTCCCACGTAGCCCCAAACCACAATCCTGCACTCATTTTTAGCTGCTGAATCACATCACACACACCTACTCCAAGTGATGCTCACCTTCTTGTTTAAGCAGGCTTTATTTCTAGCTCAACTTTGTTATTTACTTCCACAAAGTTAAAACCAACATTTCTGGCAGGCTTTCCCCCAACTAGGACACAAAGCAAGGTTAAAAAATAACTACTTCTTCACTTCAGCACAAAGACACACGTTCTTCCCATGGGAAGTGCTCTGGAAATGAGCTGTCAGGGTGTGTGTGCCATGGCCAGGGGCAATTCTGATAAACTGAAGCAGAAGGATTAGGACAAAGTGGATGTGCCAAAACTTAAGCAAAAACTGAGCTCACCTATGCTTCCCTTCCAGATTTTCTCTTCCTTCTTCTCCTCAGCTATCTGGTTGCTGGTGAGTGATGTCTGGCGGGAATGTGTCCCCGCAGCAGCGGCGATGGAGGGGACAGAACGAGCTGGCCTCAGGCTGGCACTGTCAGCTTTCCCTGGGTCCTTCCGTGACCGTTGCTGAAGGACCTTGATCATGGCATCTTTCTCAATTATTTTTGCGTGTAGGTTCTTTATTCTGCCAAAATACAAATGCTTTGCTCACAGGAATGTAAGAAGTATTTATAGGGGTAACTCACCCCACCCTGGGGCAGCAGGATGGGGCCCTGGGTACGTGCCCTGCTGCTCTGTACTTCCAGTTTTGAACAACTTGGACAAGGGAGCTCCCATCAGTTCCTCTGAGGATAATCATGCAGTTCAAAATGGGTAAGTGGGCAGCTTTCCTAGGTATTAAGCCAAAATTGGGAACTCTTTTCTGCAAGGTTAACTGAACCCATCTATTGCTGTGGCTTGAGCAAACCTGCAGGAGCAATGAGGGCAGTATCCTGACTGGGTTGCAGATTGCTGCTTTCACTGAATATAAACATAGTGGCAATTTCCACCCTCATAATACACTGGGGACGAATCTAGAAACCCTCCTTTGTCAGGCTGAGTTCAACCCTCCATTTAGATCTATCATCAGCTGGAGTGAAGACCTGCTGAAGTGAGCAGAAAGATTCCCTTTGGATCTGGGCTGAGCTCTTGTTTCTCCTTCACTGCTGCAGAAATGATCAGCACACAGTGTGCAAAGCCAAGCAAAGCTTGTTACTTCTCTCATACACACCCCAAAGGCTCTGAAATCACAAAGAACCCCACGACTATCTGGTCCATCAGTCTATCTTGGACTTTGTCTTTCTAATCATGGAATGATTAGCATCAAATCATGGCAAAAGACTGGAAAATCACATTTAAAAAAAAAAAAAAAGTATGTGTATGACAGCCAGGTGACTGTAGCTTTACTGTGATGTACAATAAATAGTCCAATGCAGCTGCATTTTGTGAAGCAATTAAAGTTAAAATGCAGCATCTTGAAAACCCGTATGTACAAGGGAGATGGCAGGTAACTTCATATTGGCACTAGTTTTCATAATTAGGTGTCTAATTTGCAATGAAAACACAAGATCCTAATCTATCTTTAACGAAGCCAGTGGCAAACCTCCGTTACTTCACTGGAAGCAGGATTAGTTTGCATCTGTGAGTGGAAAAGAGGAAACAAACCTAGTGAAAACAATAATTGACATTTTCCACAAGCAACAGATACACCTTTTATAAAAGTATTTGCAGACTGGTGTTTTTGTGGGGAAGCCAAGACTGAAGAACAAATTTTAAATAGTTTTTCAGTAAAAATGTAAAGGACTACACAAACTTTCTCATGGGATTTTTACTCATAAAAACTCCACTGCTTACTAGGAAAAAAGATTGAATTAAATATCCTGCCCAGGCCTAACGCTCATGGAACTACACAGCCACAAGTCCACTGAAAATGGAGAAGTATCTGCAACAATGACTTTTACCCTGACTGCTTGTACCCACAGAAGTTTGCTTTGTATCTTCTACTAAATACATCTTTTTTAGTGGTGCTCACGGTGCTAAATTTTGCAGGTTTGTTCCTAAATGCCAGCGTGACTAAGACACAACTTGGATGTCTGGAACTTAGGGTATCTAGAAAGAATAATGAGCAGGGAGGGCACAAAGAGCGAGGCAAAGGCAAGCCCTCATGTTGCTGATTATGTCCTAGTGGGATTACAACTTCAGCTTTTACAACCAGACGCTCTTGTTTCCAGAGGGGGATTTTCACTGAGATTAAACAAGCATTCAGCTTCCTCACACGCCAACCTACTTCTAATAGTGGAACAGCTTCTGTTTTGTAAGAAGGTTGGTTTTGGCACAGAGAAGATTTAACAGGAAGGTAAGGAGGAACTTGTTTAATGACAGCAACTCTTTAATCCCTGTTTTAATGCAAAGCTAAGTCAAAGTGAAGCTAAGTCCATCCTTTCCAGGCATGCATGAAGGAACAAAAGGGCATCCTGTTTTCTCTGAACCCAGCCCAAAACCCCATGACAAGCAGGTAGAGCACGATGGCCCCTTACGTGTACTCCATGTCCTGGCAGCGCCGGTTGGCTTGCACGATCTCCTCCTCCTCCTGCCAGCCCCGCACCTCCAGCGCGCTCTCGCCGAAGCTGCCGTTGCGCGAGTGGCTCGGGGCCGAGGCGTCCCTGGCAAAGTGGGTCAGGATGGTGAGGGAGGCATCTGAGCCTGAGGGTGGCTTTTCCACACGTTTGGCATTTTCAAGGAAAACCTCAAACCCATGTTGGAACAGCAAGCTAGCAAGGGTTGCCTGTCAAGGGGATGGCTATATGGCTTGGGGTTGTCTTGCTGTGTAGCTGTGGGCTACTCTTGGCTTGGCTTTAGCCATGAACACCATTAACTAACTGGGCTGATGGGACAGAGAGCATGCTGAAATTGTGGGCAACCTCCACAAGGACATCCTGAAGGACAGCAGGGGTACTCACTCACTGGGAAAATGGTCCCAAGTCAACAAGGCTACATTGGGAACAAAAAAATTCACAGAATCATAGAATGGTTTGGGGTGGAAGGGACCTTAAAAATCATTTAGTTCCAATCCCCCCTGCCATGGGCAGAGACACCTCCCACTAGACCAGGTTGATCAAAACTCCATCCAACCTGGCCTTGAGCACTTTGACAGATGGAGCATCCACAACTTCCCTAGGCAAAAATTGTACACTTTGGAATTGCTATCTGCACTGTAGTGCAAAAGAGAAGGATTACTCTGAGTCATGCATTTAACTGTATTTCAAAGGGAAATCCCATTTCAGGATGTTTTCAAGGGATTTGGCTTCTAAGAAACTGGAGCAAGAAGTTAATTATCCTGTCCTCCTCTTCACTGGAAAGCCTTACTGCAGTGCCTTGCTTTTGGGCACCACGCTTTGACACAGACAAACTGGAGACAGTCCAGACAGATGCAATGGGAATGGGTTCACATTAGGACATATGAGGAATGGCTGAAGGAAGCAAGTTAGTCCAGGCCAGGAAAGATACAACAGGGCCTATTTGTCCTCCAATATTTACAAGGCATCGATGTTACAACATTGACAGTGATCTATTCATCGTATACACTTGGGAAGGATGAGAATCATTTGAGGTAATTTGCAGCAAAGAGGCTTAGCTTTCAGGAGAACCCTCTAAGCTGAAGCTTAATGAAGCAGTGATTTTTAAAAGTAGGTTAAACAACCCTGCTACAGAGCTGGGATGGACACAGATGGATACCAACAGTCCCAGCTTGCTCCATGGGGGCAGTGGGGAGAAGCTGCTTTACCTCTGCTGTGTAATTTGTCATCCAGAGACTTTGTCACTGAGGCCACTGCTTGAATCTGGTGTCTGATTTGATAAAATTTTGGACCTGATCAGAAGGGTAAATCCTATCTTAACTGACAGTTGAACCTCACTGGCTTGACACCACAGAGAGCTGCATTAACCCTGGCAGTGCAAGGCAGCAGGGAAAGGCAAGCAAAATCCAGCCTTAAGAAAACATCCATTCTGTATTATTCCCCATGGTCTCCATAGTGAAGAGAGCTGCCTGCTTGCAGCAAGGCCATCTCACCTCTCTGTTGCAGCTGTGGCCGCAGCATTCATGGCAAAGTGCCTGATTGTACTTTCCTCCAGGTACTTCTGTTCCCACTTGGTCATGTCAGCTTCCAGGGCCAGGATCCTCTCCTCCTTCTCCCTCACCAGCTCCATCAGGGCTGGGGCATTGTGCTCGGGGAGGCTGCTCACCTGGTAGCTTCCTTGCCTCTGCCAGTGGAAAGAGCAACAGATATTCACCCCTTGCCAAGTCCAGGAGATGCTGGCCCCTTTTTCCCCACGTTTACCCTGGAGTGCACCAAGACATTCCCATGTCTTCTGACCTTCCCAGGGCAGGTGGAAACCCCAGGCTAAAACCCTTATGTTGCAGAAGGACGGGCAGGCTGACTATGTATGCAACCCCAGCACAGGCTTCTCTGGACCATGCTGACAGAAGTAGGGGTTCAGTTGCTCCCTGGATACACAGGGGCTTCATGGGATACTCCAAGGCAATGGGAAAGGAAGGAAAGAAAGTTGGCAGGAAAAAGAAGCAATGAAGCTTTAGAAGATGCTCTTGTTGCTGGGATTTCATCCCACAGACAGGCAGTGTTTGGTATGGATGGCAGCTATTACTAGAGGTTTTATATATAGAAGCAGACAAAAAAAAATACCCCAGACGTGGACTTACAACTCTGTCTTCTGGCAGATGGTTCTCCTTTGCCCTCAGGAGATACCTCTGGTGGTGCAGCAGGTAACTTTCCAGCAGAAGATCCCCAGGTGCTGCAGGATGACTCCCATGGGAAGCTGACAAGCAGCAACGGGTGTGTAACCCCGTAACCCTTTGCATCTATGCTTGGAGGAAAGAACTTACCCAGGCAAGATTTACCCCACCCAGTTACAGGCAATTAATTAAAGTACCTAAGTGGCATGGGTAGCTGCCCCAAGCTCCTTTCATTCCTGCTGCTAAGTTAAAGAGGATGGAGATCCAGCCTGTGGCTCAGAAGAGGGTGGGTGGGATGAGCCCACATCACGGGGGAAAGCATGAAGCACTGGGAGAAGTCAGTAGAAGTAAATGGATTTTTTTTTCAATTAAAAATGCAAGAGATTTGTTAACACTTCACTGTGCACAGTATTGTGGCTAAAGGGAAAACTGTGTCTTGAGAGCACCAGTTTCCCATCCGTGCTACACCATGAACTTCCACTGGGAAAAGCAGTTCCCTGGCACTGTACCAGCAAACCAGAGCGAGGGCTGCAACAGCCATTTCCATTTTACAAACCACATTTCCTCCTTCTAGACACTTATCTCCTGCTTACAGGAAACTAGAGACACCAGGGGAGGGCTGCAGCATTTGCCTTTGATGGGAGTAGCAGCATGTCTGGAAGCTGCTCTCTGGAAATGCAATATGGAACAGCCCTGAGGAGCAACAGCTGCAGCTCAGCTCCTGCAAAAAATAGCACTTACACTTCAAATATTGTCAAAACCCTGGCTGGAAGGTAATCTTATGGAAGCAGAGTCCTGGTCTGTAAAGGGGACACTGAAGTCTCCTTTCGTCTTCATTCTCAGTCAAAACCTCTGCCAGACCCATGTGCTCAGCCTGCAATGCTGAGTTGAAGGGATTTCTTTTGTGTCCTAGCTCATGCATCAGTGATAAGGAAGATCTGCCATTTGAACTCAGTTACCAAAAAGCCAGGAAAAAAGAGAGCCTGGCTTGCTGACTCCAGTAAAAAGGAGAAAAAAAATGGTTTTTTTTTTCTCTGCAATGAGAAAGTATTTCAGGAGGTATATCTTTGGTAACTCAGAGAAGACAGCTCTGAAGTAAAACATTGTGACATTTTGAAGCAACATGATGTATTGAAGGGATGTGGCTCATAAAAAAAAAAAGTATAAATAGTAAAAAATATCCCAAAGTCTCTTCTCAAAGCTGATAAGTGAGATATGAAGTCAGAGCATCTTTCTTCTTAAAACTTTTTATAGGGAGCTGGTGTAGGCACTTGAGAACTCTGACAATCTAAAATGCAGTTGCTGATTACAGTGCCAAAAATTTGTTTTAAATGAAGCAATCTGGAAGCTACAGAGGAATTTTCTACCAAAATGAGCAGACACAGCCTGAACTCCAAAGACAAGGACTTCATCAGTAGTCCTTCTCAGTTACTTAATACATCAATTTGTCCCCACATTGTGCCCAGAGAAGAGAAACTTCTAGTTCTAGTTTTACCTTCATTAATATTTTAATTGTATTTTCTCAAATGTTCTTTCATTAGCACGTTACACTGCAAGTAATTTCTTTTTTAAGTTGGGGAGCAGGCAACTGAGAAGAGCTCCTGGAAGAAGACAGGAACAGTAAGCCCAATGGTGGATGGGGCAAAGGACTTAACACACTTATACAGCAGCAAGGAAGAGCCAAGACAGATGGGAAGAGTCTCCAGGGAGCAGCAATGACAGCGATGCCATTGGAGGGGTGCTGGGGGACCTGCCTTGCTCTGGAGCTGCCAGTTAGAAGGGGATGCTTTGAGGTCCAGCCACCTTGTGACTCTGCAAACCACTGCTATTGCTCAGGGCACTATTTCCCAGCATCATCCCCCTGGCAGCATCACACCCTCTGCTTTTGGCAGCACAAGCTCTGTGTAACAGCTGCCTTGGTCTCCATTAATAGCTCATAAATAAGGAAGGGTTATCATAGCAGATGCAATTCTTGACAGAGATATTAGTGAGCCCTTCAAGAGCTACAAGAGCATCATGATTTGCTTATGTTGCTGTTTTTCCCCAAGTGGTGGTTTGATATACTCAGTACATCTGCTTGCCAGCGACAGTGTATTTGGCACACAGTGCTGGAAAACCTCCCTGCAACCTCCCCAGGTTTTTTTCCCCACTTTTCATAACTAACTGGACTTTGGGACATGTGGATGGAGAAGAATGTGAGAGAACATTACCTATTCAAAGGAATAACTTTATATAAAATACTTGCATGACACTATCCCTCTGAGGACACAGGGCTGCCAATAAAACAAGAGGGTAGAAATGCAAAAGTACACTTCTAGCCAGTCTGGGCTGGGCTGGTTTTAAGTAATTTATTGCCTGAAGATGATGACACCATTGGACTGAATGATTCTGATGGGTCTCTTCCCATTTGAGATATTCAATGATTCTCTGTTTTGTCTCCAGATCTGTTATAAACAGAGGTTTCTGTAAACTAAATACGTAATAATTGTCCAGAATTAATACTGCCCAAGCTCTTGCTCCCAACTAATTCCACATGATCCCACTTTGCTTTTTCAAGAAAAGATCAGCCAAAATCTGTGGGCTAAATCTCATGCTGACATGTACTGCACCTTCCCTCTCTTCCTTTGGTGTCGAGCTTATCTTGCTCAATCTGTGATCACTGGAGAGAAACCTGGAAGGATGTTCCCCCCTGGCATGTATGGGAACGCATGGGGGCAGAGCCCTCCCTGTCCCTGGGCAAGAGATCCAGGACCTCCCAGCCCCACAGCAGGCAGGGCTCAGCTGTGTCCAGGAGCCCCACCGTGGAGCTCCCCCATTCTCCACTGAAGATGATGAATTAGAGTCATAGAGAGGTTTAGGTTGGAAGGGACCTTCCAAGATCATCTAAGTCCAACCCCACCGCTAAGGGACAATTCCTGCTAGATCAGGTCAGTTAAAAGCCCTGCCCAACTTGACCCATCCAAAGGAAAGGCTTAAGTGGAAAGCCCAATGACTTGAACTCAAAAGCAAGATGGCAGCTGGTTGGAAATGCCCATCCCTCTTTAAAAGCAACACCGAAGGCCCCGAGCTGGGGTCCTGCAGAGAGCTCCCCATCCTCACCTGCTGCATCCGCAGTGAGTCCAGCTCCCGCTCCAGGCGTGTGCGCAGCCGCCGCTCCATCTGCTCCCTCTTCTCACAGGCTGCCTGCAGCTGGGTCAGCGCCTGCTGCAGCTTCTCCACCTTCTCCACGTACGCCTGCTTCCTGCGCAGCTGCGGGGGACAGGGCTCAGCACTGCTGGGACCCACGCTGCACCCACCCCGGGCCCCCTGCCCATGCACGGGGCTGGAGCGTGCATTCGGCTGCTTTGCTTCAGAGAGTTTCTCCAGGGGAAGGACAGTGTCCCTTCGGTGGGCAGGGAAGGGACACAGCAGGCATTGCTGGGGCAGCTTTGCCCCTTTCAAAGTGAATGCTGCCCAGATCTTCCACCTGCTGGAGATCTGTTAGCCAGGAAACCCCCTGGCTGTTTCTAAGCAAGAGTCATCATGTTGGTGGATACTCTCTGGGCAAGCTGGTCTCAGCTAAGAGTTATTCTGGTGGGTCTTATTGAGTGGTGACACTCAGCACATTGTCTGCACCCAGAATCTCTTTTTCAACCTGTCTGATGAAGGTGGGAGGAGCAGAGTGCCAGCCCAGCAGCCAGAAGTGCTCCACTTGCTCTATCCTGCTCAAGGGCTTGGCCATGCCTGTGTACATGCTGGCAAGTAAAGAGGGGCCCTCCTAATGAATACAATGCAATTACTGAGGGTCTAAATATGACACAAGGATTTTGTGATACAGTTTTACAGCCAGAGATTGCTCAAGCAGCATACCCCAAAAGGAATTTGCAAGTGGACCACCATTAGCAGCTAACCCCACTTCTTCTGGCCTCCTATCATGCCACCAGGCACTCAGTGACACCACAGGATATTGTGACTGGGTCTCATCTGAGCTGAGCACTGGGACAGGCAGCAAAGCCTGTGCTAAACTTTGACCCCCAGACAAAATCTGGCACTGAGAAGAGGCAAGCTCAAGGGGGCCAGCTGCACCTAGATGAGGCATCCTCATCCCTGGGCAGCTTGAGTGCTGACCCAAAAACTTGCCCATGGGGCTGCAGCAGCGAGGGTCTGCCCACTCACCCCCTGGGCTGCATTCCCAGCCTCAGGACAAACAGTTCCCTTCTCCCACCCCAACTTCTTGTCATCCATTTTTTCTTCACAAGCCTGAATACATTTACCAATCTACAGACACCTGTCTTGTAGTAGAGAAAGCAACAGTGCAGAGTAACTGAAGCTCAACAAACCTCAAAAGACCCCCAAACACTCTCAACTTCATCTTCTGACTCAGAAAGGGAAAGTGAATCAGTTTTAATGCTGGATCACATAGATTTGTCAAGTCTCAGTTGGACTCTATCTGAGGCATGGGGGTTAATGGGCAATGCTCAGGATCATCACCATGATCACTAAGATGCCCTTTAGGACATCTCCCTCCTTTATTTGTACCCTTGTTTGAGACATCAAGTTTTTCAGAAGCAAACCAGGAGACAGAAAAACGCATTAACTCCAGCTGACACTGAGAAATTAGGTTAACAAAAGAGGCTGAAGAGGTGCTGTGAGCTGGTGAGGCAAGGGCCAAAATGGTATCCTAGTGCTTACCTCTTTTTTAAGTACTTAAAGCAGTATTGAAACTAACTGCAATGTGGGTTGTGATACAGGAGCTACAGCCACATAATACCTGTGTCTAAATATCTAGGGAATGCAGTGAGAAATTTGCTGCTTTATTCCTGGGTATGTGGAGCACATAAACACCAGTGCTGGGTCCCCTGCCTTCTGTGGGGCTCCCCTTCAGCCAGAATGCTCTGCTTAGCCCAGGACTCCCATGCTCCAAAAAAGTTTTCCTTTCTACTTGTGTGATGCTGGATTCAACTAGGTCTCTTCCCACTGACTGCAATAATAACACAGCTTTATATTGAAATTCTGCTTCTGCCACCCTAAATCCATCCATGTCACAGGTGACATGAAATTCAGTTTTTTCAACAGCAAAAGCAAAGCTCCCCAGCCAGAGCCAATGACTGGCAGTGTGACCTTCCTAGCCCTGCTGTAATCCAGGTTAACACTTACAGCTCTAGGCCTTTCCATGAAAATCAATGAGATTATCATCCCCACCAGTCTTTGGCAGCAGCTCCTCGGGAGCTCCTGACTTGGCAGGACAGACACAGCAGAGGCTTTTTGCTGAATGTGCTGGTTTGGCAGCAGGAAGGTCCCTGTGAGACCTCTGAGCTGCATGAGTGTGGATCCAAGAGGAGAAGGGGGCTCCCCTGGGGTCCCTCCATGGCAACAAACTTCATTAGCTCCTGCCAGATGTTGGAGGATCCATCTGTACCACAGCAGCCAGAATTTGGCTTTGCAGCAGCCCTGTAAGCCCCAGGATTCACACACTCACACTTGAGTGCACCTCTGCCTGTGTGGGTGAGGCAATGTACATGCCTCCATCACCAGAGAAAAAAAAAAATGTTGGAGATACAAAGCAAGACAGTTCCCACGTTCATAAATTTATAGGGAGGTTCTTGAGCCCATTCTGACTTTTCTATCCTGCCTGTAGATCCATAAGCAAAGAATTCACCCACATATTTTAAAAATGTAAATGTTGTCATTTAAACTAATGGGCTGGTCAGTGCAGTTTGCATCCATATGGGAGGGGGACTGAAATCAGAAATACATGATTCTGTAAGATCCACTACTTCACAGACACACAGACTCAAATGAAAAAAGAACAGCTGGATGGCATCTGGAGAGGTACCAGTCCATTCTCCCACTGCAAGCTCATGTCAACTCCACCTAAAACCTGGCATGTATCTATATGATCTGCTTACAAAACCCTCCAGGTGTAGGGACTCCACAGCCTCCCCCTGCAAACTACTTCACATCTTATTTTCCTTTACTGCCAGAAAACTTTTACCCTAATGCCTAATCTGGCTCTCTCTTATGCAATTTAAGCAAATTACTTCTTGTTCTGTTTCCAAATTGTGATCTACTAGAGCAAGAAGCACTTAATGAAACAATTCACATATTCACAAGATCAGCAAACTTGCCCAAACACTGCCCTTGTCCCAGGAATTAGGAAAATAATGATGAAGAAGAGCTAAAGCTAAAAGGGGATGATCTCAGCAAATAAATATGAGTAAAGATGAGTGGGTCTTGGAAAAATATCTGCACTAGGCACATAACTCCAGTTTGAGATAGAGAGTGTCTACTCTATATGTATGAGATTTGAGTTAAAGATTGTAAGAGATGGAGAATTCACTATCACCCTAAGTAGGATGTTCCAGTGTTAATTACTCTAACTCTTTATGGCCTGATTTGCTCAGCTTCAGCCCCCAAACACTGCATCTCATTATTTCTTCTTATGTTAAAAAGCAACATTTAATCTGGCTGACAGCAATCCCTTCTTCCTGTTCATGTGCACGGACTGAAGCTCAGCCACCTCTTCACTTTAATTGTTCACAGTGAAGAACAGCTTCTGGGCCCCAAATAAATTCTACATCTGTCTTCTGAGCCCTCTCCAATTATTCAGTCTTCTATCCAAAGCATGGAGCAGACACATGATTCCAGCAGCAGTCTCCTAAATGACATGTGGTGATAATACCACCTACATATTTTTGAATTAAATCCTTCTACCAGCAGGCACTCAGGATAATGTAGATTTACATAGTACACTATCTTATGTTAATTCCACTTACCAGTGACTGCTTATTTCTCGAGGCTTGATTTAAAAAAAGCTTTAAAACTTAATTACATTCTGGTGGTAGAAGAAAGCTGAGTGGATTTACAAAGCAGTGCATGAGGCAGAGCTCTGTTAATAATGACAGTCCTTTTCATTTAAGTGATTTTGTATTTCCTTCAATATATTCCAAGTTATAGTAAAAATCCCCAGTTTAAGATGAAGGTTTAAAACTTCAACAGTATCTGCTGCATATGTGTCAAACTGAGCCCCAGAAACACTGGAGACTGTTGAAAAGATGCTCTGATTTAGTGATGGAGCAGGCCAAAACCAAGGGAAAGGGAGCAGATGAGCTTGGGCAAATGCTGCCAGCTACAGATTAACTGAACTTCTGAGCTGAATGACACTGCCTTGAACAATTAAAACAGGGCAGCTAGGATAAAATTCATCCAAATTCCCCCTGGAATGAAAAAAACCCCAAACAACCCACAGGTAAACACTACCAGGTCAACATGGGTTTGCTGAGGCTGAGGGCCCTGCCAAACTCCAGCAAATATTACTGCATCCCCACTTCAGATCTACCATGCCACAGGCAGGAGGTTGGCACCTCTGTAACACCTACCATGCCCTGGGCAAGTTAGCAGCTTGAGGAACATTCTCCCTCTCCTCAGCTCCACAGTCCAGGATCCTAGCTCCAATGCCCAGCAGAGGCACATCTTTGTTGGATGACTAGACTAGCAACTGGCTACTGGAAAGCTCTTGGAGACAGAACCCTATGTCTGCAAATTTATTTACTACAACCCAGCAGGCACAGGGTAGCTTCTTACACCACCTGCCTGGAAATCTGCATTTATGCTTCTGCTACCTTCACCTGTGCATATTCAGCAAGTCAGTGTTACCTGCCAATACCACACTGACAGGCTGTGAAGCAGCCAGGAGTTAAAAGCACTTCTTCCCATCCCCTGCATGATGCCACAACTGTAGGAGCAGGTGTTGCCACCTAAAGCATTCATTTATTCAGCCACTTGGTAATGAAATGCAAATAGAAAATGTCTGGTTGCCTTTAAGGCAAACAGTGTAAACTGAATTATGTACAGATTAAAGGTATGCTAGCTCCTGCAGCTACCCCTAAGGGACTGCCCCAAATACACTGGGGTGGTGAGGAGGCTTTAGTCTAACAAAGAAACAGTTAATGTGATCCTCTTCTTGCTGCTGGGTGTATCCACCAGAGGCAATGGAGTTTTAAAAATGTTTCTAAATAGCAAATCAGAGTGGTCTAATGGTCAGGAACCAGGCACTACAGCACTTACTATATAGTACCTTAAATCTTCCAGACTCTTAAGTAAGGCTAACAGGGGGTCTCTCATGGATTAAAATACCACTGAGGCCAATTCACTCTTCATCTTTCCAAGGTGATGTACTGAACTTAAGTTACCTGCAGACATTTGAGCTTCTGGGCTGTTCAGCAGACCCCTTGCACCTATGCACCCAGCAGGCTCCTGTGGCTCACCCCCAGGACAACCCTGGGGCGGGTGCAGGTGAGAAATGAGAAATGAGAAGGGGAAAAGGTCTGTTCAAGATCATGCCAGCATTCTGTGCCAGAGCACAAACCTCTGTCCCAGCCTGCTAGGTGAGCATCCTTTCCCTCACCAGTGGCCTGCCTGCTCAAACAGTACATATTATGCTTATTTTACTCTCCTTAAAGCATCTTTTTTTGCTGGTCAAGGGCTAGAGAGTGTTTTCAGAGTCTTGCCTGGTCTGCCACAGGGTATAGGCTTTCAGTTACTTATTATACCCAAAACTTTTGGATAAGGTCTCAAGGAACAAGGTAAATTGAGAGACCTCCAATAATGGAGAATGAAATAATTCTTAGTTCTAGTTAAAACTGAGCATAAACTAGTTAAAACTAGCATAAAAAGTCTAACAGCTACTAGATGAAGTTCTGTACCTGCCTGTTGGTTTGGACAGCCCTCTGACAGGGATCTCTTCCCATCTGAATACCTGTTCTCACTAACAGTCTTACAGAAGCCTTAAAGATCTCACAGATGGTGGTTCTTGGATCCCATGGTATGGACAGGTTATTTCCATCTCTCACATAAAACCTGTAGCTGTAAATCCTGGGATGTCTGCCTCCAGCCAGATCAGTCAGACCCTTTAAGACCACTGTTCAGAGGTGAAGTTACCAAAGCCCTGCACTGTTGTGCACATCTCAAAAGCCTCCTGACATTCTCTGGGGAGAAATGGGATGCATCAACACCACATGTTTGCATTGCCATCCCAAGCCAGTGAGTAGCCAGATTTCTGGTATTTCTGTGAAGTCCTACCATCACCTCAGCCACTGAATAGCTGAGTTTGGTGTTGCTCCTTGTTACACATTGAAGGCTCTGCTGTAAAAACATCTGTGGTTGTAGGCTCCTTTTCTGGCTTTTTTGGCTCAGTACTGTGTAACTATGCATTTCCTCTACAAGAGGGACAGAGCTAGGGGAGCAGGAGGACGTGCCACAGCTAGAAGAGATTCAGGACTTGGATGGAGGAAGCCCTAATCATGAGCCACCACTAGTCTCAGAGCAGAGAAATGTTGCCCATGCCTCACCTCCTCTTCCAACTTGATGACCTTGGCTTGTGCATTGTTTAGGGCCTGGTCGAGGATCTCAATGTGCCTCCTCTGGTCCTCATTGGCAGAGCGCACGGCTGCAAGCTCCATCTCCAGTTTCTCCTTCTCCTTCAAGTGCTCTTTGTCTGGAAGAAAGACAAGAACAAGACCTGCTCCAGGAGGACAACTCACAGGCCCCAGGTCATGTGCCAGAGGTAACCTGCTGCATCCCTAGGAAAGCAAAAATTATGGGAAGGAACAGAGAGTGGGACCATTACAGCCCAGGGGTGAGACACAGCAAAGCTCAAGCATCTCAAAGTCCAACCTCATGTGAGCACCAGCAGCAGAAACAAGTGGCAGCTTGGGCTGCAGCTGCACTGGCAGAGCCTCTGAACCTGAGCACTGCCTTGTACTGAACGTTCCCCAGCAAAATTTTAGCTTGCACCACACCAGCCACTCCTTTCCCACACAACACCCAGGTCCTGCTTGAGGACAGCCTATGCCAAGGACCACTCAGAGCTTCCAGCTGGGATGCTGCTGCCCTTCTCAGCCACGTGGATGCCAGCTGTGCTGTGCCCAGTCCATTTTATTTGCAAGAATGGAGATCATGAGATACAGAAGCCCAATAATAAACTGGACAGTTTGAAGATGGAAGAGAGGAAAGCAATAAGGAATAAAATAAGAAGCATCTGAACAGGGTTCCTCTGGCCATACAGAGAAAGAGGGTCTGCAGGAGGCATTCCAACCCTGTGGGGGCCCTGAGTGACTTTTCCAGTCCTCCTCTGAGGGTCCAGCAAGCAGTGCTTCTCCCTTATTAAAAGCTTTAGCACTATGACCAAGCCTAAAACATGTAGATAACACCTGTGCTGAAAAGTCATCCCTTTTTTGGTTAGTATTTAAAACAACATTAAAAAAAAACAAACAGGTCACTAAACTTAGTCAGCTTTGCTCACATCTTTTTCTTCAGCAAAAAATTGCAGGACCACCACTGACTTCATTGGCAAGCTGCCTGGTGAAGGCAGCTCCATCTGCATCTTCCTGGACAGTGCTGAGAAACCATTTCAGGGAACATGAGCAGCATGGGCTAGCCACTGGATCCCTGACACTGGACCACAAACAGCTAATGACTGGCGTGGAGGTTTCATTCAGTGAAATATAAGATTTTAAAATCTGGCTTTCCTTCTGACTGACAACAAAAACAGAGGACTTGGCAAGCCTCCAGGGAGGAAATTTCCTCCAAAAATTATTTTGGCATAAATTAAACCTTATTTTGACTTTTTAAACACAGTATTATAGAATTTATTGTTTTTAACTGAAGTAAAAAGTTGCTCCAAAAAGACCAAAATGTGGAAAAAGTGTCCCTAGTATCCATCTCATCCCACCCAAGTGTAATGACTCGAGCTGGAATTCCTGTCATCCACCTCCCCCCGAGGAAGGACAGACAATTTTATGTGGCCAAGGCCAGCTCCTTTGAGACCTGAAATACCCCCAGAAGACCCTTATTCTTCCTTAATTACAGGTGGGATGAAAATGGGTTTAATTTACACACTACCAGTAGGTGTATGCAGCAAGGTGAGATGCATCCAAGCTGAGCCATGTAGAACAAGGCTGAGAGGCTGAGGTGAGCCCAAACTCACCAAGCTGTCCTCCCATTTATCCTAAAAGGAGCAACTCAGCATATGACAAAAACATCCCTAGCAGCCACACCAGCACATTGGCCTCTGGAAAGCCCACAGGCAAAGCCCAGGGAGTGCTGCACACACTGTGCCACCGACTGCCACCATGAGCTGTCTCAGCATGACGTGGCCTTCATCAGCAAGAAATTTCATGTTGGACATGAAGGTCTCTTCCTTCAATGCAAAGTACAACAAGGAACATTAATATCTATTGTACAAGTGTAAATCTGGGAAAAATATCAAGCAGCTAATTTCATTAGATGCTGAAGAAGCTGGAAAGCTGTTTCAGCCCTGTGGTACTCCACCATCTCATGCTGGGACTACACTTGCTGTGCTCCAGATTTGAAATGTGTATTTTTGGAGGACAGCACATAGCAACATAGGATTTGAAACCTTCACTTTCAACTTTCATCCAGGGAATTTTAAGCACTCAATTTCCTCTCCTGCATTATGATTTTTTATCCCACTCTAAAAGGAGAACAAGATTATGCTGTACACAAAATAACCACTGAACCTACTAGAATGATGACATGAAAAATTTACTTAACAGCTCTCCACACTTCTACATGTCAGTTTCTCACTGTAAAATGCCAGAGGCACATTTTATAACTACCTTCCTATATTGCACTTATTTATAGTAAAGGTCTTTGTTGAACATACCTTAAATTCTCTTCAAGTATGTACAGGTATCCTTAGAGTCAAAAAATACCAATTTACTGTGCTACACTTGCATGTACTTCCTGCCCAGGCATGTGTTTTTTACCTAACAGACTCCAGCTAAGAACTATTTGTATTTTCTGGTAGGTCACTGCTGAACAGTCCCCAAAAGGCTTCTCTGATGTAGTTCACAGTTGTAACCTCACAGCTTTCCACCCACTGCCTCTGCCTGTTGGGCTTCAACACGCTGATACTACACTGATACTCTGTGGCTGGTAGAAGAAAGAGAAGATAAAGCCAAAAGCCTGCTTTGGTGCTTTGTAAATAGGCTTTTTGAGCTACCAAGCTGGGTAAGTACACCAGGAGTAGACCACTCTTGATCCCACTTCAAAGTAGCAACATTAACAGAAAGTTACACTCAATCTGCACTGACATTAATAATTATGATCAACTGTAAGGTACTTCATAAATGGTTCAGTACATGGCTACATATGATCACTGACGTAAGCAGGGATGCAAGAAGGTTTGATGTTCCAGTCACCAAATATCCACTGAAACTCATGATGGCCTTCCTTAAGTTACACAATACTGCAGACAGCTTAAGCTTTGTCTAATTTACAGCAAGGACATTTCTATTTGCATATCATGAAGTAAAAGTCAGGGGAGAATCCAACCTTCACATGTTGCAAACTGAAACCACATTTCCCATTCCTCTTCCCTTTGGAGTGCAAGGGTAAGTCAAACAAAACAGAAGCATGTTTCTATACAACACTATTTCTCCAGGATGCTGCTCCCTGTGCAGGTGTACTTGGCTCTGGGTGCAAGGGGCAGTGGCTTTCCACCTCCCCATATGCAGCTCATCTGTGAAACAAGAAGGCAAGAAGGTCCCTTTCAGTCACCCCTGAAAGTTCTGCCTCTGCCCTGATGTATTTCCTGTCTTAACACTGAATGGCTCTTAGTTTGCCCCAAACCCCACTCTCAAAAACCTCTACTGTCAATCTACTGTCAACCTTTTCTTTGGATGGATTAATTTGATAGGAATATTTCTTTGCCTCGGATATTTGGGACACAGATACATATACAAGTTTTTCAAGGCACATCCACGTCCCACAAAGCATGACCCTCTACTGCAAAACAGTCTAAACATCCCCACTAATGGGCTCAATCTGCCTCAGACACCTGAAAAAACAGCCCCTTGGAGAAACCCCTGCTGTAACAGAGTGTCTGTAAGTCCAGAAATCCCAGAAAAAACACAAAATTCTCAGACTCCACCAAAAGAATTCTTTTTCCCATGATATGGTGTATCATAAGCTTTCTCTGTGTCCCTGAAACCATCCTCAGTCTTCCCACCTCTCCCTTTACACAGCAGCCTCTCAGCCCACTCCTGCCTGGCTCCTCCTCACCTGTATGGGCCTATAAGCCTTCATCAGTTATTGCTTTCCCTGAAAGAATCTTTTTAACCATCAAAACATGACATAGTTATCATGAAAGTAATAGGCTGTGAGTGCTCTCCTACCCCTGATACAACAGTAGCCTTTTCCTTAGGCACAAATGCCCAGCATTCAATACTTGGAGGCATGCTGCCTGACTTTGCTTATTATTATTCCAAATTATAATAAGTTTTGTCAGCTCCACTCTTCACCTCAGAGCACACAACTGCTCTGCACTATTGGACTTCTAATGGACAGCTCTGTGAGGAACTGAGAAATGATCCCTGCACATCCTGCCTTGACAGACTTCTTTTTCAGGAAGCTTTTCCTATTGTCGGAGTTCCACCACAGTATAAATTCCACACCTGCAGTATTGCCAAAGATGAGCACTGAAAAAACTCTCAGGACTTTTGTCTTTCCTTCTTCATCTCATCATGAGACTGGCTTAAAAATTACAACTTTCAGAAGCCTCCTGATGTTGGAGTCTTTTTATATAACGTGGGATGAGGATGTTAAGGGTCATGTTTTCAGGCTGTTTTCCATAAATGCAGGGACAAGAGATCTGCTATTACTTTCCTAATGAAAACTAAGATTTGGATTTATTAATCTGACTTAAAAGATACTAGCCTTAGGAAAAAAAAACCAAAAACAACCCATAAGTTTCATGACAAAACTGCAGCAGCTGATGGGAGTGCACATAGGCATAGTTTTTCCCCTTCCAAAATGACTATTTCAGCCTTAGTGGACAAGTGTAAACATGGCAGCTAAAAGGAGCTGTGTCCATTCTCTTCTCACTTTTCTGCCTGAGCATCCCATTAAAAGATGTGAGGAAGGTACAGACAGTGCTTACAATACTTCCAAATCAGCAGTGGACTGCAATCCCATTCCTGTGCAGCCCTGGGGTAGATGCACAAGCATTGGTGTAGAAATGCAGTCACTAACACAGGATTTCCAAGCAAAATCCTTTGCTCTCAGATGGGCATTTTAGGCTGGTAACCTGGTACTGAGGTCATTACTGCAAGTGCCCCAGCAGCACAAAGAACATGACTGAGGAGGTCCTGCTTTATATATGCCCATTTTTCTATTCTTGGAAGCACTCTGCATCACATTGGTAATATTTAGCTCCCTGGCCCAGCCAGGAGACACGCCAAGCATCCAGCCCATCTTATGTGATAGGATCCAAAAACTATATTTGTTCATAAGCTGTGAATTGATAGCAGGAATACGCTGAGTGCAGAGCACAAAATTTCATTGCTAGATATTTATCAGTAGAAGCACAGAGCATGTTTATGTGCTGGAAAATGGTTCAAACTAAGCCCATCCTGGGGGCTTAACTCCCCCTTGTAGCTACTAGTATATGGGAACACTGCCAGGCTGTCTCTAAATGAAGACAGCAGACTCCAGTTCACAGTTGCATGGTGCAACTTACCCCGTTTGAACTCTTCTCAAGGATGACAGGAATTACATAGCAATGATATTTTCTTAACAGATCATACCCTTGGATTTGCAGAGGTATCTACACACCCTTATGGCATCTGCTAGCGTAGCAAAGCTAACACAGTCATGGAAAAGACCGTTTAATTCTCTTCTGGTTTGTGCACACATGCACCAAATTATCAGCCAAGTTTTGGTACTGGCACCATCACTGCTGGCAGGACCTAGGAGAAGGCTCTCCTGCATTTAGAGGGGCTGGTGGACATTACAGAGCTGGCAGTGAGGCAAGCAGAGACAGCACACTGCTAATGGAGGTAGCTGGTTTTCCAGCCAAGGATTTGGAGTTGCAGCTCATCTTCCAAAGAAGCTTTTGATGTAATACATAAAACTGAAGGTCAGCTGTACACAGCATTTAGCTTCAATGGGATTTAATCCCACAAGGTACCATACAGCTCCCAGGTGCTCAGGCCCTCCTGGAAGCATGCTGAAGATGCTCAGGATATACAAGAAGCCACGTGCTGGCACGAAGCATCCATCTGCTTGGGCTCTGGTTTGGCTAGTGACACAGAGCTGTCAGCACATGGCACAAAAACCCTGCAGCCCTGTGATCATTCATTATGGGAGCCTAAAACTTGACAGGAAGAGATGTTTTTTATAATGGTAGAAGTTGTGAAATCCTTGTCTCTTCCCATCCAGGGAAGGTCCAACCCTTCCCTGCCTATCAGCCCCTGTCACTAAAGGGTTCAACAAGTCAGTAGAGGTTGCTCTGGGCTCATCACAGCCAAGAGAACAACCTGGCTTTTCTAAAAAGCATGCATCTTCAAAGATGATCCCTGCAACCAACACTTCACAATTTCAGACAAATATTTATAAAAAAATAAGCTAAGTTGTGTTACTATTAACTCCCACTTCCCAGTTTTGGTGCTCAGAGAGAAAAAAAAATCCAACAGCCTGGTCTGCAGCTTAAATAACAGTAAGTGATGAATTAGTCAAGTAGAATCAAGCCATAAGGACAATAACAATTAGGATTATTCTTATTAAGAGCAGAGTATTGGCTGTCACTATAGCATATATATATGTGCGTATATACATAAGCACCTTCAAAACAGATTAGCACAGTACTCACTCTGAGTGACATAAAGGCCCTCTGTTGATTTATCCTCATGTCCATCGAAGTCTCTGCTGGCTAACTGCCTATTGGCTGTCTCCAGACGTTCTGCAAAAAACAGGAAATACCTTAAGTATAAATATACGTATATAAATTTGTAGGCCAACCAAGAAAATATGATGCACGCCAGCAGAGCAGTATAAATAGACCTCTGGAGGAGGACATTAAAATGCAGGCTGACACATACATAAAAGATGAGGCCTTTGACCTCTTTCATGAAGCTGTATTGTTAAGATTTGCAGAAACTGGGGGAAAAGCCTCTGCCAGCCATGGCTGATATGTCTGAGCAGTTCATCTCTCAGGCTGTTCAAAATGCACAAGGCACTTGCAATCTGAATCATCCAGCCTTGCAAGGGGATGGCTGCCTTCCCACAGTGGAGTGCAGCCCCTGGTGCAGCCAGATGCCCTGGGGGAACACAGCCCTCAGCCTGGTGACACCAACCCCCGGGTTGCCATGGGAAAGAAGCACTTTTCTGAAGCAGGGAGCAGTTTGTCCTGGAAAGGGTCTGCCTCCAGGCACAGGCCACCTGAAGAGATCACCCAGCACCCTTGCACTGTTGCACTGTTACAACTGTTGCTTGCAGAAGACATCTCATGGACCAAAGACACATCAAAGTACTCCCATCAGGCACCTGGACACATAATAGCTCGAAGTCAAAGCCCTGACTTGTACTTTGCCAGGTTTCTCTGCAGCTGGACGGGCGAAGGCAGTTTTGTCTTATGCCAAGAGCAGGGCCTGATTTCTCAATAAGTTTATCTAAAAGGTGTGTGAACCCACTCCTCTGAAGCCTGCTACTCAGAAGTTTGTGAGATATGGAACACGATGTCAACTGTGAAGAAAAAAACCCACACAAGTAAGTGTAACATACCACGGAGATCCCTGTTGAAGTCATGAAGTCTCCTGATTTCTCCTTCGAGTTTGTTTCTCATTGCTTTGTCCAGAGACTCCCTCTTAGTGGTGGTCTTGACCAGGCCCTCGTAAGCTTCTGAAATCCTCTGAATCTCTATTTCAAACTGAAAGGAGAGAGAGCTCCCATTAAAGCCTGTCAGACATGCATCCCATCCCAGCGCTTGCATATTGGGGTGTAAGGGTTGGGGCAATGCCACTGCCACACCAGCCACCAGCCCCACAATGACCAATCTCCCCAGTGGGAGGATGGCACAAAGCTCCAGTGGTGCTAGAGGCTCCTGCAGTGAGCAGTGGACCCCTGAAAATGCCCCATAAGGCAGTTTGCCTCCCCACAACACCCCCATTGGCAGCTCCCAATGAGCATGGGATGGGCTTGGCTTGACACAACTGTTCAGTTTCCTTCACTCTATGCTTTAACACCATCCAAAAGGAGAAATTAAGGAAATGGCCTACTTGTGTGGACTGAATTCTTTCCTGTAGAGGTATCTGAGAGGCAAGATTTTTATTCTGCTAGATTCTTGACATAAAACTTAGCTCTAAGCTCTGTGCCACCAGAAAAGATTTAGGCTCAACTCTGACCTCACATCAGTCTTAAACTATTGTGGTCCACTCCCTTCCATCCTTGAACAAAGACTGTTCTGTCCAAAAAGAGACTATAGCAGAACAAACCAATTGTTTTGGGTGTTCAATCTTATCTTCATCTCCTTGAAATCTGGCACACTGCAGGCAAAGGATGCAGAGGGAACCCTTAGCAGTGAACTTGCATCTTAACATTCGAACCCAAAAAACTAACAGGATAGTCCCAGGCAGAGTTTTACTATTCAGGTCCATTCCACCCAGCTCTTTTAATATCTAATGTCTTGTTAAGTGCTTTGCTGAAATCATTCCTGCAGGAATCTGCTCCTGCATGCCTAACGCTTGTGTTTGTCAGAAAAGCTTGATAATGTATGTGCACAGGCTGGAGAACCAATAGATATATATAGCCTCCCACATACCTTTCTAAATCTGGTGCTTTTTTAGTCTCTCGTGTCATGGGTGGGTTGGATTAGTGATTTGTGAAGCCCAGGTGTAAGCCCACCTCCTCTTGCTGTGGATGCAGGTCCCTCACCAGAGCTCATTAAACTTTAGATGTTTCTTTCCAGCTGCAGCACATACAGAATAAAGGTTCCAGGAACACAGGAGCTGTCACCCTGCTGCCTGCAGAGAAGCCTGCAGCAAGGCTCCAGCATGATGATGGGGCCTCTCTGTCTGGATACAGCCCATGGGCATACAGGACCTCCAAGCCCCACACCACAGAAAGCTGTGCAGAGCTGTGATGGGGGAACTCAGTTACTTTCTCCAGTTTCTGCTTTCAGCTGACTCAGGCACAAAAGCTGAACCAAGTGGTGATGAACAAAGCCCATGGTGGCCCCACGACACCAGTAGCTTTGTATCAGTACCTTGGTGGGTATCACATCACCTGTCTCACACCAGTGGTGATTAACAGCTCACAGGTATTTCACAGACATACAAGCTGCTCCCCTACATGCATGATGTTTAAAGGTATCATATGTAGATTAGTCCTCAGGTGACAGCCCTCTGCAGCTCCAAGAAGAAGATGACCTGGTAAACTGGCTGTGACACTCCTTTGGTGAATTACAAACTTGATCATATTATCCTTTGGGCTTGGGTGGTTTTGGTTTTGTGTTTGGTTTTTTTGTTTGTTTTTTGCTTTGTTTTGGTTTTTTAATAGCAGGAGTTCAAGGATGCCCCATTACAGATTCCCTAACTACATCTAGAAAAGCAGGTCCTTCTTCCCCATCCCACTGATGCATGGATAGGCACCAAGTATATTCCCACCACTACGACAGAACACTTGGAGGAATACTGCATAAATCCAAACCCCTCTGAAATTCAGACTGAACCTTAACTTGGTTCAAATAAGTCAACAATTTTAGTTTTCCTCATAGCATATGAGGAATTGCAATAGTGCATAGCAATGCAAGATTGTACAAAGCCTCATCAATAACTCTGAACTTTTTTGAGAAAACCTGTTTCATGTGAATTTTCCAGAATCAAAATGACATCTAGACTAGATGCTCCAATAATAGCATAGTTTCAGCTACTGGATTCTGTAGCAGCTTTTTCTTTAGATCTTTTTTTTCTCTTCCTATAAGCAGTTAGCGGGTATATTCAAGCTGCCTTGCTTTGCTCTCCTTGACCATTTGAACGGATTGAACTTCTCTCTCCTTGAAAGGAAAGTTTGGCTTAGCAAAAATAAATTTTGAAGAACTTTCCTGAATTCTTAACTACATGATCCCAACCTGTTCTCAGCTGAGTGCCTTGATCCCCAACAATTGCCATGCCTTCCCTCCCTCAGGTGAGCCACTATTTGCAGAAGATGCCTGCTCCACAGCACTCCTACCACTGCAAAGCAGATTTCCCAACCCTGGAGAGGGGTTTCCACAGTCCTGCCCAGTCTGCCCAGCACTGTTAGTTACTGCAAGGGCTCTGCTCTGCTCATTGCTTCCCAAAACACATCACCACACAAGTTTCTTGAAGCCCTGGATCCAAAGACTTGCTGCAGAAAAAGGAAGAACCTACATCAGCACTGAGCAAAATGAAAGGAGAGCAGAAGAACAGTCCTAAATTGTGTCAGGATTTCTCAGCAGCTCTGGGATTGCCTTCTCCTTCTTCTATGGAGGGAAAAAAACAGTTCAGCCTCTTCTCTGGTAGCAATCTTCTGTCTGGTAGCTGCTAGAGCCAACCCACTCAAACAACCCACCCACATGCATGGGGAAGAACCAGCCCAGCCTGGCAACTGAATTTCAGAAAGGTGACACCACCCATCAAACATAATAGCACACAAAAAAACAAATAAAAAAACCGCTCAGAAGAAAATGTGAACAGCTCCTCTTCTCCCCCCAGTTCTTTAGGTAAGAAAACCAGACAGCTTGTCAAACAGCACAGGGATTAATCACTACCTTGTACTTCTCTGCAAAAAGTCTGTTCAGACACGACTGAGAATTTTACAGCCCTCGGGGCTGACCTGTTTGTACAAACACCCAGGGCTACCTCCTCCCCATCAAACTGATTTTCTTTAACTTCTTCTCCTATTATTAATGAATAAAAGTGATGGGAGTGTCGTTCTCCCTAGAATAAACAAGTTACACACAGACAAACAAGCAGTACTCCTGGTACCCTTCTACTTCCAACAAGAGGGAAGAAGAGTTTTCAGACTTGAAGTATGCAATTTAACTCACTGTCATGTTTTCACAGGTGATGTTCAGCTGAAACTGAGGAAACAGAGGAGGACTTGGCCTGTCCTTGTGTTCAAGCACAGAAAAACTAGCATGGGAGGGCTACTGTGTGTTAAGGCTTTAGTTCAGGACATTTTTCTGCAGAAAGGATGCACTTGAGCATGCATTTAACTTTAATACTCTGCTTACATTCCCTCAAAGGTGAATGGGACTCAAGTCCACACTCTGTTGACTAAACTGAGACTTCAACTCGTGCTTTAATACCTTCCTGTTGGTGTCTGATGCAATTGATTCACGGGGCATCCAAGATAAAGACAGAGCTATTTCCAAGAGTGTAAAAGGAAATCAGAATATTTTTAGGGCATCATACTCAAATACAATTCATTTAACAAACAAGGCAACTTTTGTGAAATTAATAGCTGGAATATTTATTTTTTGCCCATGAAGGCCACAGGAAATTTGTTATTAAAATCTTCAGAGACATCTTTGCAAATAGCTAATGTTGCTGCAAAAACTTCTCAACTAAGTTTAGGAAACTCTGTGAATAAATTCAACTCATCTGGTTGCAGATGAGGAGGCTGAAAAGATGACAGCAGTTAGAAAACAACAGGTCTTTTCTAACCTGTTTGAACAGACTGTCAAGGATTTTTCCCAAAGCTGAGGATGTGAAATGTTTTCTCAGAGCTGCCTCTTTTCCTGTGAAGGGTGTCTAAAAGAACATCCTCATCCCACACTGCACAGAAAAAAAATTGAGCTCTTGTTTAGACTTAAATTCGAAGAGAAAAGACCTGCAGCCTAAGTCCATTTGTGTTTAAGCACTGGATCCCAAATAACTCATTTGGTCTGGGCCCTTGGACCCAAAGCCATCAGATCTGGGAAACATCTCTGCATTGCCTTCAGTGAGCTCTCATTTTTAAGCAAAGTCTACTTTATTGAATTTGACTCTTCCTCTTGTCACCCCAGGCAGAGCACAAGACATGGCCCTTCTCCACTGAAAATGCCAGCTTGCATTCAGAAAAGAGGGAGAAGGATCTCTTTGCAAAAGGATTTTTAAGAAAAACCTTTACCAAATGGTTATTTCATATAAGAGGGCAGTCCTTTCTGAACCAAGATGTTCAAAGGAAGGTATCTAGTAACAGCTCTTAGAAACTCATAGTTACTGAAAGACTCTGAGACAATCAAGTTAATGCATTTCAAAATAGCAGGCAACCCCAATGACATTGTTGCTAAACTTCCTAAGAGTGTGGAGCTCCAGGCAAGCATATTGTGGTGGACAAGACCACTCAGGACAGGTATGACCATGGTCTTCAAATGCTCCTAACTCAGACTCTACTCATGGGAGACTTCCAGGGAAAGCTCCCGTGAGGCTGGCACAGATCCCCAAATGAGAGACATCTGATGGGCTGCCCCATTTCACCTTAAAGGCAGGAAAGCCCAAAGGACACAGGGCACAGGATTACAGTTCTGAGAGACCACCATGAGGAAGTAATATTTAGAGGTGGCCACTGGTGTGTCCCTGTTGCTATGGCAGGACCACGAAGAACAGCTTTGGGGACCCAAATGCAGGAGCATGGAGATGGTTGCCCTGCACAGGTCCCACCCCCACCTTTCCACATACCTTCTGCAGCTTGTCTGCCTTCTCGTAGTACCCCTCCAGCTCCTGCCTCAACACGTGGTTCTCCTCGGAGAGCATCTCCACCATCTGCTGTGCCCTCTCCACGATGGCGAAGGCGTCAGGCGTCAGCTGCTGGCCCGGCGGTGCCGGTGTCGGTGTCTGGGCAGTGGCAGGGGCTGGCAGTGGTGGCAAGGCTCCCGGGAGCAAAGGGGTGGCCTGCGAGGACATGGGGCTGTGCTGCTGGGCTGGCGGCGGTGGGAAGGGCACCTGGCATTGTCGGCTGTGAGGAAACACACGGGGAAAGGCATTAGAGTTGCTCGCCCTTGAAATGCTCACAGGAGCTTTCACCTAATGACTGCATGGTTTATTAATAGGGTTATAACTGTACAGTCGTGATGCCCGTCCTTAGTCACTGCTAAGTACCAACAATCACAGCAGGGACTGGGTAAATTGTCTCCTCGCCTGCTCTTGACAGTGATGTATACATCCGGCACCAAGGGATAAAAGCAGCATTGACTGGAAAGCAGCCTTCTTGCCTAGGTGCACTGCTAATATTTCAGCAGCCAGCCAGCCAGCCTCTCCCTGCCCCCGCCTTGCCACAAACCCCACCGCTGAGAAGCATAATCCAGAGGGCTTGGGAGAAGCACAAGGGATGCATTACTCACCCTTAGAACACAGTTCCCTGCCTGGAGCGAGAGTGACTGATCGGCCAAATCGGGAAGGGAAAGGAAGTGATGTGAGTGCAGCAGCATCCCTGAGCGGCCTCAGCAAGAGGCAGAGGGAAGGGCTGCTGAGGAGCTGCAGGAGGCATCACCCAGAAAATCATGGGTGATTTCATCATCACAGAAGCCACCTTCCAGAGTGAGACCTCATTGTGTCACTCCCCAGTTAACAGCATCCATCACACACCAGGCTCATCTCAGGGAAGGATAAGGAGTGAGCTGGAGGGGGACCTGCTCATGGGTCAGGCTTTCCAGCAGTGGGAAGCTCTTTAATCCACCTGAGCCACAATTTGCAATGGCTGGAGGACAAACCAGGAGGATGATTTTGCAGGACCAGAGTCCCTCACTTCTGTCCTGCATTTCAGCCCTGTGAGGTTGGAAAGGGAGACTGCCTCTGTATCCAAAGGGGAAAATTCAGGTGGGGAGCAGCTTGGAGCTTGTCTGCACCAGACCCATCTCCATCCCTCCCTCACACAGCCTGCCTTGGAGCCTCACCCGTGTCAGCAGCCCCACGCAGAGCCTCGCTGTGCACAGGCTGAGCCACTCATCAGCCCCAGAGCCAAAGTTGTGAAATTTCTACACTGTGCTATGCCAAGAGACTCAACCCAGACCACATGGGACATCTGGGTCAGAGCCTAGTTTGGCTGGAAAATAAGCTGGCTGCTGGACCTGACCTGAAGCCTGCAATCAGGCACCTTCTGAAAGTTGTATTTTAGCTTAACCACATGTTATTAGGCCTGCTGTAGCTACTGTTGCCTTCATTTCTGTACCCTACATGAGGCAGGAGACCTAAGAAACATCTGTATTTACCCCACTTGGCCTCAAAGATCCATGAATGCTACTTTTTAGACAGGAGATTTTGTGCTACGTAAATACGTAAGTATAATTATTGCTGTCTTCAGCACCTATACTGCTTTTCAAAGTCTGTTTTTCAAAAGCTCTCAGCATTGGCTTAATTCCACTGATGATAACCTGTCACTGCCTTCAACTGCAGCAGAACAAGATGAAAAGCAAAGGTAATTTTAAAGCCCTGCCCTAAAAGCAAACGGCACTGCTCTAACAAGCTGGTCCCCACCAAACCACTCAACAGTGAGGGAAGTCAGCATTTCAGTCGTATCTTCTGTCCAAGGGAGAGGGAGAGCAAACAGGGCCCTGCAGCCCCCCAGACACAGCCCTGTGCTCCTATCCCTGTGCTCATTCTGTGCCCAATGCACTCCCGGTGGCACGGAAAGGTATTTCAGTGGAGCCAAGGCCACAGATGAGCCATTCCCAAATGCAAGCACACTGCTAACTGGCTGGCAGCACAGGGACACTGTGTCCAAGCTCAGTGTCCTTGGGAAGAAGATCCTAGACAGTGCAGTCAGCACTGGGGAAGCCTGTGCTGAATTCCCAATGGCCTCTGGGCAGCTTTTACCTGCATGACACAGACAGACCCAAGGACATGTCTCCCCATGTAAATTAAACATCCCTGGAAGCAGCTCAGGAGAACAGGAGAGTGCCCATTCCCCACAGGCTGCTCCCAGGGCAACGAGGGCTTGCTCTCAGCCCTGGGCATGCTACTTGTCTGGCAGAGAAGCAGACTAATGACTAAGGAGTTAAATGTCCACAGCAAGTGGGTTAACACTTTGCAAAGGATAGGAAGGCAGGGAGGTGACATACAACACTTCACATATGGCCAACTAAACATAAAGTCACAGAGTCATGAAATAGTTTGGGTTGGAAGGAACCTTACAGATCATCTAGTTCAACCCCCCTGCAATGAGCAGGGACATCTTTCACTAGACCAGGTTTCTCAAAGCCCCATCCAACCTGGCCTTGAATACTTCCAAGGAGGAAGCATCCACAATTTCTCTGGGAAACATGTGCCAGTGCTTCCTCTAAATCAACTGTCTTCTGGTGAAAACTGTTGCCCCTTGTCCTATCACTACAGACCCTGATAAAAAGTGTCTCTCTTTCCTATAAATCCCCTTTAAGTGTTGCAAAGATGCAATAATGTCTCCCTGGAGCCTTCTCCTCTCCAGGCCAAACAATCCCAGTTTTCTCAGTCTGTCTTCATAGAAAGGGTAGTCCAGCCCTCTGACTATTTCTTCTGGCCCTCTTATGGACCCACTCCAACTTCTTGTCCTTCTTGTGCTGCGGACTTCAGAGCTGAATGCAGTAATTCAGTAATTCAGGTGGGATCTCATGAGAGTGGATTGGAGGGGCAGAATCATTTCCCTTGACCTGCTGGCCACACTTGTTTTGATGCAACCCAGAACACAGCTGGCTTTTCTGGGTTGCAATCATACACTGGGGGCTCATGTTCCATTTTATATCCACCAATATCTCCAAATCCTTCTCTGTAGGGCTGCTCTCAATCCCTTTGTCTTCCAGCCTGTACTGATACTGGGGATTGTTCCCACCAGTGTGCAGGACCTTGCACTTGGCCTTGTTGAGTTTCATGAGGTACACATGGTCCCACCCCTCGAGCCTGTCAGGGTCCCTCTGGATGGTGTCCCCTCCCTGCTGGGGGATGTGCTGCACCACACAGTTTCATGTCATCTGCAAACTTGCTGAAGGTGCACTCAATCCCACTGCCTATGTCATCAATGAAGATATTAAATAGTATTGATCCCAGTATGGACCAGTCAGGGACCAGTCAAACCCATAACTCTCCCATTCAGAGGTAAGAATGTCATGGGAGACCGTATCAGAGGCCTTACAGAACTCTAGACAGATGACATTCTCAGCTCTTCCCTCATCCACTGGTGCAATCACTCCATCACAGAAGGCCCTTGGATTAGTCAGGCACAATTTGCCCTTGGTGAAGCCATGATGGCTGTCTCTAATCACCTCCCTGTATTTGAAATATTTCAACATAGCTTCTAGAAGAAGCTTCACGAAGCTTCAGTCTGTCTACCTTTATGCTACAGAGAAGAGGGATCCTTGGGATCTCCATTTTCTTGAACTGCAAACCCCTTACTGAGCTACTAGAGATTTACATCCTGTATCAGCAGCAGCCAGGAGTCAGTGTCTTGACAGCCCAGGCCACAGGAGAGGTTCTCCAAAGTGTTTTCCAGCTTGGAAACGGAGTGGGCACAATTGACGTTATGCCTTTGGAAACACAGTTGTTTAACATAATGACCATGTTTCTGATTTACCTTTCACTTGTTTAATCTGTCCCAATCTATTTCTGACTTAGCCAGCTGCACTATCTAAGTGTATAAGCAATGAAATCAACACAGTAATTCACATTAGCAAATTAACATTTCTAGAAACAGGAGAGATGTAACAGCGACTCAGTTCAAATCCAACCTCTCATGTAAAGCTCCAAAGAAATGAAGTAATCAGGATTATCCTGAGCTCCTTCAGGCTTAGTAAAGAATGACATTCTCAAAATGTTTTCACTGTATTTTAAATGTTGGTCTTACTTTGCATTAGAGCAGGTTAAAATCTTCCACCCAAACACATTTCATCAAAAATCACCCTTCTCAAAAGCATGAAACTGTGGGACAAGTTTTAGATATCACTGCAACACTTCAGCTACATTTCTATTGAAAACACAGTATTTTGTTGACACTGTTGTACAAGTAGAGCTCCTATATGCTTCTGCAATGCAACATAAAGAAGAAAAGAAGAAAAAAGTATGGAAAACAGCTTTTACAATAGGGAGCATCAAAAAGGTAGTGAGTTTTTCAAGGGCTACCATACTAGGGTCACCAGACTGCACTCTCTACATAATGTACAGCTTGTGACACACGTAATAGCTTGATATACATAGCTTGCAATAGAATCACAGAATCACAGAATGTTTAGGTTGGAAGAGACCACCAAGATCATCCAGTCCAAC
The DNA here is from genome assembly GCA_038090715.1 of Florisuga fusca. NCBI lineage: Eukaryota > Metazoa > Chordata > Aves > Apodiformes > Trochilidae > Florisuga > Florisuga fusca. The sequence goes on along the minus strand of JAAWXA010000007.1, from coordinate 9,432,516 downwards.
CTTTGACCATGAACTAACCACTAACCCATGTCCTTAAGGACCAGGTCCAAATGCCTTTTAAATGTCTCCAGGGATGGTGACTCCACCACTGTCCTGGGCCAGTCCAATGCCTGTTTTGAATTACAATGTCTTCACAATACAATGTCTTCAGCAAAATACTTGACCACAACATCACTTCCATGAGAAATCCCTCAGAATTTAATAAGGCCATGCAAGCTCCCACATTTAAGCATGGTCTTAATACACCTCTTCTACTGGGACCCCTGAAACAAGAATGACCAACACAAAGAAATTTTGGGGGAATTTGTATATGTAGGAATAAGAAACCCTGAAAGGGCAATAATTGATAAAGCCCTCTTGCTTTATCAATATGATAATAAATACAGAAGAGCTACTGCTCAATAAAGCAGGGCAGTATTAGGAAGTAGTAAACCAAAAATTCCTGTGAACATTCTGGAAAAGAATGTCCACCTCTGTCTGGCTACAGGGACAATGCAGCTCTCCTCTGTGCAGGGTGGGAGAGTGGCCAGTGAAGAAAGAACTTTGTTTCAAACATACTATGGCATTTACATTCATAATTAAAATGCCCTCCTCTAACCTATTTAGCTCATTTTTCTCTTGACAGCTCTGCCTTCCTCTGTCCCTAGGGCAGGCTACTACTACTACTTCATCTCTTTGAAGCCTCTCACAAGGAACTTCATCTCACATCTTCACCCATCTACTGTGGATACCCTCGCTGAAAGCAAAGTGAAAGAGACATTTCTGGGGTGCACTTCTTGGAAGCTGCCTTAGGTTTTTACCCTTCAGTGCTGCTCACTGACTGGAAGCCTTGAGCCTCGATACCAACCTCAGACCCAACTGTCTACATGACTTCAGCTACAGTTTCTGCAGTCATGAAGCAGACTCCAAATGCCATTCTTTGTAGCTGTGAATAAAGAATTTCTCTGTCAACAGAGAAATCGATGTTGCCAGCATGTGGAAAAAGTAAGGAATACTGGGAAAGTTTGTAAGACCAGCTTGCTGGTTATGGTGCAAGGAAACACAGTTATAGATCAGTCATTAACTGCTGATACAGCCAGAAGTGGGAGAAGACTTTCCATAGTCGAGATGTAGCCCTCATGTGTCCTCTGGATTATGGACTCAGCAACAGTTGCAGCACCTTGTAAACACAAAGGTTTCAGTCAAAACCACTTTGCAGACTTGGACTCACATCTCCAGAGTTCACTACTTTGGTAGTGATGTTTGTCAGTGCTGGGAAGACTTGGCCTGGCTTCACTGGGGGATGGTTGCATTAAGATTTACAGGGTAAAACTATCACCTGAAAAGACACATGCAGTATTAAACCTATCATCTGTAGCTAAGAGATGAACAGGATATTGTATTTCTCTACAGGGATCCAGCTCTCTTTCTAAAGCCCAAATGATTTTCAGCCTTGATCAAGTTCTGTGCTCCTAGTGGAACCAACCAGGACAACAACCCAGAGGGTAAAGGGAAATGACATGGGCATCACTCAAGCCATTGAACATCTTCATTTCCCTTTCATATATTGTAACAAAAGGCAGACAGACCAGAAGGAGATGATACAAAACTCTCCTGCAGGTCTGCCTGCACTCACAGCAGCTGGAAGTGCAGCCTCCAACCCACTCCTGTGGCGGGGTCACCCTCATTGACAAACACCAGAAGTCACAGAGATCACAGAGTGTTAGGGGTTGGAAGGGACCTCGAGAGATCAAGTCCAACCCTCTTGCCAGAGCAGGACCACCTGGTGTAGGTCACACAGGAACATGTCCAGGTGGGTTTTGAATGTCTCCAGAGAAGGAGACTCCACAACCTCACTGGGCAGCCTGTACCAGAGTTCTGTCACTCTCACAGTGAAAAAGCTTTTTCTTACATTTACACAGAACTTCCTGTGCTCCAACTTCCATCTGTTACCCCTTGTCCTATCATTGGTCTCCACTGAGAAGAGCCTGGTTCCATCCTCCTGACACTCACCCTTTACAAATTTGTAAACATTAATGAGGTCACTCCTCAGTCTCCTCTCCTCCAAGCTAAAGAGACACAGCTTCCTCAGCCTTTCCTCCCAGTCAGCTTGGGTGTGACATCCCTCAGCTCACCCACCTACCTGGGGTGTCTCAAGGAGGAAAAGGATCTCCTTGTAGTTCCCTCAGCAGCCATAAATGTGTGGTTGATTAAGTCATCAATGTGTTGCCTAAAAGCAACAGTAATGTGTGTGGGGGGTTAATACACAAATACCCAGAGAACCCAGAGACTATTCCATTAGGTTAATGTCTACATCCAGGCAGGGTGGAATTTTCTGAGGTACATAAAAAACTGGGATACCTTTAAAAACAGCCCAGATTTTCTTCCATTGCATGCTGTCTTTTAAAACACATGGATTAAATCAGAATAAAAAGGTGCCCTCGTGATTGACACCTCATGAATGAAGTCCTCTCAATAAGCAGTGATTCTAGTTCAAGACTTCATTTGCATTATACACACTTTTTATTACTGGTGCAGAGGAAGAAATAATTTTGGATAAAAGACATCCAGGATCTGACAAGGGCCACTGGGAGCAATGAATTCACTGCACTGAGTGATCAACCTTACTGGTTATTCAGGGCACAGAGAAACAATATGGACTTGAGCAGGTCCAAGTTCATCCACCCAGGAATAAATACAGCAAGCTACAGGAAAAGGGTAGGAAATCCTATCTTAGGCTATGACTGTCCCTCACATGCTTGACCAGATAACAACCTGGATGGGGAGCTCCCACACTGCCAAGGTCTGAAACAGCAAGTGTTAATGAGCTACATAAACCAGGAACCCTGCAGAAATGATATTATATCTGATTAACCTCTGGTTCAGCTGGTACTGCAACAGTGTCCAGGTCAGCTTTCCACAGTGAAAAAAGGGGGGTTGACAACAGTGAAATAATACAGGGCTCCACCTGTTAAACACAGGAAAGGACCTAAAGTAGAGGGCTCCTCACTGTATCTGACAATGCGATTGCAAAATCCCAACCAGTAACTAGAAAATACAGGCTAAAACTAAGAGGCAGATCTGTGCCAGAGATGGCAATTAGCTAGTGGAACAAGTCTGTAAAGGCCATGATGGATTCTCCAGATGGAGAAAATTATGATCACCAGGACTGAATGTGCAAACTGGAATTAATTCACAGCGTTGTGCAAAAGACCAAACCTAGATTATTTCCAAGTCTTTTTACCTGACAAGCTGCAACTCTCTTAACACGCACCTAAGGCAAGTTAGCAAAGACACCATTCAGGAATAGCTGCACATCTAGGAAAGGAAATGTTTTCTAAAGATTATTACACTTGGCCAACTTAAAGCATTCACAAGTCATGAGTCAGGGCCCCAGGAATCATGCAACTGGCTTTAAAATACTGGTATTTTAAAACAGGAACAAATACCAGTTCCTTTTTATCTGCCTCCTGGGTTTTTTCTCCGCTCTGCTCTGCAATCATGATGTCCATAAAACAGATTCTAATTTATATGAACGCTGAGCTTACTGCAGCACCAGATGACACAAGCTCTTCAAGAAAATAAAAAATATTTTGGGATTTACAGTAAAGTTGTGAGGTTTGACCATGGTGATTATAAAGGCTTTAAAATCAGCCACATAAAAAAAAAAAAAAAAAAAAATTAAGTTAAGGAGCAGCTGTAACTATCCCATCTCCTTCAACAGCTCCTTGCCAGCATTTCTGGGTTTCCAGCCACATGTCCTTCATCACAGAAGGCTTTTGGGGGAGTGGAGGATCAGTGACCCTACAGGTCTTTTCCATCCCTGGTATCTGTGGGTGCTGCTTCTTGGCTGATGCAGCTCAGTGCCTTTCTCTCCACTTTTCTGGCAGGCAGAAGTCTTTTACACAGTACTCAGGATGCCAGGATGGATGGGCTGGGAGACAGATAGGGCCAAGACAGAGGGAAGGAGATGCTGTGAGATTCCTATCTGATCGTGGGCAAAGCTTTGTTTCTATTAGCTTCTTTCACATGCTCTCCTGCGTTGTTTTTTTTTTACTGGAGATGGAATTTCTCACCTTGATGGCTCTTCTAACAGAAAAAAACCAGCCTCTCCAAACTCTCCTCTTCCATTAAGCTTATGAAATCAGATAGTTCTCTATCTTGACCTTTCTTATCAAGGTCCTCCACCCCAGCTAGATGGCTGGCTGTGAGCCTCCCCACCAACAATTAATATTTCAGTACACCCAAGCAAAGTAAGAGGTCAAAATCCCTGTATTGAAAAATATTACATAAAAAACCCAGGAGGATGAGGACCAGAGGACCACTAATTGCCTACTCCTACACAACCAAACATTCCCCCAGCCACTGGCACTGAGCAAAGCAATGGCACAAATCACAGTCTGCAAGCAAGGAACTGTCTTGCTAGTGCTAGCTACCTCCTCACATGCAGCCAGCAGGAACACATGGGAAGGAGACAGCCCCCAAAATCCAGGCACTGTGGGAAAGGAGCTAAGAAGGACCTGAAAACCCCTTTCTGTACACCAGCCTCCTAAGCTACCCCTGGAAATGCATGCTGGAGTAGCCAGCAGGGATGTATGCAGACTGAGATGTATTAAGGTAATAACTTAGTATTACCTTAATATTACCTTGCACGTGGAGTGCAAGGAAGACACCACACAAGATTTTTCAGTAAGTCCACATTGGCTCTGCTCCACCACGCTGCCAGTCCTCTGCTGCACATCTCATTCCCCCAGTGCCCCTGCACCTGTCAGGATGGATATTTCTCCACTGTCAAGCAAAGAAAACAGTGCACAGGATGAGCATCCCCTGTGCAGTATGATTCAGGGGTCAAACCATGCTGCCTTACCAGGAATGAGCACTGGTGGTTTCTCTCCACAGCTGCTGGGGTGATCCAGTAATGCCTCTGGGTAAGGTTGGGGTCTGGCCCACCCTGACAATGTGGAAAGCTGCACTGAATTCAAGGGGTTTCTCAGCATTAACCTTGCTGATCGAGACACCTGGGAAAAGTTTTGGAAGTGTCCCCAGAGGGTTTCTCACATGACACCTGTGCTGCCCCCAGCCAGGTGCAACAGTGCATGCAGTGCCTGGGTCTGCTCGCTTACACGGAGTCAGCAGAACAGGCTCTGTGGCTATTGAATCAGCATTTTCCACGAGGGACAAAAAAAAGCCCAAACCAGCTCCTTTTCTTTGTGGATCAGTCTGCTTGGTGTTGGAGATGTTTGTCTGCACCACGAATGGCTGCAGCAGAGCTTGGCCCCAGGCTGACCATGCTGCCTTCCAGTTTGTATAGCTGTTTCTTAGCATAAACAGAGATTTTTGCTGAGCTCTTAAAAAATATCATCTTGCTCTAGAAAAAACTGCACAAACTCTGCACAGTGGTAGGCTGGTAATCAAAACACACGTGTAGCTGGGGGAAGGCCAGTGGCACTCAGCACAGGCTCTCTGCTTGTCATAACCAGCTTTCAATGTCCACCAAAGCCACAATCCCAAGTTCCTCCCTGCCTTGTCAGAAAACCTGTCACTTTTGCAAACACAGAAAGGCAGAGCATTCAATGATTTTATGCCTTATGAATTTCAGAAGGGAAGAGCTGGCTCAGCTGCACCATGTCTTCTTTTTGCCTGTGTTGTGGCAAAATAGATGCATACAACTTAAGTGGACGTCAGCAAAACCTTTTGGGATTTTAGGGTCAGAAAAGACATCATGAGGCAGCTTGCAACATGAAAACAACTCACAATCACACAGACAGCACCAACCTTCCAAAGCCAGCAAAATACTGTCTGGACTGTTGGACAAACAGGGATGAGACAGAGAAACACTTGCATTTATGTACAAGCAAGGAAAAGGGAGCCCTCAACACATGGGCATGCTTCTGAAAGCAGCATTCCTGGCTGGGTGCTGGGCAGGACCCGTGCTGCTCACAGGGATCACCTCGCAAGGAGTAAACACCGTGGATTATTTTTAATGCGCTTGGAATAAACTCGTGCTCTGGGGAGGCCCGGCATGAGGGGCCCAGTACTGTGAAAGCCCCATATGAGCTCTGTTGGGAAGATTTAAGTAGCAGCTAAGCAGTGTACATGCTTCATTTAGCCCTCTTGGAGCCACAGGTGCCTCCACCAGCCATCCTGTGATGTCCCCACTGCGTGCCGGAGGCTGAAGCTCACAGGGACAAGGTCTATGTGAGGCCCAAGCCCTGTAGGCTCCTCCAGCAGATCCACCCCCCTCAACGGCCATTACCTGCTGACCCCGTACTCTGGGGGTGGCTGGTAGCGGACGAGGGCCACCTCAGCTCGGGCGGGCTGGGGGGGGACATAGGAGGCTTTGAGGACATCCTGTGCTGGCTGCTCGCCGTAGAAGAGCCCGTGCTCCTGCGCCTTGCTGCCTGGGGCCGCCGCTTTGCCTTTGTAGGGGTACTCGGGCGGCGGCCCCCGCGGGTCCGTGGCCTTGCTGGGTGTCGGGGCCGCCTTGAAGCCCTTCCCACCCCCTGGGGCTGGGGGATGCTGCTTGGCCCCGTTCCTCTCCAGTGAGAGCTGCATGATCCTCTCGCTCAGCGAGCGGACGTGGCCCTGCTTCAGCTCCTTCAGTGCCTCGTCCTTATGCGCCTGCCCGCTGTTGGCCCGGTTCACCGTCGGCCTCCCCTCCGTCCTGGACTTCTGGCCGGTTGAGCCATAAAAAGCCGGCGCGGTGGCGGTGGCCGTCGGCTGCCCCCGGAAAAACTGAGACTGGGCCTTGGCCTCCTCGTAGGTGGGGAGCTCCTCGGTGGCGTGCGGGGGCTGCAGGGCCCGGGGCTGCTTCTCCATCGCAGCACTGTCCCCCTGGTGCTCCTGCCCCTGTGGTTCCTGCCGCCCTGACGGCTGGACCATTGGCGGCTCCTCGGGCACAAGGTTTTCTGCGGAAGAGAGAGTGCTGGCAGTGCTGTTGGAGGGGCCGGCGCTGCCCGTCGCCTGGTGCTGTATGGCCAGCAGGTTCATGTTCTCGCTGGGGTTGCCATACCTCAGCCGCTCCTGGATCAGGCGCTGCAGGACGGTGCCGGCTGCCACCTCCTCCGCCCCTCGCATCTCCGCCTCTGGGACCCGGCGGCAGCTGCTGGGTGGGCGCAGGGTGCAGAGGGCCTCCTCGGCTGGGCAGGGAGAGAGAGAAGAGACCATTAGACCTGCTGCCCAGGAAGATGGACTGCCCTCCCTCTTTCCCCTCCAGCACCCTACAGCTGTGACCCCATGTCCCATCCCCTAGGGCTGTGCTCTGCCGAGGACCCCCAGAGAGCAGAGGGGACATGGCCGCAAGCAGTCGAAGGAGGGAGGGCACTGTTCCCTGCTCACCCTCCTACCCAGATCATCCCTAATTCTGTCTGCACTCACCCCTAAAAACATATTCCTGTCCTCTTCCTGTCCCCTCCATATTCTCTCGGTGTCCCATACCCAAGGGGTCTAAACCCCTTCCCGAACCAACAGATAAACAGTCAATGGCATGGGGAAATTTGGTCTTTTCTAAGAGACAAATGGGGTAAATCCCCCCTGAATGGCTTTGTGCAGCATACAGAGGCAGCCAGCATGGCAATACTACAAGACATGCTGCGTTTTTGATGGCCAAAGTTAGATGAGTCAAATGCAAGTGTACTGCCTGTCATGACAAAAGAAAACACAGAATGTGTCACAGAAAAACTCTGAAATTACAACGAGGAATGAAATTACACAGAGGAATCTCTGCTCTGTCACCGTCTCATAAAACTTCCCTTCTGGCCAATAACACTATTGCTAAGGGAGTCAATACTAAGTTCTGTAATTTTGCTGAGTGAATACAAGGAAGGCATTATGGTCATAGATGTACTGCCAGCATTTTAAACAGAGCAAAGACAGATCAGCTACACAACTCTAACACAGACTACTGAAGTAATTCAGAGGCTATGGCACCACTATACATGCAGTGGGGTTTGCCCCAAGCTAAGCATCTAATGGCATATAACCACAGCTGGGAGGTTGGGATCCCTTCATTCTGGAGGCCTCCTTCTGCACCCATCCTAAAAGTGGTGTAAGACATCGGTCTGAACAGTGTCTGAGCCCGGAGGGGTGCTCCTGAAAGACCCCAGTAAGGGTGAAAGTGAGAATAAGCCTCCAGCTCTGGACAGAGTCCTCCCATGTCCCTAGGCAAGAAGGAGGTGCTGGTTTTGGTTCAGTTTTTTGAGGTCATTCTTGGCAACTTTCTCTCCTGATGTTTCCAGTTCACAGAGGAGTTCCTCAGAAGGACCTACATTTAATTTTTGGCATTTGAAAGTAGTTAAAAAGCAAACTTTCTTTTGAGGTCTGGTATTTTGAGGTTTCATCAGTTACTGCACATGCTGTGGGATAATTTATATGCAACCCAGAGGAAGAAAAGCCTTTGACTCTTGACTGCAAGAACAGATTATTCCCACTAACATTTTTGTGGCAAAGCCTTAGAGAAGTCTGTGGGGCTCAAACAAGAGAAGATTCCCAGGCTGTTTCACTCCACTCCTGCCATACAAAAGACACTTCTGCTTCCCCTGAGACATTATCTGCCTGCCAGCCTGACTCATGGGGGTTGCAGCCTGGCCACAATCTGTCAGAGGGTCTGTCCGCTCCCCAGGCCAATGTTTGAGCCAGCAAGATGCACAGACACACACATCTCCATCTACCTGTCTGCACAACAGCTGAGCATCCATCTACTTTATATGTCCCTGCAGTTACAGCAAACTCTTACTGCTTTATTCATGTTACTGCAGTGCACAGAAGCCTCACCAAACAGCACATTTTTGCAGACATGCAATAAGAGGCACCCTAACACACCAGAAAGCTCACAGCTGATGTTGTTAGACTACTCCTAAGCTAAGCCTGAGTAGATAAAGCCAACACCACATGGTCAAGGCAGCTCTTTATCATACATCAGAAGGATTTTCACTTTGGTGCGAGCCATCTGTCAGTATCTGCATATCTGGGAGATGTACTTTAGTTGCCTATTATTAAGGTGCGAAAGGACTGACCACAGCAAGCTTTCCTCAGGGTGCCTGTGGTCCTGCTCCACTGATAAAAAGCTGTGGACCTTGGTCCAGCTAAGCAGTGAAGAGCAGCCATGAGCTGATGGACAAGTGGAAATACTGCATCATCTGCAAGCACAGGTAACAAATGATGGTGGGCTATAACACTCAAGCCAAAGGTAACTCCCCTTCATTTCTATGGAGGATGAGAAGCTGGCTTTCAGCTCTGTGAATATTATTTGTAAATGGCCTAAACAGCTCAATTTATACTTTGAGAAAAACCTGGAAGTAAATGTGGTTGATTTCCTACAGAAGAGTGACCAAGAACTTACCAGCTTTTTCTTTGGCACTGATCACTTCAGCTGTCAGCGGAGAAACTTCATGCCTGCCAGCAAACAGCTGGTGATCCTGGTAAAGAAAGCCAGTGTCTTCCAGTACCTGGACTGGGCTAGTAGGCTTGTAACAAATAGATGTGGAGCCTGCAAAACAGAAGCATGGGATGTCAGTAAATAAACCACTTGACTGACAAAACATAAAGCCACGACTTATGACAGAAATCCAAAAAGGTTTCTTGAGCATGGCTGGGTAGTTGAGGCCCTGCTGAGGCCACTGAACCAGCTACCTCTATTGTCCTCACCACCCAAATAGCACATCAGCTCTGAGGAACAAGAGGCAACCACCAAGTCATCAGTGCTGTTCCATGCCCTGACCCAACCTGGCCTTTGAGGTCCCCAGACCAGATACAGTGGCTTGCAAGAACTGACAGTGACACACTCCCAGATCAAGGCATGGCCCTGGGATATAGAGCCAACTGAGCCAGATTAAAACTGAAAGACAGTGTGAGTAAAAAGAACGAAAGAAGGGTAGGTGAAGACCCAGCTACATATTCAATAGGGCTAAAGTCTGGGAAAGGGTTTAACACAAAATCCACCCATGAATAATAGTTCAGTAACAGAAAATTACTGAAACATAAAATACAGTCAATGCTATCAGGGGAGAGAGTTTATAAATCACTTTGTCCAGCTGTTAATATGGTAAAGAGAAGATGTAGCTGGCAGCCATGGGAATCTGTCTGACATATTAACTGCATGGGAGCCACACACCCAAAACTCCAGCACCCCACAGACTTTGATGGCTGGGCTAGACCCCCAGCCCCTTTCACAATTAGTGAGCAGGAACAAGCTCTCCTGGCAAGCAACAATGTTCATCCTAAATCTGCTCTCAGGGATGGCTTTCTCCAGGGGTGATTGCTTTAACAAGCTCATACAAAATGCATCACAGCAGTGCTGAGACAGGAATGACACTGATTTGACCCCACATTTCAAGAAAGACACAGATGGACTGGAGAGGCCTTCCAAATGAGGGCCAGGGAGATGATTTCCAGGGCTCTAGAACCTGCCATATGAGGAAAGGCTGAAGAAATTAGGTCTTTTCTCCCTGGAGAAGAAAAGGCTCAGAGGATACTTCATCACAGTGTTGCAGTACTTAAAGGGTGGCTGAAAAGAGGACAAAGGCTCTCTCTTCACAAGAAGTTACATGGAGGACATAGAGGACAATGGGTACTAGTTGCACTATGAGAAGTTTTATCTTGACATAAGAAATAAATTCTTTACAATAAGAACAATCATTCACTGGAACAACCTCCTCAGTGACACAGAGAGTCCTCATCACTGGAGATTTTTTAGATGCAATTGAACAGGGTACTAGCTAATCATCTAGGCTCCCATTCCCACAAAAGACTGAACCAAGCGATCTTTTGAGGTCCCTTCCTAACATGATTTTCCACTTCCTACTTCCTTATACTGAGCACTACCTTATTTTTGTAAGGAAAAGGCTCTTTGAGGCCCAAACCTTGGAGGTGAGCATCTCCTGGCCCCAAGCACTCTGGTGCAGCAGAATCACTGTCCATTTACACCACCAGTTGCCACAGGTCTTAGACTAAGGGAAGGGCCATCAACCTCCAGCACTGGCCACTGCCAAGGGACTTCCCTGAGCAGAAGGTGGTGCTCACAGTGGCACCAGGGGTGCATCCATCTGTCCCATCACAGCATCCACCCATCCCAGTGGGGCAGGAAGCCCATGTGCACAGGGACCACAAGCAGCCTGCTTTGCAAGGAAAAAACACCAGCCATGGATGATCCAGACTTATTAATCCTGGCCACTTGGTTTGTGCTCAGCTGACTGCATGTATCACACAGTGGGGTTACTCTGCTCTCCTGCTACACAGGTCATTCCTAAACCCACAGCCTTGTGTGGATAGCACAGGGTTAATGAGGGGCAATATCCAGCTCATCCTCTCTGCAGGCATGAAGATGCAGATTGTATTTTCCTCTGTGCCCGGAGAAGAAATAGGCACTTCTGAAAAATGTTAATGAATTCATCACTTTACCATTCATACTATGCATGACTGTCTCTGGCAGTTATCTATATTTAGAGAGCAAGCGGGAAAGATCGCTCACTTGAGCTGATCTAAGTAGATCTTTGTGAAAATAAGCATGGTAGATTTGTCTGGAATTTGTGCTGATGCTGACAGAGACCCAGCAAAAGTCTCAAGAAGCTTTATTTCCAATTCAGGTACAGAATTACATTAAAGACACCCTTCAGTGCCCTTCCACACCTGGTCCTGCCTTGGAATTAGGAAGACTGTATGGAACAAGGGAGTTTTGGGTCCAGGGCTTTTTGCCAGTCAGAGGCCTTTGCACTTTGCTGTATCCATTTCGTTGTTTTATCATTGTAAAATGATGTACTTATGTTTAATGAAGTCTAAAATGATGTAACAATACTTTTATCTTCATTCACAGTAGGTTTTAATAAAATGTCAGCTATAACTGGGGGCAGGAAGCCAGGTAACAACTGATGAAAGACCAGTGCTTGGCATGCAGCCACAACCCAGGTAAGGGGCAGTAATTTGAAAGCTTAGTGAAGCCACATGAACCATTTGAAGCAAAGCACAAGGTTTCTTTCCCCTCTTTCTGTCACTGCAGCCTCCCAGATCCCAGCTCCCCTCTCTGGAGGAGAAGGGTTTGCTATACAAAACTCTGCTGGGGGGGGTAAGGCACCTTCTCCTTCCCCAAACCTCACCATTCTTCTACAATGCTAGCCAAAAAAGTAATTTCCATCCCTAAAACTGAATTCTGGTGCCAGAGCAGTAGGGCCCACAGGACACAGGTAAGCAGCCAGTTAAAGACAACTTAGGATGGAAACCATCATCCCTCCAAAAATGTGTCCCTGAGGAAGGGCTTCCTACCCGCATCCAGCTCAAACATCCCAAGCCACAAACCATGGCTGCTGCCCTGTTTTTTGCTGCTGCTGCTGCCAAGAAGAGCTGACCCCACCACCTCCGTAGGTGACCAGGGGCAGGTGCCAGCTGTGCTGTGTCCCCTCCCAAAGCCAGGTGAGCCCCCTCAACGTGTCAGGATACAGCCTGGTCCATTGACATCACCTCTTCAATTGCTACATATCTGGTGTCTCTTACAGCTGTCCCTGTGAGACATGATTGTACTTCAGGTGGGGTTCAGTCCTTGCTGAATGAAGCAGCTACTCCAGGCCTTCATTTCTGCATCTCTACTGACTCTCCCCACCTACGTGACTGTCTGACACAAATTAATTTGTTTTATATTATTTTTTTTAATTAAGATAAACATGCAATATACAGAAGCAGATGTTACTACACTGCAGCACAATTCATTTGAAGATTCAGAACCATTTCAATTAATCACTTGCTAAGATTAACACCAGACAGTCAGCATGGACCCAGAGACAGGGGAGTAATGCTTAAATATTGCCAGTTTCTGATGTGGTTTCAGTCTGGTTTTGAAAAGGATCTAAAGCAAAACCTCAGAGGAAGCTCATTGCTGTGACATTACGGGAAAGCCACAATTTTACAGCAATAACAGCATCCCCAAGAAGCAAAAAAAAAAAAAAATAGTTGGAGAAGATGATTTTCCTACAGCCAGACTGTACTACTACTCACTCCCTCAGTAAAACAAACAAACAAAATTGTCTGTTGTGCCAAGACAGTTTGCTGCTATTTAGAGGCAACAGCTGGAGGCAACACCCCGGTGCTGAGTTTCCACATCACACCCCTGCCTGCCCGGGTACCTCTCTGAGGCACAGCCTGTAGCCTGCCAGCATGTATGGCACCCCCTCTGCCACCCAAAAGCCACCTAGCCAAACACAAACACACAGTTGTTCTCCAAAATATCCTCTTCCAATTTGCACCCTACTGACCGAGTGGTTTGAAAGAGACTGAGGCATTTCAAATATCCTCCAAGGCAATCACCTGAAACTGAAAAGCAAGTAAGGCAGCTTTAGACTTTCCTATAAACTCTGCCATGGTTTGTAAGGAAGGTCCAAAAATGATAGAACAAAAATGACATAGTTTCCAAGCCCACATCTGTCCGTCTGTCTCATAGCCAAGCCACAAATGAGTATAAATACCTTATTCCACATTTAAAATATTTTCCCTGCCCTGTCACTGCACAAAAGTCTCAGGTCAAGAAGAAAGAAAAGTAATTATTTAAAGGAAACAACCAAAGGATGGTTGAAGTGCTCCAGGGTCCCAGGGGCTGCCCAAAGGGTGTGCCCTGAATTCCACAGGGTGGACCCATCAGTCCTTCCAATGGGTGCAGGGACCCTCCTTTGAGACTGGATGTGCCTCCATGTGCATCCCAGCCCACGAACCTTAGTTTCTCTCTCAAGAACCAGCCTAATTTCAAGGGGGAGGATTCCTGTGCCCCAGCCACAGAGCCGTGCCACTCTCCCAAGGCTAGGAGGAAGATTTGAGTCTCCTTTGACTCACAAAAACAACAACTTGTGCGTCCAACTTCTTGGTTTATGTACACCACTTCCAACAGGATGCTTGGGGTACCTCCCGCAGCTTTCCTGCAGTGATGCTGGGACTCCTCTGCAGCCCCATCTCTGACAAACTGCAGGCACTCAGGCAGGTATGGGTGATGGTTTCCCATCAACAGCTCTCCCATTGATGTGCAAGCACCTTAGATCACTTCTGGGATGGCCAATTCATCCCTGCACTCCCATAGATCCTTTTGGGAATCTCACATTTGCTGCCAGGGCTCCTGAGCCCTTCAAGGACTGAACAAACATTGCCAGGATTATTTTCATGGGAGCAGAACAACATCCTGCAGGACAGAAATCCAACCCACATGACACAGACCAGATGTGAGCCAGCAGCACCTCTCATCTCCCACATGAAAGCTGGAGATCTCCCACATCTGAGATGGGAGAAGCCTCACCCCTGTGTCTGGCAGGATTCACCAGAACAAGTCTCCCCTCTGCAGCTCCCTGCTCTGGGGAAAGAAATCCTTATCCCATGATTAGCTCCAGGATCCACACTGTTCTAGTCCCTCGCTCAAGAAGAGCTCCTGGCATCTCCCTGCTCAGGTACTGTCATTTCAGTTTCCAAAAAGTGCCTCATCCAAGAATATTCATTAACAAGAGTAATGAGAAAATGTGACAGAGGCAGCCAAATCCCACCTCTCCCAAGGAATCATGCTAACACACCCCTGTTTAACTGCCTACAAGGATGAACACTTTCTGTGAAACTTCTGCCTCACGCGCTTATTTTCATACGTGCTTCCCCTCAGCAAAAACCAATGAGGACAAACAAAAAAGCTACGAGCAAACCAAAGCAAAGACACCTTGAAAGCATCTCCCAGACCTGGCATGAGATCAGATGGATACCAGAAAAAGCAGAGCCAAGTCTGCCTGCTTGGGAGATCCCCCACGGATGCCCACACCTCCCTGCCTTCCCCATGGAAATCAGGTGCTCGGGCATGTGGGGGCAAACAGTGCCCATCACAGCTCTTTCATCTCAATGGTTTCAGGTTTTGTAACTTTAGAATATTATGATGGTTTTTTATGCTTCTCATGCTTACCTCCAGAGGAGAGGCAGGATGAAGGCACAGTATTTTCATCACAGCTCCAAGCACTGAGCAGTTACCTGGGCATCAATCTGACAGCAGACAGGGATGCATTTTCCTTAGCTGGCCACACTAGGGTTTGCATAAATATGTGCATTTTTAAGGTCTATACATATTATAAGCTATAAATTCACGTCTGCAGCTATAACATTGAGTCTACAATACATACACACACGAAATTTATTCAAAAAATTGAATCAATAATTGAAATTTCTACTTTGATCAAAGTGCAAGTGGCATGATGACAACTCATGTCAGCATTGCTGCTCCAACATAAAAGGGTAAGTATTATTCAGAGCTAAAAGTAGGGGAAGAAACTCTCAGTAAAGGAATGAAATACAAAGGCTGACATGGAGCTCACAAATGAGACATCACTTCTATAGCTGTGCTGCTTCTCACCACATCAGGTTCTGCAGAAGGTTTCATTACACCATAAATTCTGATTTCCAGGCCACAAAAAATATACAAGATAAAAATTAATTGTACAGTTTCTTAGGGAAGGATATTTTTTTCCCCTGGGGAAAAAAAAAAAAAATCATACATCAACCAGCTACAACATACAGACAATACACACAAGGCAAGAGCTTAAGCTATTATTAACACTGCTGTACCTACTGCCTTTAAAAATGATCATATTACAGAAAAGCACTGGCATGAACCATGTCACTTGGATATTTAAGCTCTTCCATTAATTAACCAGAAGTGAAACAGGACCCAGGACTGTAGATCATTAAGTCTAGTTCCTTGTTACTTTGAGTAACTGTATTATAAAATTCCCTTCTTGAGCTGAATGAACAGCATCTAAAGAAGAGCATTTACTTTTTTTCACTCCATTTGGAGAAGATTTTGGAATCCTCATCCTCCAATCCACACAAATATTCTTCTTGGTTCCCGCTCACAGTCACTGACATCGCTCTTTATCCAGCTTTTTTTTCTTTTGCCACTGGTGTCCTTTAGGTTAAATAGCTTTCTCCCTGAGTCATTCCCACAAACTTGCAGTGTACAAAGGAGCCTGGGATAAGGACAGAACAAAAATAGTACAAAGACTGTACAGTACTCTAACTGAAAATGGAGGCATTGAACCCTATCGTATGGAACTTCAGAATTTTAGAGCTTTTCCATTTTTTTTTTTAACACAGGCAACAAACCAGAGGCTAAGGACACACAGTGCTTCATTTGATCTATGTGAAGAACTGCTTGTGACAACCCTACACCAAACAGTGCCTTTGTATTATTCTTACCATGTCATATGTAAAGGAAAAAGGAATTAAACCTTCTTCCCACTGGAACACATATTAAAATTATGAGTCTTCAGTTATCAAATCATTACATGCAATTTATATTCAGCCACTTCTAAAACTCAGAAATTAATAAAGGTATTATACACTGAAGTACTAACAAAATAATTGCCTTCAGTTCCTGCTCCCAGAAGGCTGAGCTCAGATTTAGATCAGGAACAATCAGAGTAACAGCTGATGGCATGGAGCCATTGCCTCAAAAATGGCCCAAAACTGATGCATGTCACAGGCAGGATGACACGTCCCAAAGGACAGGACATGCCACTGGCAGGGACCACTGCCCACCCCAAGTAGCCATCTGAGGGGGGAGTCCCCACAAGAACTGCCTCCCCCTCTCTACAGGATGCAGGTGCCCAGACCAGGTCCCTGGAGGGAACCAGGGTTCCTACTGCCCTCCAAGCACCTCAGGAGACCCATGTGTCATCCCCCAACCTGGCAGGGACTTGATTGAAATATCTGCTCACAGCATACACATTTAGAAGGAAGGGCAGAGGAATAACAGTTTTTTAAAGACTTCATTTGTTTTAGGCCTTAAATGGGTTCCAGTAAAAGCACTCTAATTCATTAAACTATTCATGAAATTAACTTAAAATAAAATAAATTAATAAAACAACGTAATTATTTTCCAATCTGAGCCTTGATCATTGGAGTTACTACTGTTGTCTAAACCACAAATATATGGTGCTAACCAGTATGGTCAGATCTGATAATCCCAAGTATTGCTCAATCATTTATAGTTCCTCAAGATGTGGCATCCCCC
Organism: Florisuga fusca; assembly: GCA_038090715.1. Classification (NCBI taxonomy): domain Eukaryota; kingdom Metazoa; phylum Chordata; class Aves; order Apodiformes; family Trochilidae; genus Florisuga; species Florisuga fusca. The sequence goes on along the minus strand of JAAWXA010000007.1, from coordinate 9,415,529 downwards.
GATGGATAGCCTGTTCCTTAAAGGGCTTTGCCTCGATGTGTGTCAGCTGCCATTGCCTGGCTTGTGCAGAAAGGACCTGCTACAACTTCATGGTAGAAATGCACATGGGGAAGGGCATGGCCATGCACATGGCCCATGTGGAGGGACACGCTGGGGCTGGGCAAGGCCACTGAGAACCAGACAACACTGCAGGACCTTCTGCTGCACACAGGATACACAGCACAGCAAGGCACATTCTGCTCTGGCATGCATTTGTCCAAATCTGGAGTGATTTCACCAGCTTCTACAGATTTACACCCACAGCAGTATCTTACCTACTGAAAAAGTTATGGGACTAAAAAGGCAGATATACTTCCTAAATACAACATTTCAACTGAAAAGTTGTCCTAACAATTTATTTTTTTTTTATATAGAGGTGGTGTTATTCTTGTTGCTACTACCATTATTTTCTATTTATTTCCATCTACTTCTACTTCTGCCCTAAGCTAAAGGCAAGCTGTTCCATTTAAAAATTGAGGACACAAATGGGAACCAGATTACATCTATCCCAAAGCTGCCAAAAAGCAATTGCTCTACGAAACCAAAAATCCTCCTGGGATTTTTCCCAAATCCACAAAATATTCCTGAGCACTAAAGTTTCCACTGGGACTGTTGCATTAACAGATAGTCTCTGTGCAAAAGCCCGAGCATGCAGCCGTCCTCCTAATGATTTCCAGGACACGGAGGCTGTGCAAGGCACGTACTTTCTACCTTAGCACCACATAACATTTGTACCAGACCTAGCCTTTAAAGAGACTTACACACTTACCAGTGTTTAAAAAAAAAAAAAAAGGCTTTGGCAACCACCAGCCTTTCACCAGACTGTCATTTCCCAAAGGAAAGCTGCAGTGGTCAGCAGTAACATCTCCATGTCATCCTGAAACCTCCACGAGCATTCCCAGAGTCCAGCTGAGCCTGATTCCCCCCACATCCCTCCCAGAGCTGCTGAAGGGATCCCTACAAACCCCCTCCCGTGTGTCTGCACTGGAAAAATGCAACACCAACAGCTCTGTGCTGGAGCTCCCTCCATGCATCAGTCCCTCCATCCAGAACCCTGATGTGTGGAAGGTTTGGTCAGATTGCTGTGTGGGGCAGAACCCCAGGAACTGCCCCTTCACCCATCCATGACACTGCAGGTGTGTGGAAATGAAAAATAGGAGAGCAACCACTAAACCTGCTGGCATGGGGGCTTCAGAGGGGCAGCCAAAGCTGGTCTCCTAAAACAGCCAAATGCTTTCTGAAAGAAAAGGGAAAGCAAAGCTCTGCTGTCAAACACTGGCAAAGAGCAAAAGGGAGCGACAGACAGCAGGTCAGAGGAGGAGGACAGACATACAGGTGATGGAGGAACTCTCAGCAGACCCCCTCCACAGCCTGGGGAAACCAGAGGGCCAAGCCCCAGAAACTCTGGGGCATATATCCCTCCCTATTTAACAACATTAACTCACCCCTCTGGCTTCATGCTCTCATATCACTGCTCCAGTCAGGGTTAGGGATGAGGAAGGATGGGCAGGACATGGTCCCTCCATGCAGGGCCACAGCCTGCAATCAGTGCACCCCCAGAGAGGGTTTTATTCTGGGCTCTCACCCACCTGATATTCCCTGCCCTCACCACTTGGGCATTTCTCGATAAGGTATTTATAGGACCTTTTTAAGAGCTTTTCTGGACATTAGAAAGAACTGTATATATATAATATATACACTATATATTATATATATAGTTTTTATATACACACATATAAAAAGATAAATGTACACTGCATGGCTTATATTTATATGTAGGCATATATACATACATACATATAAATACAGTAACATGTAGCTACACATTTTATATATCACTACATATATGTAAAAATACATATAAAGCTAAAATATTTATATGAAAATATTTATCTCCATGCAGATCTGTGAGCAGAAACAGCCCTGACAGCTAGCAGTGTGCCAAAAACATGAGGGGGACTCCTCATCTTCATGGCCACCCCTTTCTCAGAAAGCTTTTTAGGTTTAATTTTATATAAAAAAATACAAAACCTCAGGTGAGTGGGTGCCAATAGGTCTGGCAGATGCCTCAGCAGGCAGACCCCAGAACCTGCGGCAGCTGCTCCCCGCTCCTGGGACAGCACACAGCACCAGGAAAGAGGGAAAAAAACCCCTCTTTCCATCGCAAGAGGAAGAAGACCAAGCAGCGACCTTCCTGTATTTAAAATTGTGTATCACAAAGCCTGGCAAGAGGACTTAAATGAAATTCACGTGTTTTCTTTTCTCCTCTTTCAATTTTTTTTTTTTTTACCTTCATTTAAACACGAGTTCATCTTTGTTCTCCCTGCAGGGATAGGAAGGTTAAATGTAAAAGTTCCCTCTCACCATCCCCCCTACAACAACGACGTGAGAAAAGGCTCTCCCGGCGCGGGAGGCCCTTCCCGATCACACCCTGCCTGCCGGCGCTGCCGCCCCACGCTCCGCGGCCACCATCGCCCCCTCGCCG
>JAAWXA010000007.1:9335701-9412990 GCA_038090715.1 Florisuga fusca | reverse complement strand
GGAGCTGGGGGCGGGCCGGGGGGTGTGGGCAGCGGAGGGGTCAGACGGGCCCGGCTCCTCCCGATGGAGGGGGGCGGCTGCTGGGCACCCCGTGGGCTGGACACGCACTTGGAGCAGAGTGGGCTGGTGGGAGGTGTTCTGCGTCCGCACAGGGGCTGGAAGTACGTGATCGGTAAGGTCACTTCCAGCGCCAACTGTTCTGTGGTTCTGTGGTTGTGTGGTCCGGGGATGACTTGGCCACAAGAGGATGAGGCCCCCCAGGTCGGGCCAGGGGCTTCGGTGGAGCTTTGCAACTCCAAAGGAAGCCACCATCAACACCTGGATGCTCCCAAGGGTGAACGTGTGTGGCAAGACAGCTTCCCCACTTCGTGCTGGGGGTGCTTGGTACCTAAATCCTGTTCTAGGTAACAACGCAAGCTCTCCAAATCCCACCCCTCACCTCTCAGGCTTGGGAGTTACCGAGCTGACAAGAGCTGAGTCCCAAGCCTGGGTTACCCCAGGCATCGTATGAGTTTTCTAGGAGTCCAGCTTCTTCCCCTACACATGGAGGAGTGAGTGGCTGTTCAGGGAGCAAGTGAGCTGTAACCAACCAAGACAGAGCTGGGGCAGCTCCCCAGTTCCTAAATGCAGCCCCTTTCTCCTGCTGCCCACCCATTCCATCATGAGTAAACGCATGTATCCCTTGACATCAAGGGATTCATGGCTGGTAGGAGGAATACAGGACATTTGTCAGCTCAGGGTTTCTTTGCCATTTGGCACATAAAGTCCACGGGGTGCATTTTCATTGGAGTTGTAGCCACTGCTTGGCTCCCCAGCCCACCCTGGACCTACTTCTTATTGTCTGACAGGGGGGATAGCACGGGAGATCTCCTTGAGCATTTGCACTGCTCTTCATTCTCCTCCTCAGGGCCATGTGGGCACAAATTGGGTTCACCAGTTCCTCTGCAACCTTTTCCCAGCACTGCCCCACCGGGTAGACCTGTATTGATGGGCTGGAACTGCCAATATACTGCTTGGGCTTCCCCACCTCATTGCTCCAACCTCCTTCAGTCCAGCAAGATGCCCAATGAAGCCAGGACTATTCTTTGTATTTGTACTCATTTCTCCCTACTCTTAACACTTGGACAAGTTTTTAGGTCCAAAAGGGACAGATGGTGGCTTCTGCCTCCCAAAATATTGTGCCAAAAGGGTAAAAGCAGCTAGAAATGCAGCGACAGACTGAAGAGGAGCATGCCCAGAGCCACCACAGCCCAATAAAGGGGCATGACAAGATGGGGCCCAGCCCAGTGCCATCACCACAGGGCTGGGTGGATGCAGAGGGGTCTCCTGGCAGCTCCAGGTGCTGGGAGCATGCTGTGAATCACAGCAAACTGAGACATTGCTTTTTTCAACTGCAAAACCCAGCTTTGCTCAGAGTTTGGGTTTTGCTTGAGTGCAAGACACAGGGAAACTATAGGATATGGGAAGTGGGCAAAGGAGAAAATAATATTGGTGGTGAAGCCAGGTTCCTCTGTTCCCTCATCTGTGCATCTCCCATGGCAGCAGTTACCCTGAGCAACCTTCCCTGTGTGAGCTGAGCATCCTCAGAGGTGCCCTTCCCTCCATGCCTGCTTTCAAGGGGAGGTGACACTCAGGTGACGTCCCTGCGGGTCTCTGGAGCTTTGACACTGAGGCAGACATTAGCTTTCTCCCTTACCAGCTGGGGTTTTGCTCAAGCAGGAAAGCAGAGATTTGCAAATACGCTGCTGTTAGGGGAGAAGGAAAGGGAAACCATCACATCCTTGGCCTCCTCAGGGTAAAAAACACAGGCTAGTGCTTAGGATACCAGACCTGGATAAGAGAGGGATGTTCAGATATGAGCTGAGTATCTTGGAGCAAGTCAGGCCCAAATTAAAGTTTTTAAATGCCTAAATCCTCTGTGAAATCAGGGGGATAGGCAATAGATAGACACCTCACTTCCCTGGAGGAACTGACCTTTAGTTTTTGAGATTGTGTATCTGCCCTCTCCTGTCTCCCCCAGAGATATATGTTGGCTTTGCCACAGGGAAACTGTGAAGCTGCTCAGCTGTAAATGAAGGTGAAATTTTGCCTTCAGGTTGTTAGGTGCCTGTTCACAGCACTGGATGAAAAGTTTGGATAGGGGAACTGTTTGCCCATCCCAGTAAAAAATGGCAATTCAAGCACTACTTTTTGTCATGCTCTAACTTTATCATTTGGTTGGACATAATCGGACACATTACCATTTTGGTTATTCTGCTTGACAGTCTATGTCATGGGGGACTGGGCCATCCCAGTTCAATCTGGCAGTACTACCCACAGCCAAGCAGACCCAGCCTGGCCAAGGGCTTATTTTGTTTCTCATTCTAGCCTCACAGTCTATGCTTCCCTTTTACCTATTGCTGTGTGATGACCAGTGATGATTTTGGTGCTAGAAGAGCAAATATATCAAGAAAAAGGATTGTCTGCTGTCTTGTCTTTCAGTAGCATCTCAACGACCTCATGAACCATGCTGTTTCCAAGTCTTTTTGGAAAAAGTAAAAATGTCATTTCTCTTTTCCCCAGTTTCATTAATTTTCAGGTGCATGTTTACAAGCAATTTTTAGAAGTCTTTTTCCTGTTTGACTCTATTTGAGAAACTAAGGATGGTAGCTTGGAGAGGGTGTTCTCTAATCCCTCTGTGGTTTGACACACCTGATAACTGCTGAGGAGCTGTGCTTGCCCAGGAGGGCGAGGCAACAGTCTCTCAGCCTTTTCCACTTTGAAGCTCCAGGATTTACATATATATATATATAAAATATATATCGTTCCCCCAATGAATTTCAGAATAGCTCTAGTATATATATACATATACACACAGATATTCCCCCAGTGAATTTGGAGAAGGAAATAATTTAATTCTTCTACCTCTTTTGGTCTTAACCTGCTGATCTGGGGACAACTCCAGTTGTCAGGTCAGCAGAGAGGAGCTGACAGTGCTGTCTCATTTCATTACCTCCCTTCAGCTTCTCCCCTATAACTACACATCCAGGTGACACACATGACCCGCAGGCTGGAAGTGTGTGTTTGTTATACCCTGCTGGGAAAGTAAACACCACTCATGAGCTTCCCAAGCACTTCACAGTTCTGTGTGGGAATGGAGAAACATTGAGGACAGGCTGAGAGAGTTCAGACTGCAGAAGAGAAGGCTGCAGGGAAACCCTATAGTGCCCTTTCAGTGCCTGGAGGGGCTACAGGAAAGCTGGTGTGTGTGTGTGTGTGTGTGTGTGTGTAATTTTCACAAGGGGTAATGGAGCAATAGGACAAGGCGTAATGGGTTTAAGTGAGAAGAGGGTAGGCTGAGGTTAGATATTAGGAAGAAATTTTTTGCTGTGAGGGTGATGAATCATTGGCACAGGTTGCCAAGGGAGGTTGTGGATGTCCCCTTCCTGGAACTGTTCAAGGTCAGGCTGGCTGGGGCTTGGAGCAACCTGGTCTAGTGGGAGATGTCCCTGCCCATGCAGGGGACTTGAGACTAGATGATCTTTAAGGTCTCTTCCAACCAAAATAATTCTATGATTCTGTGATTTCCAGGTGCCTCCCTGGTTCAGGCATTAGCAGCCCCTGTGTCACACAGCATCCCTGTGCCACCCCAAATCCCCCATGAGTAAGCAGCTGTGAGCTGCCAGACCCAGGGCTGGGCCACTAAGGCCCTGCAGAGGGCTGTGGCCATCCCAACCCACATCTGCACCCTGGTATTGATGCTCATTACATTTGCACCTACCCATGCATGTAATCCCATGGATTCCTAACGCTGCAAGCAAACAAATTATTGTCTCACTCCACTCCAACCCCAAATGCCTGCACATAGTTTCACTTCTTGCTGTCACTGCTGCTTTTGCTGACAGCTGATGGGCAGCCAGAGAGTTACAGCCCCATTAATGCCACCACTGGGGACAGAACAAATAACCACCACAGAATGCTGAGACCACAACAAGAGATGAATCAAGAATTCAGAATAGATTGTGTAGAAAGCTTCACTCTGGCAAGTTTAGTAACAAAAGGCACAGAGCCTTTGACATGAAAGGTACCCTTAACCATTACCTCAGGTGGAGATATTCTTACCTCTTCTTGATAGTGACTGGATTCACTCACCCAACACACACGACATTACAGCAGAGACCCTTCTACCCATCCTCAGCATCCCTGAAGCATCTCTAACTGCTGACCAGATGTGAATCCTCTTGCAGTGTTGGAGCAGCACTTTCAAACCCACATCTGTGGAAGTTTTTTAAGGAAACTTGCTACCAGGCAGCCAGTGAGCTCAGCAGCTCAGGGACCCCCAAAGAAACTTTGTCCTGATGAATTAACAGCCAATGCTAACATTTTCACAGTGACAACTGTGCATGTTTATCAGGTCCCTCTGATACACACTTAACAGGCTGCACTTTATTTGGAGGCACAGGAATACAGCACACATCTGTTTTTCCAGTTCTGCCAAAGAGCTTTCATTTTTCTCTGATAATTTGACCTGTTTGGTTTCTGGCAGAAGACAGCCAGGCAGAGCACTCGCTCTCTGGATTCGCTCCAGTACGGAATGAGGTCAGGATAACAAAGAAAAAGAAACAGCTGGATGGCTACAAAGGGGTGAGAACAAACAGGGAAGGGACCTGAGATTTTTCTTTCCTTCCGTTTTTATTTATCAAATGGGATTTCATTCCTGGGCATATTTATTCCCCTGGCAAATGCTATCACAAAAGCAGAGTTTCCTGCGGGGAGCCTCCTCCCGTGGGCTGACCATACCCAGGGTGCAGGTATAAATAGCACAGGCAGCTAATCCCTCCTCTGGACAGCTGTCAGGAAATGTGAGGCACACAGGTCCTCAGGGTTTCCACTGAGATACTGCATCTCCTACACAAGCATTTTCATCCTGATTTGGCAGGGTGGGGGTCACACCCCCACTCCTACTTTATTACTTCTTTTCACCACATTCTTGTTAGCCTACCCAAGGCTTCCCAAACTCGGGGCTTGCACCTTCCATTTTTCAATCAGTCTTCTTTTTTCTGATATTCAACTAAACCACTTGAAAGCACCACTTGAAAGCAAGAAGAAAAATTGCCAGTGGGATGGGAAGGAAGTAGAAAAGAGGGGAGGGATGAAGGAATGGAAGACAGGGAGAAGACAGCACAGGAGGGAGATGGCAAAACAGTCTGAATATGTTCAATGTCCAGAGAGTTTCTCTCTCCCTGACCTCACTTTCTCCATGGCCAGAAATTCCATCCCAAAACTTGCCAAGGAGACAATGCAACATTCTTCTGCTGGGCCACAAAGCAAGTATAAGATGTACCATTTTAATAATTTACAGAACAAAAGGAACACAATAGTCACTGATTCATATCTGCTGAAATCCATCAGCCAAAGCTGTGGGAGAGGGGAAACAGATGAAGAAAGGAAAGGAAGAGGAGGTGTGAGTTTGGTTTGTTTTTTTCTCTGGTTAGTTGCTGTGGACCTAAGGAAAACCAAGAAGGATCATGCTGGATTATACCAAAGTATGAGACCCTGGTGTCCTTTCTCTGGTGTTGCCTCTGGTAGATGACTGCAGTGAAAATATAAGGAACAGTACAAGTGCAAGTGCTGTTTCCTCTAGTACGTGATCCTATTTCCCTTCCTGAGCCAGAGATTGTAGCTGTATCATCAGGACTCAGAACCCTTCATTGCCCTTTTTTCCATGATGTTTCCTAATCCCTTTAAGAGCCCATTCATACTTTTGGCACCCTGGACTTCCTGTGGCAGTGAGTTGCACAATGGAATTGTGTGCTGTCTGAAGACACATTTCCTTTGGGTTGTTTTAAGCCTTTCCTTATTTCACAGAATCACAGATGGTTGGGGTTGAAAGGGGCCTCTGAAGGTCATCTGATCCAACTGCCATGCTCAAGCAGGGCCACCTAGAGCCAGTTGCCCAAGACCATGTCCAGATGGCTTTTGAATATCTCCAAGGATGGAGACTCTGCAACTTCCCTGGGCAACCTGTGCCAGCACACAGTGACCCTCACTCTAAAAAAAAAAAAACAAATAATAAAAAGTTTCCTGACCTTAAGAAGGAACCTCCTGTATTTCAGTTTGACCAGACCACTGTCTCTGGTCTTGTCCCTGGGCACTGCTGAAAAGAGCTTGGCTCCATCCTCTTCACATTTCTATACACATTGATGAGGTCCTCCAGAGTCTTCTCTTCTCCTGACTGAACTGTCTCTGCTCTTTCACCCTTTCCTCACAGGAAAGATTCTCCAGTCCCTTCACCATCCTTGTGCTCCTTCATTGGACTGTCTCCAGTATGTCCATGCCCCTCTTACACTTACTTGCTTCTGTGTCATTCATAATTCTTTTACTTCTACCATATCCTCCTTAAACACCTCTGTTCCACATCATCAAGTTGCAGTTTACCCATTGTCTGTTTTCACAGAAGCTGTTCTGTGCTTTGGTCACCTCTGCCTCCCTTACCTGGTGCTTCCCCATGGAACCTCAGCACTGTGCTGACTGTTCAAGATACAGATGAGCAGTTCACTGAACTACACAGCATCAGTCCACAGAGAAGTTTCCAAAGGCTGGGCATGGCAAGCAGAGCACTGGTTTTTAAGATGGGGAGAGAAAAAAGAGTTAGGGAGCGATTTCCCTGCCATTGGTAATTCCCTCCTTGAAAGCACTGGAATGACCAAAGACTTTGCAAACGTAGAAAAGGAGGATATGAGTAATAGCCAGTACAGATTCAGCAAGAACAGAGCTGAGCAGATTCATCTGATCTTCTGCAATGAGGTAATAAACCTTGTAGATGTGGGGGGAGGTGCAGATGCCGTGGATGTTTGCCTATAAGTAAGTGCTGTGATATTGTCATATCTTGTCACTGTTAGCAAGAGAGGGACACCTGGACTAGGAGACAGTATGGATAGATAGATGGCTGCATGATTGGTCAAAGGGTTAGTTACTCAGGGCATGAAGCAATGCAAAAAGTCCCTCATAAATCTGGTGCTGGTCAGCATTTCCAAGAATGACTCAAAATCCAAGCACAGCTTTTTATGTTTGCAGTTGACAGCAGGCTGGGAAAAGCTGCCAGAAAGTTAGATGCAGGACTAGGAAAAAAAAAGATGTGATCCAGTGATCCTTCATTGGGATTCTCCTCCAGCCCCTGCACAGAGGCCAAGAAGCTCTCAGTCTGATCTGTGGAAGGGCTTTTCCTTGCTTATGCCCATCCTTGGAAGCACAATGCGTAACTGGCCTAAATTAGAGAAATTTAATGAGACACCAAGCAAACATTTGCAGTGTAGTGAAGCACTGGGGTGGATTGCCTGGGAAGGCTGGTAGGACAGGCTGGTTCTCCAAGGTGAACAGGTCCCCCACAGGGTGATGGGGGAACAAAAGGTGCTACTGCTGCCTTCAGGCAGAGGAGAGGTGCAGCTGGCCTCTGGAAGTCAGACCTGCTTTTCTGTGATTTTGTGGTGCTGATGCTTTCTTATGATATTGCTGTTTTGTCTCAGGATGTTGTTAATATAATGCTGCTTTATTCTCTGTTTCTCTACTGATGATTCCTGCTCTTCAGGTGGCTGGTTTGACCAGGGCTGAGTGTTTTTCAACCTATTATTCTCAGGCTCTGGTTACACAACCACTTCAACACAGCATAAACCTGAGCTGATACTGGGATGGTCTTGTCCTCTACCCCTCCAACGTGTGCTTGCTCTTACCCCCTCACCTGCCTGGCACCCCAGACCATGCAGCTGCCCAGGACTCAGGTCAGGAGACTGATCCAACTGAAAAATCACCAGCCAGGGGGGAGACAGGAGGAGGGATCAGTTTTCCGTGACTTGTTCTGCTATCTTACATCCTTTGTCTGTCTTGTCTACCTTGGAAGGAGCAATCACATCTTGTGCTACGTTTGGAAAGCAGAGTGGAAATGTAAGGTGATACAAGCACTGGTTTGACTAATGTTTTCCAGACTGAGGGATGTCTAACAGTGCTGTGCAGGGAAAAATGGTGTCCAAGGAGTTTCTGCTGCCCTTCAGCTGGAAGCAAGGGTGTGCAGAAGTCCTGGGAGATGCCAGCCACCATCCCAGCGGGCAATGGATCCCACTAAATGGCATAGATATCTCCCCATCCACCAGGGGGAGGTGCCAGGAAGTTTGTTGTCACATATTGCAGCTCTGATCCCTGCCCCTTGAGCAGTGCTCACCATGAGCCTCATTTTGCACATCTAAAACATCTGTCTAGCTACTAACCTGTCTTTAGTAAACAACTAAAAACAACCAAATCTTACTGGGGAGACTGAGCTCATTCTTTGTCACTGAATGTGTTTGCTAAGGCTTGGAGGGTTTGCCAAGGTGAGGAGCGTGTGTCACTGATAGAAGGAGCTGGTCCAGGCATAAAATGAGGAGGATCAAGACTGAAAGGAGCTGATTCAAACTGTGTTACGGGAAATGCAACTTAAAGTTACTTGACTTGTGTTTTAACTGAAATCAGCTAATGAATGAGACAGCCAAGGAAAGACTCTTGGCTTTATTCCCCCTGCCTGTTGGACACTCCTGGGTGAAGGCATGTCAGAGTAGTCTCTATCCTGACACCAGGTGGAGAGACCTGACAAGGACTCCTTTAAAATACGATCAAGTTTATGAGACTGCCAATGAGAACTACTGCCAGCCCTTTATGTGCCATCATACAGTTCATAGGCCTTTTTGTATTTACAGGAATTTTTTCAAGATCCTGGCTTTAAGCTAGAGAGTTCACATCCTGCTCCTGCAGTTTTTACCTTTCTACCCCAAGTTCCCAGCAGTGCTGCATGCAGTGAGCAGCCTGGTGTGTGCATGCAGAGGAAGCTGCAGAGTCACAGACTGGTTGAGGTTGGCAGGGACCTCTTGAGGTCATCTGGCCCAAAGGAGGGCAACCAGGCTGGTGAAGGGACTCGAGCACAGATCCTATGAGGAGAGGCTGAGGGAGCTGGGGCTGTTCAGCCTGGAGAAGAGAAGGCTCAGGGGAGACCTCATCACTTTCTACAACTCCCTGAAAGGAGGTTGTAGCCAGGTGGGGGTTGGTCTCTTTTCCCAGGCAACTACCAGCAAGACAAGAGGACACAATCTTAAGTTGTGCCAGGGGAGGTTTAGGTTGGATATTATAAAGAATTTCTTTACGAGAATGGTGATCAGGCATTGCAATGGGCTGCCCAGGGAAGAAAGAGACTGGATGTGGCACTCAGTGCCATGGGCTGGTAACTGCAGCGGTAGTGGATCAAGGGTTGGACTTGATGATCTCTGAGGTCCCTTCCAACCCAGCCAATTCTATGATTCTATGATCTGGTCCAATCCCTCTGCTCAAGCAGGGCCAGCTTGAGCTGGTTGCCCATAGCCATACCAGATGGCTTTTGACTACCTCTAAGGATGGAGAATTCATTGCCTTGAAAGCAAAGAGGAGGGCGACTTTTTCTTGGGAGGAAGGGCTGGTGCTCTGTCCTGTACAATGATGGGCATTGCAGTGTGGGGGGCAGTCCCACCATGCTGCCAGAGAGCAAGGCAAGGTGTACAGATACCTGTGCCCAGACTCTCCTCCAACACATCTAATTTCCACATGCTCCATCTGCAGCCTCTCCCCACTTTCTCAGGAGGGGTTGGGCCTTGATTTATCCCCCCCCCCCTGCACATGAGACCTCCTGAAGAGACTTTTCCAGCTTGCAGCTCAGGTTCTCATTCTCACCTTGAACACCTCTAAGTCCTCCTGAACAACACAGCTTTCTTGAACCCAGCCCTGGGAGTAAGGGGAGATCACTGCCAGAGAGGGATCCTCTGTGGATTCAGCCTCTGAAGCCTTCAGCTTCCTACACACATTTGAGGTTTTTTTCTCTGTACGTGTTACTCTTTATTCTCTCTCTACACACCTCTTCTGCTTCCCAGGGAGGGGACAGACAGGACAGATGGAACAGGAGCCTCATTTGGTTGCAAGGCACCAGAAAAGAGGCACTGGTGGTGATGAATTTATGCAGCAGAAAACATTCAGCAGCTTCCCTGTGTTTTAAGTCATCTCCTAATTACTTTACATAGGAAAAAGGAACACATGGACTTAGCCAGCTGATCCAGAGCAAAGAGGGCTGGGGGACCTTCAGAGAGCTCATTGTCTGAGGGAAGAAGAACAAAGGCTTGGAAAGCTCAGGTGGAGAGGGAGATGAGGAGAGCTGGGGTGGCGATGCCTTTTTAATCATCCTGCAGAAAAGCCCCTGCTCAGCTTACAGCCTCTTCACCCCAGACAGCCTTTATGTCTGTGTTTCTTTTACTCCAGTTGTGATTGAAAAACCTTGGATTCAGCTCCAGATGGAGGCTTGGCAGGATGAACCCTTATCCCCCTCCAGCACTGCCAAAGAACAAGATCTCTGCTGATCCCACACTGGGATCCCCAGCCCATCAGCACCTTTGAGGCTGTGCCATGGCTCTCTGCAGCAGAGCACAGCCAGCAGCATCCTGCCCACAGCAAAGCTTTCCTGGGTGCTACAAGGGTTTCCAACAAGGGCAGCTGGGATAGGTTTAACCATCAGGAACAGGAAAATGCTCTATCTGGGATTTTTCAATTACTGAACAACATCTTGACTCATCTGATAGTAATATTAATGTAACTGAATGCCTGTGATAGTTTAAACCATGAACTTTAGAAACTCCTGAACTGGTAGCATCCCTTCAAAAAAAAACTCATGGGAGATTATTTTGGATTCCAGTCCCACCATGAGCCCACCCAGTCAGACCTGCTCTCTTTCAGCTGCAGACCACAGCACAAAGTGAGGGACCCCTCACTACCAGAAGGACCTTAAGCTACACAGGAGCGTGGGGCCTAATGCTACATGCTACTTTTGCCTTGTAGCTGGTGGGTATTTCTTTATTTTCAAACATTCTTTCAATGTCAAAATGCTGCTAAATAGCAGAAGCTCAATGTGATTTTTAAAAAACATAATAATGGCAGAGAGTGTTATTTTTCCTTTTGGTTTTGGGTTTTTTCCCTTTCTGGTTCATGGCATTTGTTCAATGCATGGATTAGACTGAGAGCCTTTTGGTCTAGAATCTGTGGACTGCCCTTAGGGGCTTCAAGGAGGATGTTTAGGAAGGGCAGGTGCAGACATCATACAGTAATCCATACCCGTGACATTTCTAAGAGATCTTGCTCCCATATGCTGTCCAAAATTAGAAAAAAAACTGTGAGCCACTGGTTTAGGATAACAACAGGCTGCATACAAAAAAAAAAAAGGCCAATGTCTGTCCACATTTAACTGCTTTGGACTTTTTTCAGCTCCTGACGGCAGCTGCTCTGCTCTCCTGTGCGTTACAGACCTGCACACAGTCAGATCCCAAAACTCAGCCCATAAAGGGATCACAGACACACACACAGGCAGAAGATCTTAGCAAAATAAGAGAAGCATAGATTGTCCTAATGGGCAAGAAGACTGGGCTGCAGGCAGCATCCTTGTGCTGGTCCCGGGGAGCCTCCCTGGGCTGGGTACCAGCAGCAGCAGCCGCTGTGCTATGGTAAGGATGCCACCCAGTGGTGCTTGGCTGGGGAGCCTGAACCCGGGGCTGTGGGGTTCAGGAGCATAAACCTCCTTATCTAAATCAACTCTCATGGAAAAGGAGGTGATCCTGCACCTTGGCCTGTCTTCTTCCCCTTCCCCAGGCATCTGGGCTATCAGCGGGAAGCCGAGGGAAACAGATGGAGATAAGAGCAGCGTTTTACCACAACAAAATGTTTCCGTTCCCAAGGTGCTGTCATCTGGAAGGCTGAGAGTTTATTTTGGTTTTAGTCCGAGGCACAGTGTGTCCCAGCCAAAGAAGGAGCTTTGCCCAAGGAGGGGCAGCTTGTGCTGGCCCCGGGGGATGGGAATCTCCAGTGACAAAGACGGGCCGGGGCTGAGCAGGGAGCACATGTGGCTGCTTGTGCCAAATGATCAAATGGGGTTCAAAAATTAGGTGGAGATGAAGTGACAGAGGAAATAGTTCAGCTGGGTATTTCCCAGTACATCTGCCCCAAGTACTCTTTCGAGATGGGCAGTTTCTGGAGAGCAATGGACTTGGGATGAGAGGTTTTGTGTCATGCTAAGGTGGGATGAAACCTGGAGTGTCTCCCTGGAGCCATCCTAAATTGTCCCACACAAATCTGACTGAAGAGGGAAGGGGGTATTTTACTCTCTCTCCTCCTCACTCCTCCCCAGACAGTCATCTTCAGAGTCCTGCTAGTGGAGACTGAGGTGGTCACATCTAGCACAGGTGACATATTAACTTGCCAAAAGATGGGTGTTGGGTTGAGGTTTTTTTTGCAAAAGGCCACTCCAGAGAAGTAGTACAAGCCACAGATTGAGTGCCTGTGTTAGCATGCCAGCTCCTGGCAAGACACTGCAGTTTGGGTCAGATCTTTCCCACCCTCATGCTCATTACTTCCTTCTTGCCCTGGACGGAGCCCAGCAGAACCCCTGGGACCACTGGAAGCACAGTGAAGGGCAGCAGCACATCAGGAGGGCTTCCAGCACATTTGCTGGTTGGATTAAAAACCAGCAAGCATGTCTTACCTCCTGTCACACTGGCAAAAGGATGGATCCCACCATGAGACAACCAGTTGGTTTCATCCAACTTCCAGTTTTCAGCAGGGTCCATGTCAGGTCTGTAGCATCAAAGATCTGCTTGCAGTGCCTCTTGCTGCTTCCCCTGGGAAACAACCAGAAGATACTCTCAGTGCCTGTCATAGTCCACAGCATGGCCAGCTGCTGAGAAGCTTTCCCCAGCAGAAGAAAATGTCTTATCAGTATTTCAGGGGAGAAAAAAAAAATCATATGGCTCACAAGGGACTACTGGACCAAGGAGCTGTTGACTCCATCATGGTTTATCACTTCAAAGAGTGTCCCCTCTGTGTCAAAGGGCCATGATGCTTGAATCTCTTACGTTTTCTGTTGTCAATCCCACCAACACTGAGAAACTCCAAATCTCTCACAATACTTACAGGAATGGGGTTTATTTCTGAGCAATAGATATGCAATGGCATTCTGACGTGCCATGAGATGTCCATCAGGGATGAGTGTCTCAGCCCAGCTTAGCTTCCCCCTAGGTGCACCCCACCCACCATCCCAATGGGGGAGATGATGGAACTGGGAAATCTGCAGCCCCACGTGGGGGAATTGCCCTGGTGGCTGCTGGCCTGAGACCTGCTGGGTTTCACTAAAGTGAATCATGGCTGTACCAGTGCTCCTCTGACCAGCCAGACCTGTGAGAGGTCATTTCAACCACTCTCTTGCTCAACACCTTAATTAAGTAGAGTTAAGTAAAATTAAAACTTATGTGTATACATTTGCTGAGGAGCAATCAGGACCCATCACTGCCACATGCAGGCAGAGCTTGACAGGGCTTTTTGATGTAGCAATTTCACCTGAAGGGAAATTAACAGGTTACAAAACTTAGGGTGAATTTGGGTTGAATATGTAATGGGCTTTAGCTGAAAATGAAGAAAAAAGTTCTGAGAAAAGCTGCAAGGCTCCATTTGGACATTTTTAAAATGAAACATTTTTGTTGCTCTTTCAAATGACGTTTTTAGTTTGCAAGTGACCTAGTTTGCTTTTTATTTTCTTTTTTCTTCTTTAAGTTATGTAAAGCACTAAATAATCTCAAACCAGGATATCTCGTGCAATGCATATGAAAAGAAATCAAAGAAGAAAAGAAACATTCTCCTTTAGGGGGTGACCCAAAATGAAAAGTATTTTCAATTTTTCCATTCAGCCACTGAAATGAAAAACCTATTATGTGTACATCTCCAGTACTGAAAGCCATCTTGTCAATGTGTACTGCTGGCAATTTCTTCTTTCCACCTGCCAAGGGAGAGGTTTGTCTGGAAGTTCAGTAAAAGTATAAGAAAGAATGAAAGGGCAATTTATCAAGGTAGCCTAGAAATAAAATGGCTTCTCCATATTCACTCATTTCTCTGAAAGAAGAAAAAAGCAAACCTCCAGGCTTCAGCTCTTTGCCTGCTGTCCCACTCTGTTCAGCATGATGCAGACACAGCATCCTACAGACACGAGTCCTGAGCTCCTGTCACATGGAAGATTAACTGCAAATATAAAACTTCTGACTTTACTTTGGTCCAACCAATATTAGAGAAAGCAGAAGCCGGAATTTACCGGGGACAATAATACTGGAAATGAGAAACATTTAAAAGATCATAAACCTCAGTCATTGCTGTAGCATTCATCCCTCCCCTTCAGAGCAGAACTTCGTGCCAGCAGAGGCTGGTGGTGTCAGATCCTTGGGGTCAGCACCACAATGAGTTTGTCATTTCTGTCTCACCACAGAGCATCCGTTGTGCCCACACTCTGCTGCAGCTTCTTAGCAGGATGGGATGATGGGGAAAGTGATGGGTACCAGGGTCCACCAACTGCATTAGCATTCACACAACAGATTTCTCACTAAAATGCAAAGCTGAAGACAGAGGCATTGCCACTCAGCCTGGTGTCTCCTGAGGGCTGGGATTTATGCTCCAGCAGTCTGAAGCACGTAGCATCATTGCAGTCAATACTCAGCACCTATTCCTTCCATCTTTTAAGAAGAAGACAAATCAAATGTCAGGTTTTCCAAAGTGCCTGCACTCAGATCTTGTGCTCAGTCTTCATTTAGGGAACGGGAGGTGTCTCATCTTACACACCTACAGCTTCCATCAATCCTCTAATAAAAAAACAAGAAAAGACTTGGCTCACATTCCTGCTTTATGTCACATCCGGGTACAATATAAAAAAACAGGGGATGAATAAGGCCCCTTTCACTTCACAGCTTTCATTGTGTCTCAGCAAAGCCCACATGGATCATGAGCCACTGCCCATTTTCAGCCCAACCTGCAAATCTCTTCCAAACTGCAGAATCAAATAGTGTAATACTGGAACGACCACTTCAACTAGGTTTTACAACCCCTCTAATCTGTAAGAAATAGATGGCAGAGGACAAGCCCTGGTTAAGCTCCTGATCTGGAGTATTTCCAATCAAAGACAATCTGCCACACAGCTACTCTGGCCACTCAGCAGCTGCACAGGGATCTTTTTTTTTTTTTTTCTACTACAATAAACTGCAGAATTCACACAGCCAGAACAGCAGGAAAATAAAGGTCAGTGACCTGAGAGTAAACCAGACAGACAAGAGATTAAAACATCAAACCCTGAACACTCCAGCACTCAGGGACTCGACCAGGAGAACAAGAAGAAGCCATCAGCATCCTCACAAGCACTGCCCTCAAAAGTGGCTCCATTCATGTGGCTCCCTGAAATCAGGTATTGGAGAACAGAGATGTAGGTGCTGTATGAAGCATCTTCCATTTCTCTGAGGTGCTGAGTCTCCTTGCATATGGTTCTGCTTCAGAGCTCTATCACAGATTCATGGAATTATGGTTGGAAAAGACCCCTAGGATTACTGCAAC
The DNA here is from genome assembly GCA_038090715.1 of Florisuga fusca. Classification (NCBI taxonomy): domain Eukaryota; kingdom Metazoa; phylum Chordata; class Aves; order Apodiformes; family Trochilidae; genus Florisuga; species Florisuga fusca. Next base: position 9,397,561 of record JAAWXA010000007.1, on the reverse strand, counting down.
CCCTGAGATTGCCATCAACCTCTAGCTGCATCCACCGACTTAACTGGAGGTAAAAATCAGTATCGTCTTCCAGCAAACACAGATTCAGCTTCTCCTCATCCCTGAGGACTGAGGGAGGGCACAGTTTCATGAGCTGCTCAGTCCAGTCCGACACAGGCATTGCCAGGGCTGGTGACCACCGGGAGCTGGTGATAACTATGGACCACCTTGTTGGTTCAAGTCCCCAGAGCAGCACACAGGAGCCCTTTGGAGTTAATGAGTTGCTTGTTTAGATGAACAACCCTTTCAACTCCTTGTAGCACCTAAGAAAAGCTCACGTGTGACCACCTCAGAGCAGGACCTGGCCCGAGGGGTTTGGGCTGTTCAGGGTGCACAGGGCTTGTTCAGAGACCATCTCAGGGCTTGGTGTCCAGGTCAGGGCAGGTGAGTGCAGAGCCATCACCAGCATGTCACAGCCTGGTATAAAGGGGGAGTGAGCATCAGGAGGGAATGGGGCAAGAAAAAAGGCTACACAACAGCTGAGGTGGCCACGGAAAGTATAGTAGATGGGGCAACAGGGAAGACACCAAGGACAGTGTGTTGAGTATTAGTTTGGTGAGTGAGGGTGGGATAGTGGAGAGAAATCCCTGTTTCTGTTCACGTTGCAAACCCTACAGTGGGGGTTGGCTGTTGCTAAGTGTGCTTTCCAGCAAGAGAAGACACTAACCCTAACCTGTGCCTCTGAGTGATCTGTTGGGTTTGGAATGGATGTTTGCCACACTGAAGGGATGAGGTGGGCAGCCAAAGCAGGAATAAGGCTGAGGCAAAAAGTAGGGGCTGAAGAAGGGAGCTTGGTCCAGTTGGAGAAAAGGCAGAGAGCATGGACAGAGTGCAGAATAAGGTCTCAGGAAGCAGTTACACATGGGATTAAATGCTACCAGACAGATCCCTTTCCCTGGGATGTTTCCCAGAACCCTGCAAAAACACTGGGATAGGGACACAACCTTCCTCTCATCAGGCATGGGCTGGAAATGTCCAGCCCCACACTCACATATATGTTATATACATCTTTACAGTGCCTGTTCCAGCCCAGTGCTCACAGAAATGGTATATACATCCTTATGGTGCCTACAATGGCAACACAGATTCTTCCCTCTCACAATGAGTCCAGATAAGTTAAAACATCCCCTGACCCTCAGTTCTGCTTGGAGCAAAACTTTCATGTGTCAAAAAGGCCACATATGCCAAATGTAGGAGCAGTGCAGAGCGATGAAGTCACATTGCTTGGGCAAGCAGCAGCTGCTCCTGGGCAGGTATCGCTGCCTTGCCAAGGCGTCTCCTCTCTGCACCTCCTCTCCACAACTCTTCATCTGCCCAGAGGCAATGTGAGCAGGAATGAGAATGTCTGACCAAACCTTACAGAGCTGAGCAGGACAGGATGAGGCCTTGGAGGGGGACATCTCAAACCCATGGAACTGGGACCACACTGGACACAGCAAAGAGCACAGGGTGATAAAGTGCTTACCCCATACTGCAGAGCTCAGCATGAGGGCTACTTTCAGTCACCCATTGGTCTTCTTTGCTTCCTTGGATGTGCTTCCCCATAATTAGCCCAAAAGGTGACTAATGAGCTATTTGTTAATGACATCATTCAAAAGCTGTATGTGTAGCTGCTCTGAAAGGGTCTTTTTTAAAAGCGAGAAGTTTCGGCCAGCTGGCACAGAGCACAATCACCATTTAATTGTATGATCTCATGGCAGTTATCTTGAACTAATACATCATTAATCTGATCTTACAACAGCTAAAGAAGCCCAGAGCCAAGAACCACTTGAAGGCTCCACAGGCCCCAGCACAGGAGCCCTTTTTATAAAAGCTGCAGGTTTACACAGAGGAGGCACATGTCAGGACAAGCTGAAAGTTGTGTTGCTCTCCCCTTGCCCTAACAAACAAAACCATTCAGGAGCCAGGAAACACACGATATACTCCTAAGGGGGCCTCCCCAAAAGCACAGCCACCTTCCCCTCTGCATTGGTTCAGGGCTGTGAGGATGGCCGGAGCAAGAAGGTGCTCAGGGCCAAGCTTCCAGCATTGCTCAGGGACCCCATGGCATTTCAGAGAAGCAATCATCTACACTGCAAAGTCTTTTTAGAGGACCTGTCAGAGGAGTTGTTGGCACATGAGTGGTTTCAGGTTACTCACACTGATGGGAACAGGCACTAGAAGCTCCTCTGTATCCCTTTGGACACATCAATAAATTCATCCATTTTACATGTCATGATTTTATTTGAGTAGCTTGTCCTTTGCCAGGGACACACTGATACCCAGGAACCAGAACAAAAGCTTGAAAAGCTTTGAACACTTGTTTCAGTTTCAGCAAGGCTCTTACTCTCGCTCCTGAGCAGGATTGGGCCCCTGAAATGGTCTCAAAGGAGGTCACCAGCCTGCCCCAGCCATCCCACAGGCACAGCAGGATGCCAGGAGCCACCTCACAGCACTCCAGACCATTGCTCTGGTGAGGACAGGAGATTCAGATGTTTATGCACTGAAAGCAAAACCTGTGTCTCCTTTTGTGTCTCGCAGAGCTGCCTGTGCTGAACTGACACCAAACACCCCCACACCTCATTTCTGCCAGTTATCTTCACAGGCCATTGGCTGCCAGGGTATTTTAGCCATAACAATCACTTATCTATTTAATAGAGGATCATTTCTCTGTGCTGTTCCTCTCACCTCTCAGAAAGCACACAAATGTCTCCCTTTCTTTTGCATTCGCAGTAGAAGGTGTTCCTGACCTGGCCTCATTTCGGACACGATCCTTCTAAAATCGATAAAATAGAAATGGTAAATCTTACCTGACAAAGCACCCGTGATTTTTGGTGACAAAAAGCGTCCGTGCCCCGGTGCAGCAAGACCAAAGCTTTCTCAGGGAGACGTTTGTCCTCTGTTGGGTAAGGGTTCCACAAGAACTATGCAGCCATTGCCTGGACTTGCTCTGGTTTGGGCAGGGAAGTGACGGGAACTCAACTGCTCTCCTGTGTTCAAAGAGCTCCAAAATGCTCTGCACTGCCTGTCGGCATTACGGTTCCCACAGGTATGCCAGGTATGCGTTTGTCTTCCTGAGTCATATAATTATCTCTGGGAAAGTAACTGGTGAAAGGACAGCAGAGGAAAAAGAGACACGAAACTGGCCATGTAAAATCCCTCCGTGGTCAGCAGAAGCCCCGTGAGAAGGTCACCTCCAACAGAGGCTTTGCTAATTCCTGTGTCCCAAAACTCAAAGCTTTGGGAGATGCTGGGCTGTCCCTTTTCGTTCCTGCCTTCCTCAGCATGTGGAGAAGGAGCAGCTCAGGCTTGAAAACAGACTCAAAGAACTGATGTGAAACTGAGTGGGTTGCAGAGGTTATAGGGTGGCCTCTGGCCAGCTGGGGTGAAGCAGTTCCTGATGACTGCTGTTAATGGAGGCTGAGTCACAGTGATATGGGCAGAAAAAATGATGTGATCCAGCAATGTCTGGGCTAGTTGCATCTTGATAAGGATGGTGAGTGTCTTCCTGGGTTTTCTGTTGATTCAGAAGCACCTGGGGAAAGGTAACACCAGAAAAGGGATTTCTGCTGTGATCAAATGCCACCTCAGGCTATCTTAGAAGAGGAATAGATATCATGAGAGAATGGGATACCACAGAGCTGAGCTTCTCAGAGAAGCCCTTGCACCAAGCAGAAGGAAGGAGAGAAGACTGAGGATGGAAAGCAAGCAGTGGAGGGGGACTTGATTACATTATGGATTCACAAGGGAGAATATGGGTTTTCTGTGGGGAAAATGGCTTCAGCAGATGTTGAGACCCAGTGGTGTTTTGTCAGAGTTGCCAGTTTTCCCAGATGACTTACAACAAGGACATTTTAGGAGTAAAGTTCCAATTTGTGCGTGGCATTTTTTTTTTTTTTTTTTTTTTCTTCATCTCCCAAAAGACCAGCTCCATCTGTTATCTCCCTTGACAGCTTACAGTTCTCAGGAGGTGATTTCAAAATTATGAGCTCAGCTGTGAAGGACTTCCCATCACCAGGTTATACAGGAAGCATCATACCTGGGAGGCAAATAAGTCCCATTCCCAGGAATTGGAAGGCTCTGTTGAAGATCTCACCCCAAGCCCCTGGGGTGCTGGTGCCTGAGGATGCACCCTGAGGACAGGAATGGCCCAAGGCTTCAGCTCTGTACTGGGACACACTTGAAGAAACCACTTCATTTGGGCACTGATGAATTTATGTGCTTTGGATGAATGAGGACTTCGGATTAAGGTTGTTTTTTCCTAAAGAATCCTACACAGCAGGCTTGTAATTACATCAACACTGAGACTTGATGGGTTTTCCAGGTCTGTTGACATGGACCATGCTCTTCCCCTCCTCCTGGCATGTCCATGCATAGCTGTGGTTGCCCCTCCATGGCACAGGCTCATCTGTTGCTACACAAACATCTTGGGGAGCCAAAACCACCTCAGAAAGGTGAGCAGGCAGTGCCATATAACTCACAGAGCTCCACAGCTCTTACCCTGTGAGTCATGAGCCCATGAAACCCATCAGGTTTCAGCACTGATCTGCCTCCCAGACAAACCGAGCAGATGGTTGACCCCCAAGCCAAGTTCCCGGGGGAGATAGGCCAAGGAGGGGATGAGAGGTCATTGCACAGTGCCACATGTGCTGCAGAAGGGTTTACCCACCAAGAGGATGTTTCTCACCTCTTCCCACCTTGTGCTGGGAACAAGCAGTGGTGCTGGAGGTCACCACACTCGTGTTCCTTCTCCAGCCCCATCACCTGAGCCTTGCACCCATGTCAAAACTCCCATTCCTCACAGCTCGTCCTGCTCACTGGTTCTTCTGAACTGGTGGGGGAAAATCTTCACATCAGGGCCTGTCTTCTGCTGAACATCTGCCCAGCTGCAAACAAAAGAGCAGGGTGAATGAAGCAAGAGGCCCACACCAGGCAGTGGGATGAGGGAGGCCATCCCACTGTGGCTGGTCAATTCTGTCTGAAAACAGACACTTTTTCCTAGGAAGGGCTTCCTGGGAGCAATTGAGGGAGGGGGCTGGGTGGGAGCTTGCCTGTGACCCCAGCCCTGGTGGGGTGCCTCTCAGGCAGCAGTGGAGCCCCGTGGCCGAGGGTTGGTTTGTCCCCATCCCTGTGCCCTGGGCACCTCCCTGAGGACATCGTGCTTTCCTGCTCAGTGACCCTGCTGTGTCACCTGAGCCAAGCGAGGGAGAGGAGGGAAGGGGAGATGGTGGGATGATGGAGATAACTCCCAGGCTAGCAGCAGTGAGTCTCTGGTCACTTGTGGGGTAGAAAGAGATGGGCAGAAGCCCTTGGGTTACACAGCAGTGGGAGAGTCAGAGCAAACCTCTGTCTGACCCAGGCCTTGAAGGACCCCACAGCCATAATCATCATCTTTTTCTCCCATGTGAAGGACAAGAACAGGCTGAGAAAACTTCTTTGCTCAAGTCCAACATCCAGAGCAATCAAGGTTCAGGCAGAATCTTTGCTGACTGATGGAAACACTTTAGATATTTTTTTAATGCCACAGTATTTTTTAGAGGACCGAGGCATATTTGCATCATTGTCTTCAGAGCAAGCACTTTTGTGGATGTCATTCTGCACTAAATAAAATGCAGGGAAAAATAAAGAAGGAATCCAACCCTCCTGTCATCAGATGGCTTCCCCCAGATCAGAAAAGAGCAGGAAAGGGGCTGGTAAGGAGGTGGTGATGCTGGCAACTGTGGGAGGAGTTCCATGGTGAAACCAGATCTCAGTGGCCCAGGTAAAGGATGCCTCATCCTCCCCTCTTCATCCAGGCTGCATATAGGGAACATGGCATCCTGCACATTGTCTGGCTTCCAATCCCCCCTCCTTCAGTTCAAGGTTAATCCAGCACCTTTTCCCTGTGGCTCACCCATGCACAGTTCTGTCCCACTCCCATATTTTACCACCCAGGAGCAAGCTCATGCTCCCTCCCAGCTCAGCCTCTTCCCAGCAGTGAAAGGCACACAGGACATGCTGGTGCTAGGACCTCACGTCCCAGATGATCATCTGTCTGTCCTTGTGCCATGCCCATTGGGCAGACACACAGACAGATGCTCATTGGTGGTTTCACATGAGTTGTAGAGGGAAGACTCAAGTCTTGCTCTGGTAGATTGGCATATTTAACAAGCAGACCAAGTGGGACCTCTAGATAACCATAAGCCACAGACTTGCTTATGTCTACCACATAAAATGGAGTGTGAAAAATCTGCTGTGGTGGTGGGTAGAAGAGAAACAAATCTCCCTCCTTTCTCCAAGAGAAATAAATTCCCTTAATCCAAGAAGCCCTGTGCTGATTCATGAGGGTACAGTCTCTGCCTCTATGGTCAGCCATGACATAGACACCTGATATCTTGCTGCTAGTGTCAAACAAATGCAGCTGTTAACCACTTTTTCCTGGTTTTCTCACATCCGCCCACACTTCCCTTCAAACTCTGCAGTGAAATGCTGCAGTCAACTCCCACCCCACATCCTCTGCCCATCCCTCCTCTAACTCCAGGGAGACCTAAGGGAGGGTCAGGTCCTGCACTTGGGTCACAACAACCCTACAACAACGCTACAGGTTTGGGGAAAAGTGGTTGAAAAGCTGCCCAGAGGAAAGGACCTCTGGGTGTTGGCCAACATCCAGCTGAATATGAGCCAGCAGTGTGCCCAGGCGGCCAGGGAGGCCAGCAGGATCCTGGCTTGTACCAGGATATAGCGTGGCAAGCAGAAGGGAAGAGAAGGTGCTCCTGCACCCAGCACTGGTGAGGCTGCACCTGAAGTACTGTGTTCAGTTCTTAGCTCCTCACTACAAGAAGGACATTGAGGTACTGGAGCATGTCCAGAAAGAGCAACAAAGCTGGTGAAGAGTCTGGAGAACAGATCTTATAGGAAGCATGGCGCTTGGGGTTGTTTAACCTGGAGAAAAGGAAGCTGAGAGGAGACCTCATCACTCTCTACAGCCATCTGAAAAGAGGTCGTGGTGAGGTGTGTGTGTGTCTCTTCTCCCTAGTAATGAGGGGCAGAACAAGAGGAAATGGTCTCAAGTTGTGCCAGAGGAGATTTAGATTGGGTATTATGAAAAATTTCTTCACTGAAAGGATTGTCAGGCACTGGAACAGGCTGCCCAGGGAGGGGGTAGAGTCACCACCCCTGGAGGTATTCTCAAGATGTGCAGATGTGGTACCTGGGGAGATGGTTTTGTGGTAGACTCGGCAGTGCTAGGTTAACAGTTGTGCTCAATGATCTTAAAGGTCCATTTCAACAAAAAAATTTCTATAATTCCTCTGCCTGCTGGCACAGGGAGCTGCTCACTGGGCATGAAGGTGGCACAGTTATAAGCCCCCACCACTAATTACACTGAGCAAAGGTTTGGCCACCAGCCTCAGATGTGGCAATGGTAGAGGGTGAGTCCCTGTCACCCAGCCCATCTCACTCTCTTCTGCCCTTGTGAAAACCTGCAGGAGACCTTGGTTTTTCTCAAGAGAAGAGAAGAGAAGAGAAGAGAAGAGAAGAGAAGAGAAGAGAAGAGAAGAGAAGAGAAGAGAAGAGAAGAGGAAGAGAAGAGGAAGAGAAGGAGAAGAGAAGGGGAAGGGAAGGGGAAGGGGAAGGGAGAAGAGCTGACACTTCTAAATATTCCATAAAAGAGAAATGCTGATTTTCCAGCCATGTCTACTTGCTGCTTAAGAAAACAAAACTGTCTCCACCAGAAAAATACCAGAATTGCACTGCTAACTGTTCCAGCTGAAATGTGAAGCATGCCAGCTCCTCTCCTCCTTTCACATTTCTGCTTGAGTATTCTTTAGACTTGTGCTGAGTAGCAATAAGGGGCATTGGATTTGTGTGTGTGATTTAAACTCTCAGCAGGGAATTTAACATTTCCCCACCCCATGGTCTGGTGACTCATGAGAGACTGATGACCTCAGTGATGCTGTGCAGAGAGTATGAGCTACTGGTGAGGAACAACCATCAAAAAATGTCTGCTCAGATCAATCATGGGAGATCAGCATCTAGCAGGATGTGTCCAGCTGCATCCTGGAGACTGAGACATTGGGTGATTTAATCATCCCTTGAGGCAATACACAGTTGATTATTACTTTCACATGCACATTACTGAAAAAATCACCATCAATCCAACATTGGTTGGCAGTGCTTCTTAAATGGAAGCAGCTCCAGGTGTGGGGCAGAGGGATCTCCTCAGCCCAGGAATGTTCTCCCTGTTGACTTTAAGAGCTGATGGACCAGATCCCCCCAGTTGCAATAAAGTGAGTGGGTAGGAATAGCTCTCTCTCTATTGGGGGATATACAATAACTTGCCCCACACTTAATAGCTGAGAAGGAACCTCTTTTAACACTGGTAAGTCTTTGTTGCTGCCAATAAACCAAAAGCCTTCCTGTGGCTTTACCAAGCAGTTTGCCGTGATAGTCAATCCTAACCACTTTGGTCACTATAAATCTCTAATTAGAGATATCACAGAGATATGAACTCTTTTCAGAGGGTTGTTTAGGGATTTTTTGCTACCTCTCATAAGAAGCAGCATTGGATACTACTAAGTAAATTCAGTTTTTGCCTGACTCCCTTTTCTCCAAAGAAAGCGACTGCTCTCGAGCCTTTTCCTGTTGCTGCCACTCACATGTTGGAAGCATTCCTAGTGGGTCTAAGCAAATTGGAGGCACCTTCTTCTAGGACAGGGAGCAATTCCATGGCTCTTTCCCAAAAGGTTGTGTGTCTGAGGCTGCTTTTTCCCTTTTCCCTCTTTCTATTACCCATTTGCTCCAAGGCCTTCCCCCTGAAATGATTTCTCTCCTTGATCCCCTCCATATGTTGGTCCATTCTCTCCCTACTGAGCAGGCAGGGTTCCCTGCAAACCCTCCTCTTCCTCCCTCAGAGATACAGTGAACCACAGCTTGAGTTATCTGAAAAGTGAAGAACTGGTCCTTCCCTCCAAGGTTTTTTTTCATGAGAGGTGAAACATTGCATATGTGCCCTGGATGAGGACTGAAAGGGACCAAACCTTCCTCTCCTGATCTCCCTGTGAGCAAGCTAAAGCAGCTCATTCTTGTCTCTCTGCAGCCTGGGCTGTGTCAGTGGGGTTTCCACTCCTGGCTTTTTCCCTGCCTCTGGAGCCTGCACATTGGCCTCTGCAGTTTTCTGAAGGGCTGTCATTTGTGTCACCAGTGGCCAGGACACGGGGAGGTCTTAGGGCTCCTCTATGCCTATGGAAGAACTTCATCCACCCAACACTGCACACACACAGGGGTCAGCAGCAGCTCCCATGGCCCCTGCTGCCTCCCAAATGCCAGGGAAATCAAATTTTCCCTGGAAAATAGCACTTCAACTTTTTTTTTTTTTTCCCCTCTGTTCAGGAATAAACCACTTTCAACGAAGATTGTGCCAGGAAAAAATTCTTAGTCTGGATTTTTCAAATACACCTGTGGAAAAGCCACTTGGGAGGCACCAGTTAGGGCAGGACAAAGGTGAGACCTGGGATGGCCTGTTTCAGATGCACATCTCAGACTTGAACTTCCCACATTCTTAACTCTTTCTTACAGTCTTGGCCTCTAACTCTTTCCCCAACAAAATCAATAAATCAAAAAAATGCAAAGATGAAGTTTGTCCCCCTTGCTGAGATGGGGATAAGGGATAAAACTAGAAAAATGTTTCTTCCTATCCATAGCTCAGGCTGTTTTACTCTCAGGGAATGTTCTCCATATATTTCCCATGATCTCTGCATCTCCTGAGCCCAGACTGCCCTGTCCACACTGCAGCTGCTTTCTACCACTGCTCTGGTTAATGAGAAGGGGCTGCAGGCTTCAGGAGGTGTTTAACTGCCTGAGGCCAGATGGAAATGTGGTGGTAATGGTTGTCTTCTGCTAACTCAGCTCAAGCCTTCTGCCCACCCATGTCCTGCCCAGGCAGCAAAACATCATGCATGGCTGTGGCTGCTTTTCCCTAAGAGCACTGACTCTGTCCTCACAAATGACAAGCCACACGTCAAAACGCATGGTCCTCACAGCTTGTCTTGCTCAGCAGCTATTCTGAACTGTAGGGAGAAAGATCTTTCCACCAAAGCTTGTCTTCTGCTAAACATCTACCCAGCTGCAAGCTCTGTGGTTCCTCAAAAAGAGCAGGACAAATGGAGAGAGAGAGTCATACCAGGCAATGGGATGAGGAGGGCCATCCCACTGTGGTTTGCAAATTCTGTCTGAAAACAGACACGTTTTCCTAGGAAAGCCTTTCTGGGGCAGATCAGGGAGGAAGTAGATGAGACCTTTCCCATGTCTCCAGCCCTTGTGGGATGCTGCACCACAGCCTCTTGGAGGCAGGAAGGGAAGAAGGGTGGGGAGAGGGAGTTGGGGCGGGAGGGGATGTGAGGGGAGATGCAGCCTTCCCACATTTTTGTGAAGCAAGTCCTTTGTTCCCCTTGTTTTCCTTTACCATCACCCCAAGTGGAAACAGCCATCTCCCACCTCATCCAACATTTAGTTTTGAACAGAACTTCCTCTTCTTTCCTTTGTTGTATTAGTGACAAAAACAACACCACCAAAGAGTCACATCCATTTAAATCCCCACTGGAGTGGGTTTTCTTTCCTCCTCCAGTCTGTCAGTTCAGCAGCCAAACCAAACATAGGCGTTCCCATGCCTGCTCCCCAGCCACCACTGGATGAATAAATGACACCTCTCCAGTCCCAGCTTGCCTCAGGAGGTCTCTCCTTACCCTTGACAGTGTCTCCAGCTCTCCTGCCACCAGTTCACCAAAGCCCCAGCCTCTCCTTGTCCCCAAGCTGTGGTGATGCTCAGGGCTCTGAGGTGTGAAACAGCCACCGGGTGGCATTGCCTGGGACAGGATTTAACGTGGTGCTGGAGTTATTTCTGGCTCACATCAGTGTGTGTGGGCACAGGACTCGGTGCAGGGAGCTAATATGAGCCTTCGGCATCACAGGTTAAATTTAGGGGATTAGCACTGTCCTAAAATGGCCTGGAGAAAGGCTGCTGTTGTGCTGACCAGAGTAAGACAGCATCCTACAGCCACCTCCCACCCAAGCACAGGGCAGGGGATGGGGACAGAGTTCTCTGCAACAGCTCCATTGCTATGCCATGTCACCTATGTCTTGTCACCCCTCCAAAACCAACCCCCCAGCAAGGGGCATCATGCTTTGCTGCAGCACAAGAGCAGATGAGCTCCCTGGGCTTGCCCATGGTGGGGCCCAGAGAACCTCTCCTGAAATCACACAGCCCATGGAACAAGTGGTCCTGCTCCACCAGGTGGGGTGGAAGGTTGTGAGGTGACAGAGGTGCCCCCCACAGGCTGGTGATGAGGAAGGGGAGGTGATGCCAAGCAGATCACAGCCCATGAGCTCCCCCAGCCCCTCCTGCAGCCACTGCATCCCCCCCAGCCAGCCCTGCCCCGAGGAGGATACCTCTAAAGAAATGGATTGGAAAACAGTCACAAAAGGGATAGCTCCCCCCGAAAGATGAGGAGGAAGCTCTAAAATCCAAGTAGAGTCTCTGAATCCCAAGTCTGTCCATCCTCAATAGAGGTGAGTGGAAGCTGTAGCTGTGTAATTGCAATTCAGGTTGGTTTCAACAACTTTGGTACTTACAGAAGATGGCTTCTACACTTTATGGTGCCTTTCATGGACACATTATTTTTCTCTTCAGTCTTTGTTGATTCTTGAAAAGCCCTCTCTGATCTTTGTGTGAAAAACATCTCAGAAATCTATTGCAATAACATCAATAATTCTTCACATACCTTCAGCATGGAGATCCTGGGACACCCACGTTTGACATGACCAGAAGCAGCAGCTCTGTTTCTGAGCACACCATCTTGCATGAGCAGCTGCTGTGTTTCCCTGCAGTCATGTGGCACCTGAATAATGGAGGTTGGAGCATTCTGAGTGCAAGGAAGGAGCCATCTGTTTGCTTTCCTGAAGGAGCAGCTCTGCTGCCACACAACAGCCAGTGGAAGAGCAGCCTCAGGAAGAACCTTATTCCAGGCCAGATGGTGAGAAACAGGATAACCCCTAATTGCTCTCTCAGTAGCTGTCCTTAAGCTGTGCTAATGCTATATAAGACAGTGGAGCTGAGCAGGATGATGGCCCTCAAGTTCAACCTCTTGTTTCTGACATTAATGATACCTAAGAGTACACTAATATAATCTAGCAGACAAGTTGTAGAGCTTATTATTACTAGAATGAAATTTCATTCAGATCTTAACCAAATTTATTGGATAAATGGAAGGGCTGCTGGTAGCATTTCCAAATTTCACTGTCTCAAGGAAAATCATCGCCGTAGTTTCAGCCTTCCAAACTCCTTTGTGTCCATGGAATGTGGGAGGCTCAAGTTCAGGTTATCCCTCCACAGCCAGGCCCAGATGGGCCCTCATCAGCACTGCACAGGGTGATAATATCTACTGGATCAGGGGGTGACAGTTTTCTCAAAAATCTGGAATAGCTGTCATTGCAAAATTCAAATACTTTTCTCAGAAAAGCCCGTGTTTTAATCTTGGGGTACAGACACCTGATGTCTTCAAGGATCAGGTATGACCACTTTTGTTTTCTCTGCAATATTTCTATTTGTGCATCTAGACAAGAATTTACCTATTTCACAGCCATCTTTGTGCATCATCCCTTGTGTTACCACTGAGGACATCTGCTGCAATCTGCCTCTCCAGCCAACGAGCAAGATGCTGTGTTGTTCCCAGATCAGTCATTCGGCTCTCTTTAGTTCCTCCTTTGGTTAACGTGGTCTCTTTGATGCCTCTCACACTCAGGGAAACATTGCAAGTGCCTTCACCTTCCCACCTCCCACTGCAGTCACTGAAGCCCATCAGCCATTGCAGCAGCACAATTACCTCTGCAGGAGAGGACCTGATTCTACCTCACAGCTTTTTTGTTGAAGTGCTTGAACATAACGTGCTTGATGGTGATCAGTGTGGATCCAAGTACTCATGTGGAAGTTCTTTACATAAAAAGTATTCATTAAGTTATAGGATAATATAGATGGCTGAGCAGAGCTCCTTGGTCATCATAGTCCCTTGCTGTCTGCCACAAGGAATCCCATCATGAGACTGCTAAACCAGCCAAGGCGTATCTCACAGCTAATTTCATCTTCTAGATCCATTTTCCTATTAGAAGGATGTTCTCACCTTCTGCTGGTTAAAGACATTCTTCTAATTTCCAGTCCAAATACATCCCTGGGCAGTTTTGTCCCTGTGTTCTAAAGGCTATGTTCTCTTGAAGTTTAAACAGTTCAGTCCCATCCCCTTTTCTAAGCCAGGAATCTGTCTTTAAAAGAGCAGTCTCAACCCATACATACAGCACTGAGCTGTGTTATTTGCTTTGGCTGATATATGCTGGCCCCCTATGGCTGTGACATGCAAACATTCATCTGCTTAATTTTTTTCCAGCATGTAGGCATATTATAATTAAAGGGACTACTCAGAAATAAATGAAGCATAACTGCAGGAAAATTGGTTGTGTCATTAACTGAGTATATGTATATTCTGCAGCTAAAAAGTCTGTGCTGCTTTTAAAAATCAATATAATATGTATTTTCTGTCAATAAAAAATATATACTTATCTTCTTTCATTATGAAATTACAGAACTCCATGAAAAATTAATACAATTACATAGGCTTAAGAGATGTTACAAGCATATCTAAAGCTGTAGCACTGTATCAGTGATCCTGTGTAAAGACTAGTAAAAAAGGAACTCCCAAACACTTCATTCATCAAAATCCTCCATTCAGCAAAATGTAGCGTAAGAGGAAGGATAAGCAGCTTTAACAATGACAGCATGCAGCTCTCCACCACTTCCAATTCCTCTATTTGGAAACACCAGAGGGACCCTGAAAAGCTTAAGAGGTGGACCAATTCCAACCAACCTCATGAAGCTCCACAAGGCCAAATGCAAGGTCCTGCACCTTGGTCAGGGCAATCCCAAGCACAGTCACACACCTGATGGAGTATGGATTGAGAACAGCCTTCAGGAGAAGGACTTGGGGGTGTTGTTAATGAGAAGCTCAACATGAGTCAGATATTAGGAAGAAATTCTTCACTCTGAGGGTGGTGTGCCACTGGCCCGCGTTACCAAGTTATTATTTTAATGTTAATATTAATTTAATAATAAAAACTAGAAAACTTTGACCAAGTTAACACCACACCATCTTGCATGAGCAGCTGCTGTGTTTCCCTGCAGTCATGTGGCACCTGAATAATGGAGGTTGGAGCATTCTGAGTGCAAAGAAGGAACCATCTGTTTGCTTTCCTGAAGGAGCAGCTCTGCTGCCACACAACAGCCAGTGGAAGAGCAGCCTCAGGAAGAACCTTATTCCAGGCCAGATGGTGAGAAACAGGATAACCCCTAATTGCTCTCTCAGTAGCTGTCCTTAAGCTGTGCTAATGCTATATAAGACAGTGGAGCTGAGCAGGATGATGGCCCTCAAGTTCAACCTCTTGTTTCTGACATTAATGATACCTAAGAGTACACTAATATAATCTAGCAGACAAGTTGTAGAGCTTATTATTACTAGAATGAAATTTCATTCAGATCTTAACCAAATTTATTGGATAAATGGAAGGGCTGCTGGTAGCATTTCCAAATTTCACTGTCTCAAGGAAAATCATCGCCGTAGTTTCAGCCTTCCAAACTCCTTTGTGTCCATGGAATGTGGGAGGCTCAAGTTCAGGTTATCCCTCCACAGCCAGGCCCAGATGGGCCCTCATCAGCACTGCACAGGGTGATAATATCTACTGGATCAGGGGGTGACAGTTTTCTCAAAAATCTGGAATAGCTGTCATTGCAAAATTCAAATACTTTTCTCAGAAAAGCCCGTGTTTTAATCTTGGGGTACAGACACCTGATGTCTTCAAGGATCAGGTATGACCACTTTTGTTTTCTCTGCAATATTTCTATTTGTGCATCTAGACAAGAATTTACCTATTTCACAGCCATCTTTGTGCATCATCCCTTGTGTTACCACTGAGGACATCTGCTGCAATCTGCCTCTCCAGCCAACGAGCAAGATGCTGTGTTGTTCCCAGATCAGTCATTCGGCTCTCTTTAGTTCCTCCTTTGGTTAACGTGGTCTCTTTGATGCCTCTCACACTCAGGGAAACATTGCAAGTGCCTTCACCTTCCCACCTCCCACTGCAGTCACTGAAGCCCATCAGCCATTGCAGCAGCACAATTACCTCTGCAGGAGAGGACCTGATTCTACCTCACAGCTTTTTTGTTGAAGTGCTTGAACATAACGTGCTTGATGGTGATCAGTGTGGATCCAAGTACTCATGTGGAAGTTCTTTACATAAAAAGTATTCATTAAGTTATAGGATAATATAGATGGCTGAGCAGAGCTCCTTGGTCATCATAGTCCCTTGCTGTCTGCCACAAGGAATCCCATCATGAGACTGCTAAACCAGCCAAGGCGTATCTCACAGCTAATTTCATCTTCTAGATCCATTTTCCTATTAGAAGGATGTTCTCACCTTCTGCTGGTTAAAGACATTCTTCTAATTTCCAGTCCAAATACATCCCTGGGCAGTTTTGTCCCTGTGTTCTAAAGGCTATGTTCTCTTGAAGTTTAAACAGTTCAGTCCCATCCCCTTTTCTAAGCCAGGAATCTGTCTTTAAAAGAGCAGTCTCAACCCATACATACAGCACTGAGCTGTGTTATTTGCTTTGGCTGATATATGCTGGCCCCCTATGGCTGTGACATGCGAACATTCATCTGCTTAATTTTTTTCCAGCATGTAGGCATATTATAATTAAAGGGACTACTCAGAAATAAATGAAGCATAACTGCAGGAAAATTGGTTGTGTCATTAACTGAGTATATGTATATTCTGCAGCTAAAAAGTCTGCGCTGCTTTTAAAAATTAATATAATATGTATTTTCTGTCAATAAAAAATATATACTTATCTTCTTTCATTATGAAATTACAGAACTCCATGAAAAATTAATACAATTACATAGGCTTAAGAGATGTTACAAGCATATCTAAAGCTGTAGCACTGTATCAGTGATCCTGTGTAAAGACTAATAAAAAAGGAACTCCCAAACACTTCATTCATCAAAATCCTCCATTCAGCAAAATGTAGCGTAAGAGGAAGGATAAGCAGCTTTAACAATGACAGCATGCAGCTCTCCACCACTTCCAATTCCTCTATTTGGAAACACCAGAGGGACCCTGAAAAGCTTAAGAGGTGGACCAATTCCAACCAACCTCATGAAGCTCCACAAGGCCAAATGCAAGGTCCTGCACCTTGGTCAGGGCAATCCCAAGCACAGTTACACACCGGATGGAGTATGGATTGAGAACAGCCTTTAGGAGGACTTGGGGGTGTTGTTAATGAAAAGCTCAACATGAGCCAGCAATGTGCACTTGCAGCACAGAAACCCAACAGTATCCTGGGCTGCATCAAGAGAAGTGTGGCCAGCAGGTCAAAGAAGGGGATTCTCCCCTTTTACTCTGCTCTCACGAGACCCCACCTGGAGTTCTGTGTCCAGTTCTGGGGGCTTCAGTACCAGAAGGACAGGGAGCTGCTAAAGTGAGGTCCAGGGGAGGGCCACAAAGAGGATCAGAGGGCTGGAGCATCTTGCCTATGAAGAGAGGATGAGAGAACTGGGCTTGTTCAGACTGGTGAAGAGGAGGCTCCAGAAGAACCTTAGAGCAGCCTTCCAGTACCTGAAGATGGCCTACAATAAAGCTGGGATGGGACCTTTTACAAGAGCATGTAGTGCTAGGACAAGAGTTAATGGTTTTAAGTTGGAAGAGGGTAGATTTAGGTCAGATATGAGGAAGAAATTCTTCACTCTGAGGGTGGTGTGCCACTGGCCCGCGTTACCAAGTTATTATTTTAATGTTAATATTAATTTTATAATAAAAACTAGAAAACTTTGACCAAGTTAACACCACACCATCTCTAAAAGTCAAGCATACACCATGTTTACCCACAGATGGGTTAGCATGTAGCTAACAAAAATTACCTTAATAAGTGATAGGGCAGCCAACATCTCCCACCAGCTCCACCTGCACAGTACCTGGGTACAAAACCAAATTGTTATGCCACACACCTATTTGAACGACCTATCTGACATAAGACTGCTTTGCTATTTTTACCAACATAAATTCCTCACTCTCTGTGCATAAGCACAAACTCAGCCTCAGTAATTTGCCATGTGAATTACACATGGCTCAGCCCAGCATCTTCTCCCACCAACCAGTGCAGTGCTTTCAAGTGGAGAAAACTGATCTGCCCTGTGCAGCCATCCCAAGCTCTTTGCTCCTTTAACCTGTGGACACAAAGGGACTTCCCATGTCAGTCCATTTGAATTCTGTGGGTGTCTGAACAAAGAGATGCACGTACAGATGCCAGGCTGGGCAGCCAGCTGCCAGGTAGACCTCTTGGCTCAGGTGTCAGCCCTGTGAGGCTGCATCCAGCACTGCACAAATATCCTGATCAAGCAGTGTTTGAAGTCCTGGCCTCAGAGGCTACTCTGGCAGTCACACTCCTTATTTTATCCAACATCAGAGAACTTGTGGGGTTTTATTTATTTGGCACACGGGGAAGTCAGCTTTGGGCTGACACGTCCCCTGTGCTGCTTCTGCCCTGACCTTTCAGCAGTGCACCTGCAGCTACTAAAACAGGCCCAGGTTCTTCACATATTAGCAAACCCCTGAATTTCTAGCTCATAAACCACTTTCTGTGTTCCCCAATGTCCTTTTTTACTTATTTTTAAGCCATTTTTGCTAACAGTGATGTGCCTGAACAGTAGGCAGTGAGCATTTCCAAAGAATGATTCAGTCACCCATCCCAGCAGCTCTCCTGCAGCAGGTGCCTCTCCCTCCAGAGGTGCCTGTTCTTCTCCACTGATGACAAAGACAGGATAAAGCAACTCCTTCAGACTTTGAGGTCTGATTTCTGAATGTCCTAAAGAGGAGAGCTGATTCCCACCCAGAAAGGAGCTACACTGCAGACTACTTTCTGATCTCAAAGGGAGACATGGATGGGATTGACTTCACCTGATTTAAGCTGCAAAATTCATTCCACAGGAACGGAGGTGCCTGCTTTCAGCATGAGATGAATCACACTAAATTCTTGACTTGGGATGGGCTAATCCACCCTCAAAAGCTGCATCTCCCTCACTTCACTGACACCAGCACCCAGATGACCAATTCAGATGAGCAACATCTGGCAGAAACTGGCCTCTACATGCAGCCTCTGTGCTCCAAGAGGGCTGGAGCAGGGGCACCCACGATCAGCTTTGGTTTGTATTTCATCTGTTTCAAAGTTGGGATCTTTTTAATTCTCTCAGCTTCTTAAACTTTAGGAAGATTTCCACCCCATGCCCACTGATACACTTGTAAAGCTGAAGTCATGCACAATGACCCCATGCCTGCTGGGTGAAGAGTGCTGGTGAGCCATGAAGGTTTTCCCAGGAAGAGATGGTGTGCTGCAAGCTTGATTTTCTCCTGGAATTTTAGATGCTCTGTGTTTGCCCTTTGAATGTTTCCTCAGTCTGCTTTTTACTGATGTTCCTTTGCCTGACACTAAACTGAAATATCACATTTCAGTTGATCCATCCACAAACTCTAGAGAAATAAGTAAGATACTGTGGCTATTCTCTGGATTGCAATTAGCAGACTATTTTAATAAACCCAAAAATGATGATGAATGGGGTGGAATACAACATTTCTTGCTGGACCTGTCTCTCTCTCTCTCTTACACACACACACACACACACACTCTCACACATTTTGTCCCCTTTTTCAGTTCTACAGTTCTTTTCCTTGTATTTTGCAGTGATTTCAGTTCAGAGACTCAGTTCAGAGACACTTCACAGTTTTTCATCTCCAGAGGTAACTTTTTCTTTACAGCTCCATCCCTGTAGGGGAATGCACCATTTTTTCCTGACACTTTACTATGGAGTTTCATTAAAGGCTGCTTCAAACACAGGAGATGCAGCTTTGTAGCTCAGATATGAACAGTTGCCCTCCAGAGAGATGGGCTTGGGCAAGTGCCCTGCTCTAAGAGCAGCATCCTGCATCTGCAGACAGGGTGCTCAGCTCTCTGAGCCAAAACAGGCCAGATATTGGCAAAGTTCTAATATTTGACCCATTTCACTCTGAATAAACTAGAAATTGGTGTGGACCCTCAAATTATATTACAGCCACTCTTGTCAGAGGTATGCACACCCAGGGTTGCACCAGTTTAATGAAACCAGTGCAATGCTGCACATTAAAGCAGACACTTCTTGCACTTTAGTACTGAACCCCTGACATGTCATAACTGGGCCCATACTCAGTTTAACAGAGTAAAAACCAGACCACTCTTGTAAAATTTAGAGTCAATATCACGGGCCTCATTCTTTTTTGGATTACTCTATTAGTTCTAACAGAGGCATTACTACATTAACTTCAGTCAGGCTTCTTCTCAGCTTGATGGGGAAAGGAGAAGGACTTGCACACACTTTATTTCTTCTCTGGTTATAATTGAAGTTGTAATTGCTACAGAAAAATCAGTTTGTGCTTTGATTTCCCAGAACTCATAAAAACAAAATGTGCAGCTGAGATCAGCATGATGAGTTACATAGGAAAATCATTCAGGAATGGTGTTGAAAATGAAGAGTAATTTTTTATTATGATATTCATTGCTCTCTGGAGAAACTGAGATGGAAACCTGAAGAAATCAGCCTGGATTCCTTTACCCTGCTGCTTGATAGAGAGAGGAAAAATTCACACTGACCAGAAACAGGCATGAAGAAAACATTTTTTATTAAGTGTCTGTATACTTGCTGCTCTTAGAGATAGAAGACATTTTACCTTAAGCTCTCATCCATGAAAAAACAAAAACCATGAACAGAAAGCCAACACAGCATGTTCTAATGCAGAATGAAATATGACCTTTAAAGGAACCTCAAGCTTCTGAAGAGTAAATGTTAAATCTATGCATAGTTCAAAGTATATTGGTTGAATTAGATGCTGGAGTCAAACCTGCCCTGAATAAACCCACCCTCAAATTCAGATTTTGGCTTTATTTATTCTTTGTGGCAAAAAAAAAAAAAACAAACAACCCAGTTTTGAAATGTTATTCAACAATTTGCTGCATGGGGAGACCTGCAGAGTGGTTGCTGTACCTGTGCCCACAGGCAGCCCCAGCATCCCACAGGCAGGAGGGAGGGTCACACACTGCTGGACCCAGTCCTTGTCCTGGGACCCTCCAGAGCCACACGTGGGCCTAAAGGCTGGGGATAAAATGCAATGTGACACACTGAAGGGTGACATTCATCTCTTGGTCCTCACCACCACTGCAATTTAGCTGCCTGCTGTAAAAGTAAGTTATTCCAATAAAAGTGTAAAGCATTGGATACTGTAGCTTTCCTTGATCCACAAATTATTACACTGCAATGTTATCAGGGAGTGAAAACATTGAGTCAAACCCAGTTTTATCCACTTCAAACTCCCTCTCCCACTTATTTTGAAATTAATTTACTTACTTTTAAATGAATTTTTTTGAAAAGCATTTGAAAAGAAGGTACAGAAGTGCAAGCATCGCCTTTTCATGAAGTGTATGTATTTAATTGCCCCATCACATAGATTTAAAGAACTGATCCAACTGGGTAGGGCAAGATACTAATAACTGAAATAAATTGGGATATTGAGAGATCTCCTATTGGTCTATTAATAAAGATATTCCTTGGCCTTGACAGTTATTCCCATCTTCAAATGAACTAACTCATGGAATTCTTTATCCTGTCATTCCATCTTGAAAATACTTTCCAGAAAGTTTTCATACTGTTTAAGAGCACATTCTCTGTTCACATGCCAGTGTTTTGACTCATAGTCACATATGACTCGGTTGTCCTATAACCACCTCGTGGATAAGAGCTGGGAAAAGAGCACATGGATAAAACACAGTGAGATTGTCAAATACAGGAAACAGCTGCTGCAAAAACAGCAGGGGTGAAAAAATACTGGGTGACAGCACCAGCCAACCCATCTATATATGAAATTACCCACCTATTAGCCTCCTAATATTCAAAATCTAAACAGGAAATCCAGAAAATACTGCCATTTGAAATGTCTAATCTGATCTTTTTAACTCCTTGGCCTCATTCTCTGCACAGCAATGCTTGCACTACATGAAAGTCAAAGCAGTGCTGTATTTGCATGGCCAGAGGAGGTGTTTTCCTCCACATACAATATGGAAGCTGTTTGGACACAAATTCGGTGACTTCCAGCAAGGACGGATAGGAAATTTATAAAACCCTTGCAAGAAAAGCTTATTCCTAGTTCGTCATCACAAACTGTGTCTTTTGGGGGCCAGATTTGCACTGTCTGGGCAGAGTCTTCCTCCAAGTAACCGTGGTGGGGAGACACCAAGAGGTATAATGACTCTCTTGAGTTGTACAACCTGAGCCCAGAGCAAGGCTTGGAGCATTTCACCCATTTCTAGCCCACATGTCAGTGTTTTTTCATGTCCTCATTGGTTCCTACATGCACTTCATTTACATAAGGACTCCTTTTCCAAACCACCTGTGCCAATGCCTCATTCCTTATCAAAATTACCACGGTATCAAGACTAACAACAGAATGAGCTCACAAAGAAGTTGAGCATAATATATATCTTAGTAATTTTGTGTTCACATTACATAGCAAAAATCCTCTTAAGATGCAATGAAACTTTATTTCTTAAAGAACCATTTGACATCTCTTGTAAAAGGATGGTAAAAAAAATCTGTAAATGGAGAAGGGACCTTGGGAATGAACCCAGGAGTTACACATGTATGCCTACAGGCTAAAGGCATGGTTTATTTATGCCCCACATCTTAGGGCATTAGGGGGGTTTGCTCCTGGACACCAGACTTTGAATATCATAATTTATGATGCTGTGCTTCACCAGGCAAAGAAAATCCTCAGCTGTTCTAATTCAGAGAACAATTAATTCTTCATTTAAATAGAAATCCAAATATTTTCCCCTCTCTAATGCAAGGAAGATTTGGAGCAAGACTGCCTTGCAAGCTTTGGGATGCCAGCGAGATTTCTGAAAATCATTTTTAGAGTACAAAGTTACTCCCCTCAGTGGGCAGGGAAGGCACTGAGAGGGACATCTTGCTCAGCTCCTCCAGGGCTCCCCTGCATCCCTTTGGGCATCAGAAAGAAGTTTCTGCACAGGCAGCAGTGCTGGCACCTGCTGAACCCAGGCTGCAGGAGCTGGAAGAGAATTTTGTGCCCATGAACATTAAACCCTCTTGTTTATATTGTAGTGAAGCCTTTCTTGTCCAGAACACCTTAAATCCTGATATTGAATGTTATGAAACTTCCAACTGCAGACTTCTTCCCTGTGTGATGTCAGAATACATTATGTGTTGCAATGCCTATTTAATAGAGTTTCTTGGTCATTAAGGTTATTACTCTAAAATTGCATTGGCAGCAACACAGAACTGATGTAAGAAACTGGGGAACCAGATTTATGTGAATTGCTTTAAGAGAAATTCCACAGGTGTAATTTTCTCTTCAGGAGGGACATGTATCAGGAATTACCTTTCAGATCCAAGACTACACTGGTGAAATTGGTCTATAAGCAATGCCTCCTATTTTTAATGAGCTGAACTCATCCTAAAACAACAAAAAAATTATCAAGGGTTGCTATGCGCCCTTTGCAATGTAACTAACAACTCTGTCAGTAAGTTCCACATTGGAATTTTACCATCTAGCTCTAATTTTGAAAAGATGAGAATTTCTGTAAGAAAGTCAAGTCAAGGCAAGTTCTGTTAGATGAAGAAATGCTAAAAATAGTTCTCCACTTCTTCATTCAGCCCAGGTGAAGATGGCTTGGGTTTGAATTGAACATTTTCTCGAAATTCAGAGTGATGGCAGATATCCTCTGAACAAGGTGACTCCCCTATAGCTTGGCTCTCTTCATGGGTTTATTTGCTCAGCATGCTGGAAATCTCTCCTTGCCACTCAGGGTGCATGTGAGGAACCACGGGATGCATTTCTCCCAGACCACAGCTATGATGCTTTGGGGTCTTGAAACAGAAAATGCAGGTGCTTATATTTCCTAAACATAAATTAATTTAAGCTCAGATTTATCTCACCTAAGGATGCACTTGAAGTAGCTGAGTTCTAGATCCTGCCCTGGGATCCTAATGCAGGCACTGCATGAGCTGAGCATCACTGAGAAGGGTTCAGTCCTTGTTAGGATCTGCTAACCTTCCTGGAGCTTCACAGTCCTCCTCACTGTCTCACAGTGGAGCCTACAGCTGCCACACACCTCCTGTATCTGAGCTGTGTGTCAGGAGATGGGGAGGTGAAGGTGGCACTAACACTGGAGGCAGAAGCACTCGATGTGTGTGACACTGTGACCCTTCACTGCCAATGCTGACTCTGTACCTGAGCCAGGTGTTGGACCTGGGAGAAGAAAGACATCCACTGGTACAAAACCAGGCAGCAGCTCTCTGTATCCAATGTCCTTTCAGAAATCAGGAACGCTAAAACTTTAATGGTTTTGTATATATATTTTCTAGGGGGAAAAAAAGGAACTCAGGGAGCAGGTAAGGACTGAAACTGCTCAGGCTCCTCAAGTGTGGAAAGGAAAAGAGAAAATCTGTCCCTGTGCTGAATCCTGCAGTGACATTTACCAGCTGAGGGGAACCTCAACACCCATGGCTGTGCCTGGCTGATTTTACTATCAGGAAAATGAACAGAATAGGTGTACAACATACATGAGATTACCCACTGCTATATACAATAGTTAACATGTCCTCATAGTTTAAGGTGATGCCATTCTCTCAGTTTATTAGAGATCCCTTCTCTGTGCACAGCAATGATGTTGGGAGGTGTCTGTGGGCTAAAAGAAGAAAATGTCTCCACATTTCTCGATCAGCATGGAAGGAGGTGATATGTAACACACAGGGGATGGCCTGGGAGATCTGATTTGTGATTAGAGTTCTATTTCTGGCTCTCACAGCTTCCAGATGAATCATTTCTTACAATTGCTTATCCACCCGTGCTTCTCTGTATCTATTCACATCTCCACTGGCAGCACCCTCACCACTCTTATCTGGCAATTACTGTGACAATGTTAAGTTGATTAAAAATGAAATACACTTTTCTAAATAATATTTTTTTAAAAAAACTCTTAAAAATATAGAGCCCAGGGCTGCAGAGACCAGTGTTGGTATCAGGAATTATGCTCAGTGTACTGCTGATCCTCAGCACATCCCCTTAAAATGAAATCATTACCTTACCATTGCTCAGCCTTCTCATAGAAATGCTGGGCACTCAGTTAGTTAATATTCAAATGTATTTAAACCTCATGATGAAAACTGCTCTAAAAAGTGGAGAATATTGTGAGTGCTGGTTAAATAGAGAGAGCACAAAGTGAGTACTTTTTCTCCCATCACTCATGTTAATTTTTTGTTATTTGAAACATAAGGTAAACCTGTGGCTTTCAGTCAGTTGCAACACAGAAATGTTCAGATGTTGTCTCATCAAAAGTGCTTCACATTTTGTGAATTATAGAGATGAATAATGAAATGATGCATTTTAGTCATTTTTCTGTATCTGACAGCACTAGAAGTGAGGCACAAAAGCTAGACCATCCATGTAACCAAGTCATGGGAACTAAGTTTAATTTAGGCAGGTTTTTTGGTGTTAGAAGTATTAACAAAATATTAACCAAATATTTTACTGAATCTTCATCCAAGGGACTAAACAGAATATCAGAGACCAAGCTGCCATTTAGTTCCAGGCTCCTGAGCACAGTTCTGTGAACCTTCCCTGGGCCACAGAGGTCCAGGGGACAAGTCCAGCACCAGCTCCTCAGGTTCACCAATTCCACCACCTCTGCTTGCATCATGTAGAGTATGGGACTCACCTGAAGGCATTCCCCTTTGAAGGATGCCGTATCTGTAGAATATTTATATTTGATTTAAAGACAGCTCATGGTGGAAGGCTGGTCATGACCCACAGCAATTTTTTCCAAAAATTTTATTAAAATTATTTATTAATGATGAATAATGACCTCTCCAGTGAGTCTGTCTAGCTCTGACTTCAGCCACTGGATTTTGTGACCTTAACTGATACACTGAAAAGCCAACTATCAAGTTTGTTCCTCAGATAAATAACTGCAGGGATCAAAGCTGAGCCTCAGTCTTCACTGTCAATCTAAGTAAATGAGCTCATTAAGAGCCTCTTGACAGAGGTACTTTTCTCAATACTAATGAAGCAGAAGATTTAATGAAAATCTGTGACTCAGATCTGAGAGACCCAGTGTTAAATTGTTACCAAAATCATCACAGCTCAAGAATTATCACAACACTGCCACATGTGGAGCTACAATAGCTCATCTACTCCTACTTGCTATTTTTCTGCTTGCCTTCATTTCCCCTGGCAGCATTAGGCTCTTCCATAACATGAGAGGAAAATGCAGGCTGGAAGCTTGAGTCATCTCCAAGATCAGTCCCAACTATGCAGAGCTTCACTCAGGTGGGTTTTGAAACTCTCCAAGGAGGGAGGTTGCAGAGCGTCTCTGGAAGGCTGGAGTGGGTGTCCTCCTGGGGAAAAAAAAGCTTTCTCCCATCTGAACTTGTCTTGTTGAAGCTTGTGCTTGTTTCCTGTTGCCCAGCATCATGCAGAGCCCAGCTCCAGCTCCTCCATGCCTTCCCTCTAGCACTGGGGCTGCCCTTAGGTCCCTCCAAAGCCACATTCTTCCAGGCAGGAGCAAAGCCCCACACTGTATGGCCAGACTCACCAAATGAGTGCCTGATCCTTTTCAGCAAGAATTTGGCCATGGTTGGGGATAATTTTGGCCAGACAGCAACCACAAGCCATCTTCTCTCCTCTTTCACCCACTGCCTGAAGTTTGGGTCAGCAGCAAGAGTTACCAGCAAGGATTCTGCACCCTTCAGTGATGATCTGATTTTTTTCTGAGGAGGTCCAAGCAGAAACTAAAGCTCAGACTGCCCTGATAAGGAAGGCAGACATGACAATAACAACAGCAGTGTTAGCAAAGCCTTACCTCATGATGCTGGAATTAGGATGGGCCACCAACCCCATTACCCAAGGCTTCCACCTCAACAGGGCCTTTACCAACATCTCTCACCAGGAGTGATGTGAACAGTGACATAATTAAAATTTTGAGTGATTTAGTGATAAGCTGGTTCTGATGAGCTGCTCATGCATTATTACACTTTATACATTGTGAGTTTTGGACTGCCTGATGCCATTTGTTGCCCCTTGCACAATCTCTATGGGCTCCTAGAGGAATGGAAGAAAATAACTGGGTTTATGGCCATAGCCAAGGTGGGAACCTGGCCCGTGCTGGACTTGATCACTGACATCCCATGCACAGAAGTCAAACCAGATTTCTATAATTAGGTCAATAATGAGTGAGGGGTCACTCCTAATCAAGTGGTGTGACTCCAATACAGTGGTGTTTGGACTTCTATAGTGGTGACAAACCTTTTTTTAGTAATTACGATGGGGAGAAGGACAATAAAGCAAGCCAGATTTATTGTTGATGTATCAATAACACTGGGGCAAACTTTTCCTATTGCTAAAATACTGATAAAATGTACAATATTTCCTAAATAATTCTCAAATTATCTAATTAAGTGCCTGCTTACTTTTGAAGGCAAAGAAACATTTTAATGTATGACTATCCCCCCTGAAATGACCAATTAGAAAAGGAGATAGAATTAATTTCTGCCCTACTGAAGACCTGAAAAAGCTAATTATTTGTATAGTATTTTCTCATGTCAGCTACTTCATGTGACCCAAGTGAAACACCTCACATGCAGCCCCTTCTGACTCAAAACTGTGCATTGCCAAAGCACTGGCAGGACATGTGGTGAGCCCAGGGGACAGCCACCTTACACTTGTTCTGGTACTGCACCAGGACCAAATCTAGCTGTTAAAATCTCCTCCATCACTTGGCAGATCACCACACCTCCGGGACCTACATGAAGAAGAGGCTAAAATATTTCCAGCATCCAATTTGCAGAGGGATGGGTTGTCTCTGACTTGGGTTTTCCACTTGTGCAGGATGACAGTGTCCCTGGGCAGGTAGTCCTAGGGGTGACATTCCCTGGTGTCTGCTCTGGCCCCTGGCACATGCCCCTTCCTACAACATATTTTCCTTCATGTTGGTAGTCTCAGGTGCCTTCAGTATTATTATTCAAGAAATATTATAACTAGATTCACTTATAAATCTTGCAGAACCCACATCCCTCTGCATGAGCCACGAAGGTGATGAAGCAGTGCTCTGCTTCCACAAATCTCCTCGTGCCTCAGGGCTTTCCACTTTTTTAGACACATACACATTTTTTCCCCATGAAACAGGAAGAATTTATGAAGTTCGATTGACCCAGCTGCCCTGCAAACTTATTTTTCATAGAAGATGGCAGCTGGAAAATTTTATCTGTCCAACAGGGCTGAAGGTACCTATGTAAATGAACTGTGATGAATAAACTGGTCACTCACCTCCTGGCTAAATCCTTCAAAGGAGTTGAAATACTGGAGAGTGAGAGCCCTGTGATAGCAACACTACCATGTGGGGAATCAAATGCAGCACACTCACCTCTGCCCAGTTCTGGAAGGGAAAAAAAAAAGCTCAGGTTAACTTCATTAAAAGATGCATAAAAGGATGTGGTGTTCCCCAAGCTGTCACCACTGCACCTACTGCCCTTCCACCCTGCTCCCTCCAAAGCCTCTTCACTACTGCCCTAAAAAACCAAAGAAATGTCTGTGCCTTGCACAAAAATGCCTTATGTATCTTTCAGCCAGCTCATCCAAACACTGGTCACAGCCTAACTATGGGAGCAGGAAGCTGCAGGGCAAAATGCAGCCCCCATCCCTTGCAGCCACACTGATGCCAGTATCCAAATGACCAGCTTTAAGATTTCTGATCTCTGAGATCTCAACACTGGATTCCTTCTTCACCTTTTCTCCCTAAGGGCCAGAAGTCAGGCTGTGTCTTCTTCATACACAGTACAAGCGGGTGCCTGAGTTGAAAAAAGGCAGCAGCCTCAGCTGTGCCTGGAAATTCACATGGCACTGCCACCCAGAGCCTGGGCACTTGGCATCTGAACATCTGCAGCAAACACATCCAGCTGTGCACCAATACCAGCATCACCAGTATCAGTTTGCTGCTCATCTCCCTGGACAAGGTGGGGACCAGTCACCAGTCTGATCCCACATCTATCAAACGTAATACTCAAAAACCTCCCAGTTTGGTTTTATTTTTGTAAACCTGACTTTTTTTGGGTCTAACTAGTTCTTAAAAGGAATACATTCCTTCCAGGATGAGTCTCTGAAGGATGCTGCAATGATACCTGCATGCTGTAGCACGCCCAACAGCAGCTTCTTCATGCGGCAGCAGTCACTTTGGCCACTCTTTGGTCACTAGATGAACTTTCAGTGTCTCTCCCAATCTAAACTATGGTTCTTTAATAACTGTGTCTGGAATGAGGAACAAGGAGCTGATGGGTACAGAGGTTTGACAGAGCTGTCATGTTTACTAAGCTCAGGAAAAATTTTCCTGGAGTCATGTAAGTAATTAATATTAAATGAAAGGAAGGAAGTGCCTTCTTCCAAAAGGAAGCTAAAATACATGACTAGTATGTGAAAAAAGCAGGAAAAAGACATTTTGCATAGGAAAGTGGGGGTTCACCCTGGGGAAGGATTGGAAAGCATTGAACAGGAATGGCTGTGGCAGTGCAGGGGCTGTTCTGACAGGACCAGTGGGGCAGATTCCCACCGCCTTTAGTTCCTCCACCTCTGGTTTGGGACCACAAGATTTCCTCAAACTCAAACTTGGCAGCCTGTGCCAGCTCACCATGATACCTGAGCAAGGATGGGTCCAATACCTGTTATTTACAAGAAATTCAGGCTCAAGCCTTTCCTGCTTTCTTCTTATTGAGGCACACAACTGACCCTTTCACTTTGATGACTTACAATGAAATTTTACAATATGGATCAATCACTTCACGTTAATAGGTTGTACATTCCCTAGGGATGATGCTGATAGCTAAACACCTGATTGGAAAAGTCACCTGCAGCCAAGGAACATATATTCACAGGGACACACACACTGCAGATAAGTACTGTGCAGTATTAAACAGAAATCCTTTACAGTTGTTCAAATATCATCCTTTATTTTTATTCTTTAAAACTGAGACCAGGCCATAGCTGGACTTTCTCCACTAGCAGGCTTTTCTCCCTGGGGTTTGAAAGCCCAAATGTGATACCACAAAGAACACTTGATGGGCAGTCCCAGACCATGGAGACACAGAGAAATATACAGTGTATGGTGAAAATTACATTTGGGAACTTCCTATTTGCTCTTTCATTAAGATTTTCCAGCCGGGAGAGCTTGTCCACTCAGAGAAATTTGGCACACAAGCTGAGTGGCCAGATATCCAAAATAAACAAGCTCCTGTTTCTGCAGAAGCATTTTATTTGATGTAAAAGACAAGAATTTAAGTGCACACTAACAAAATCCAGAAAGAAACAGCTACCAAGCAAGGAAACTCAAGTTTTCAAAGAATCTGGTAACATTTCACTCTATTACTTTAAGAAAAACAAACCCCACCAAAGCTGGTGAGATTGGGTGGCATTTATAAAGATGACATGACCCTTCCAAAGACATTCTTAGGATGCTGCTGGTTTTATCAGCTGGTCCCTTGGGAGTGCAGAACGAGCATCCAGAGGTAAGAGAGAACTGCAGAGCTCTGTCCCCCTCTAGTGACTTGGTCACCTCCCAGCTCCTGGGAGAGCTGTGGAGAGGGCTCTGCTTTTAAACAAAACAGCACTGGTCCAGCCCCAAGCCCCCCTTTCCCTGCATTTTCAGTACAACTGATTTGCCACACAGCTCTTAAGCCCTACTATTTTTGCCTGTACTACCTCTCTCTCACATCCATATTTTTTTTTCAGCTTCCATCTAATTTTACCATCCATTGTCTTCATTTCCCCTGCCTGTTGCCATCAATAAGTACTGATTAATATGAACCTAAGCATGAGCTATACAAAATGAATTACTATAAGAGGGATTACTCTGGTTAAACACAATTGAAACAAGAATTATTTTTAAAAGCCAGTAAATCCATGGATGCAGAACACTTGGCTACAACATGAAAAAGTAAAATCCAACCTAGCTTTGGACGATGAACATAAGAGGACAACTTGTCACCATAAGGATAGTCAGACATTGGAATGGTCTCCCAGGGGAAGTGGTGGATTCCCCCATTTTGGAAAGTTTTAAGTCTCAGCTTAACAGAGTGCTGAGACATCTCATATAAACAATAATATTAGAAGGGTTGGACCAGATGGTTCTTGAGGTCCCTTCCAGCCTGACATTCTCTGATTCTATGGTGAATGTTCAGCTCCTGCTCACATCAGGATCAGCACTGAGGAGCACAGTGCATCTGCCCCTAATTTCTCTTCACTCTAGAATTTTCTGAGTGCAGTTGCAGACAGAGAAAGTCCTCAGTTCATATGACACCTGAGTGCTTTGGATCTCACTATTTCTGAAAAAAGATAGGGACAGAGAATGATCTGGGTTGGAAGAAACCTCAATGTTACCTGGTTCCAGCCCTCTGGCCATGGCCAGGGACACCTCCCACCAGACCAGGTTGCTCAAGGTCCCATCCAACCAGGGATGGGGCAGCCACAGCTTCCCTGGGCAACCTGTGCCAGTGTCTCACCACCTAAATCTACTTTCTTTCAGCTTAAAACTGTTTCCCCCCTTTCATTATCACTCCATGCCCTTGTAAAAAGTCCCTCACCAACTTTCCTGTAGCCTCTTCAAGTACTGGAAGGCTTCTCTGAGGTCTCCCTGGAGCCCTCCCTTCCCCAGGCTGAACAGCCCCAACTCTCTCAGCCTTTCTCTAGGCAGAAGGAAAGTTGCTCCTGCCCTGTGATCATCTCTGTGGCCCTGAATTCCCTCTGACAGGTCCATGTCCTTCTTGTACTGAATACCTCAGACCTGGGCACAGAACTTCAGGTGGGGTCTCCCAGGAGTGGAGCAGAGAGGGAGAATCCCCTTCCTTGGTTTGCTTCTTCCTGTGCAGCCCAGGACACAGTTTGCTTTCTGGGCTGCCAGCACAGCAGGCACTGCTGGCTCAGGTCCAGTTTCTTTATCCACCAGTACTCCCAAGTCCTTCTTGGCAATCCTTCTCTCAATCCCTTCCTCTCCCAGCCTGTGCTGATACTGAACCCAGCTGCAGGAGCTTGCCCTTGCCTTGATTGAACTTCATAAGGCTAATTTTTAGAAGTGTAATAATTTCTGCAGGTAACGGCCCCCTGACTGCAAGGAATGTTTAAAGGTATCTTCTGCTTTCTGTATTCCTAAGATACGAGCTGTTACCCCACTGGTGTAAATGATGAGAGCACCGTGCCCACTGGTATTTAAATACCTCTTTGAAAGAAGAAAATGTGACTGCCAAATCCTGACCAAATAGGATGAGCAACTTGATGTCCCACAAACCCTTACTGGAAAAGCATGAGGAAGCCCTGCACATGCTGAGACTCAGGTAACAACTCTGCAGCCTCAAACCCAGTATCAGGTGGATGCAAATTCATACATATAATGAGCATTGGAACGTCACCAACCAAAAAATTACTCACCTACATCACAGGGGAAGTTGTTTCAGTTTAAACAACTGCTTTGCATTCATGCAGCAATTGGCATGGGCAGACACCACGGCATCATTTTGCTCATGGATGGCTGGGCAGGGGCTGAGGTTTCCTCCTCTACCCCCATCTCCTTCTTAGGGGTCTGGAAGCTGAAGCCCATCCATTTTATAGATATTACAGCTGGTAGGAACCACTCTTTAAACCTCACAAATATGACAAAAACTTCATTTCATGTTCTGGCTCCAGTGTATTTTCTTAGACTGAAATAATTGAAGCTTTAAGAGCATTTTTACTGTGTAATCCACATCCTAATTCTTTTTAATGGCACTCTTTATATGTTTGTAGGAACATGGTTTTTTAGCACTGGGATGGATAAGCCAGAGGAGATCCACATGCTCACAGAATTGCATGCTTAATGTTTTTCATGGCTTATGGCAACAGACATGCTAGTTTTGGGAGCCTGGTATGTGTAAGAGTCCAAATGTATGTGCCACTGGGGAGTGCCACCTTCTGTTTTAACACAAACATAAAGCTGGAGAAGTTTCAACACCACTGCCTCATGAAGTTTTAGATAAAAAGTTGACTCTTGAGTATTAGAAAAACATGTAATATGATATTACCATGTTCCAGATGGGGATTTCCCTATTTTATTATCAACTACAATTTGTGAACACTTGGCAGGCAGCTTCGAAAGGCAGCTCACCCTCTCAGCAAGCTGTTAAACTCTCAACAAGCTAGCTGAAGGTAGCAAAAACCAAAGCAAAACCAAAAAATTCTTTTATCTATGTTTTACACAGCTGCCCTGGATACAAGGCTGTACTTCCTCAGAAAAAGATCTGCAGTTGTCAACAGTTGCTTAATGATTCCTATATTTAACTGAAAAAAAAAAAAATTTACTCCTTTCCAGCCATAGGGAGGACTGTGATCTGTCAGCATGCAGCTGCTCCACACTTTCCCTGTGTTTACAGGTACTTGTTAAGGAAAAGTTCAATTCACCATCTCCTTGGCAAAGCTCATTATGCAGACAAAAACTTCACTGAAAATTCATAAAAGGCTTTATTCCTGGCAACATACCCAAATATATCTCATTAGGCAGTTATGCTTTATGCCACGTGATGAGTATGAGAAAACAGAGCGAGCTCTGGTCTGGTTTATCACCCTGAGTGAAAGGAAAATTCTGTTCTTAAAACTTATTCACAAGCACAAAAGTGGGGAAAGGTGACATTTTAATGACCTCATGTTACCTGCACTTACCACACTGTGATCAATGGTTTTAAAAGAACTTATGATACATATTTCAATTTTTGTCAATATTAGGACTGAAGTCCTTTGAATCAAAATAAACATAAATTGAGATTGGTCCTAGAATTCTGCTGTAATAATAACTACACATAGGTAGCATACTTAGATAATTGAAAGCATGTTCATTGGTAGAGAGAAGACTGATAGTGAGAAAAAAAACCACTATCACCATGTATTATTTTAGAGAAATTGTGAAGATAGTGAAAATAAGGGAAGAAATAGAAAAAAATAACTCTAAAACTGCAAGTAAAAAAAGGAAACGGACACTGAGTTAACCTTCAGGGGTGTTTGGAAGGGCTATGGAAAGTAGATTCAGAATCAAAAAACCAATGGCACTGCAAGCAAATCCCTGAAAATCTCTCACAGAAGGCAGACATCTGTAGATGTCACACGGTTAAAACATCAGAGAAATGAGGCTGAGCTGAGGCCTTCAGTACAACCCCCCAGTTTCAGCTCACCCGCTTTGTAACATGGTTCTGCTGCACTCCTTTTTCAGAGCCCTGAATGTAGCAGACCTGCTGCAACAAAACAATGTATTTTGAGTAAAAATATTACTTTGCATTTCGGTCTCCTCCTCCAGCACATCTCTCACGTAGCAGCCTGCATCCCTCACGGACGGCCAGGCCATAATCCCTTGAGCAGGGATTAGGACAAAACCAGAGGGACCATCCCATCCAAACAGCTCACAGGGCAGCAGAAGACAGCC
Source organism: Florisuga fusca (assembly GCA_038090715.1). Classification (NCBI taxonomy): domain Eukaryota; kingdom Metazoa; phylum Chordata; class Aves; order Apodiformes; family Trochilidae; genus Florisuga; species Florisuga fusca. The sequence goes on along the minus strand of JAAWXA010000007.1, from coordinate 9,363,888 downwards.
TGGTGGGATGCCTTGCAAGATCCCATTGCAGCCAGCAGTCATTTTTAGGGCTATCTTCCTACAAAAATCTAAGCTAAAATGCCCTTCAGCTAACTGCTGGTCCATTTTTCACCCTGCACTATACTGATATGAAAAGATTTGTAGTGTTTTTTTAAATGACCAAACAATTTGAGCAGATTAAAAATCTGTCTCAAGAGAAAAAAATAAAAAAAAATAAAAAAAATTTGTGGCTCTGAGGGGAAGACAAGCTGAAGGAAAGGGAGGGGGGCAGCAGAGAGATCCAGAGCTGATTGCTGTGCCTGCCAGCAGTGGTGGAGGTCACCTCCTTTCTCCTGTGATGCCTCCAGACCAACTCTAAAGAGCTGTTTCTCACCACTCACCACCCCCTTTTCTTTGTGCTGGTGTAGAAGCAAGGGGACAAAGGTTAGCAGGAATCAGCTTTTAAGTAGCAAAGAGGTTTCTGCTGGGCTAAGAGAATTTGGGAGGTCCGTGGTGCTTGCCAGGCAGAGGTGGGTGACACAGAGGGGTCACCTCTGTGCTGCGTGTCTGATTAATCTGGAGACCTCATTCCCAATTCAGGGCTAGGAGACAGTCAAGATGAGATGCAGATGTGAATTTTTCAGAAAAATTGCATTTTAATTTGTATTTAAATTTCTTCCTTTAAAAATTAAAATGATGTTTATTCAAAAAAATTAGAAAACCTTCTCTACTATTTTTTAGCAGGATTTCACCCTGGTTAGATTTATTAATCCCTTGAATCAAAAGAATTGCAGAAGTTTGACAGAATTGTTCCATCAGGAAGAGCAGCCAAGGAGCTGCAACAGCAGAGAAAGATAGGATGTCAAAAACAAGACATCTCAAAATATCTTCTTGGCAAAGGGAAACTCCTACACATGTTCTGTGTGCCCTCATAGAGGTAATGACTGCCTAAAGCCAGAGATGAGCACTTTGCACAAATGCACTTTTTGTATTTTAAAGTTTCAGCCTTAAGAGAGACTCAGAGCAAAGCCAGCCAAGTCTCTTCCCTCCACTGTCCAAATCAGATCTCAGAAATGCAGAGTAATGAGACTGAAAATATATGTACATTCTACCTGGCTTGTGATCTCTGATAATTGTCTCTCTGGTATCTGTTTCTCAATCCTGAACCTTACAGTGAGCCTGACTCCCCCTCTCTGGCACTGGGAATCTGCTCGCTCCTGCAGTGTGGAAAAAGTGCATGGAGAAAATGGAAACACAGAGAAAAGCCTAAATTTGTTCATTCTTAATGGGTCCAGTGGGATCACTGAAATCTAGATGAATCTAGTATTGCAGTCTTCTGTTTTTCCTGGTTTTGCAAAATGAATAGCAAATCTGAAGGTTCATTATAGTTAATTGCTTATAATTTGGCCAGCAGAGTACACAGCATCACAATCCAAAATTAATCTTACTAAACTCGTCCCAATCAGCTTAATGAATAGTGTGGCTTTCTAACCTATTAATTCTTGTTTCAAAAGAGCAAAAGATAAATTATTTTACAAAATAAATTATTTTATGAAACAAAAAGCTGGTTTATTTTTATACACATTGAAATTAGTTTATTTACAGCATTCTGTGCCTGATGCTCATAAAACCCAATAACTTTGGTACAAAAAAAACCCAAACCTACATTACACCAATCTTATAATATGCTGGAATAAAAGCATTATTATCTCTACTTTGACAACATCAGAAATAAAACAGAGAACAAAGCAAAGAACAAAAAAAGATGGGCCCTGCACAACGAGTTTATAATGTGTCTGACTCCCAATGTGCTGAAGCAGAGCAGGGCAGCTGGCTGCTCCTTACATTTTGAAGTCGTGTTTGATGCTCCTCTGGGGTCAGCCCCGGGGAAACTCCTTTCTCAGGCTGCAGAGTCTGAACAGCCACAGCTGCTGCAGTGATCTTGTGAGACACTGTTCATCCAGCTGCAAAACCACAAATAACAACTGGAGATATAGATAGAGATAGAGATGATACAGATGATATAGATGCTACATATAGATATACATATGTATATAGATATAGATATAGATGATACAGATGATACAGATGATATAGATATAGATATAGATATAGATTATATAGATTATATAGATTATATAGATTATATAGATTATATAGATTATATAGATTATATAGATGTAGATGTAGATATAGATAGATGATATAGTTATAGATGTAGATATAGATATAGATGATATAGATGATGTAGATGTAGATATAGGTGATATAGATATAGATGATATAGATGATATAGATGATATAGATGATATAGACGATATAGATGATGTAGATGTAGACATAGATGATATAGATATAGATATATAGATATAGATACAGATGTAGATATATAGATGTAGATGTAGATGATATAGATATAGATATAGATATAGATGACATAGATGATATAGATATAGATACAGATACAGATACAGATACAGATATAGATATATAGATATAGATATAGATATAGATATAGATATAGATATAGATATAGATATAGATATAGATATAGATATAGATATAGATATAGATATAGATATAGATATAGATATAGATATAGATATAGATACAGATATATGGTGTGTGTCCTTCTGCCAGCACCGTCCCAGCATGCTCCATCTAGAGTTTTTTCCCCAGTGTGAGTTCCTTCAGGACACATCCTGGCCTATGGCCCAGCTGAGGGATGTGGGTGCTGCGGACACCTGACTGCTGCAAGGGGAGCCCAGTGGGATGGAATTGAGACCTCTGAGCAGCTTCAGCTCACTTCAACACAGATGTCTAAACAAAGGTCAGAAGAAGAGAGTCTGAGAATTGTTTCTTCTGCTGGGGGCTCACTACAGGCAAGATAACGGGCAAGGAGGAGCCCAGTGCCCCCATACAACCCACTGAACACCAGCACTGCCAGAGCACTCACCTCAGGGAACCATTGACTCTGGAGATCTTTGGGGGGGGAGGGGCATTAACCACCTGAAATTTGTACATAGTCTCCAGAACAAATTTACTTATGGAAAATAAATTCGGTTTGTGTTTAGTTTTGGCATAACAAAATTGCCTTCTGGTTTACAAACAGCTTTTTTCTAACCGAGTGTAATTATGAAACTAAATTAAGGAAGAGCAGTACAACAGAAATGGCTACAAAAGCACCTGCATCTGAGATGGTCATTTGAGGCTTTTTTTTATAGTCACTTGCCAGAAACAGACCATGATTCAACTCATCCCAAAAATAACTGGCTAGAGAGGCATGGCTGAATTATGCTAGAGGATGATAAATATCCATCCTTCCTAAACATTTTTTGTGCAGCACAGACAAAACACAGCATTCACTGTGTATTCAGTACACTGATGTCTTTCAAGACACAAGAAAAGTGAGTCTCCCTCGAAGTAATACTTTTCATTTTCATTTTTTTCAGTTAGAGGACATAGATTAAACCTTTCCATAACTTCAGTGACTAACACAAGAGAGTCACTTAATGACAAGAAAGTCATTTTAATGTGCTAACACTGTCCTAATTCGTATTGTTCTTGCTTTATCTGCCTGGATCTGGCTTCCATGGTACCAGGGAGAAGCAGGAGGAGTGGGGCTGGCTGAATCAGGTAAACACTGATTCCCTTCTCCTATTCAGATTCTCACACTCTAGCTATAGATACAGGACACTAAAGAAATGATGCTCAAGGAGAACATCAAAGCCCAGCTTTATCTTACTCTTTGCTGAAAGCTTTAATGAACCAAAGCGAAGAAAGTGTGAAAGCAGTGACATGAAAGAGGTAACAAAACAGATGTTCAATAAATAGTGCTTTGGCTAAACCAGCAAGCTCAAAGAAGGGAAATCAATGAAGAGGGGGCAGAGGCTGAAGCTGCTTCCTCTGCCTGTCCTCAGCTATGTACAGACATTAATTGCTACTTGCAGGATGCCAAGCTGCTGCACTCCTTCCTCTGCACTTGGAAAGCCTGCTGACCTAGTGCTCTGACCCAACCCCACATACTCTTTGTTCCCAAAATATCAGGGGCCTCATTACAAGTCACACTTTCAGCACTCTGTTACCTGCAGCCTGGTGGCTCTGCCTCCACAGGCCCTGTGTGTGCACTTGCAGGCACACAAGACATGGGTTGGACCACAGCAATGTGCAGCATCATTGTGTGGTAAAAAAACTCAGGTCCTGTACTCCATGCTAACAGCATTCCAGTTCAGGGGCTGAGTTTGAGCTGGTTTTTTACTGAATCCAAAATATCTGAAACCTGAGACCTCTGTCCCCCCTTGGTGCAGTGGTGGCAGGGAACACATTCCTGCAGGCAGCAGCTCTGGCAGGTCCTAGCAGGGCAGATTTTACAGTCTGAGGCTGGATGTCAGCTCCTCACCTCCTTAAACCAAAATGACTCAAATCAGATGTCATCCACAGCTTGGCACCATGCTCATCTCTGTTCCTGGATTTTTAAGAACAACTGGAAAAATCGAGCTTGATACTGAAAGGCTGATGTGAACGTGACAGTTTCTCAGTCTAGGTTTTGGGAAGTCTAAATGGATTCTTTTTTGAGACGTGCAATCATTATGTTGTTTATAGAGGTGAGACACAGGCAGCCCTGGATGAATCCTTCATTTTCTTACAACACAGGTAGCATAAAGGACTGCAAAAGGCAAGACCTCAGCTATACCATTAGAGAACTGATAAGCACCTAAAGTTCATTTATCAGTAGCCACAGAGAAAACGATAGGAATCATTTTAATAGGAATCATTTAATCATTTTAATAGGGATCATTTTGTTTTAAAGAGCATGCACATACCAGCTGTCCTCACTGGATAGTGAAAAGAAAAGCAATTCTGCTGCTTGTCCACAAGCAAAATGAAGTGTTTTCCAAACAAAAGAAATCAATATTTCTGTGTATCCATGGACATGCATCTAGAATAAAACATCCACGCAGTTAAATGCATGTGTGGCTGTCTCCATTTAGGAGTTTAGCACTTCAATTACATGAAAAACAGGGGAGTCTAGATGAAGATTTGACAAGAAAAAAGACTCAGTCATCAAACCTTTTGATCTTACTCTAAGGAAAACAGCTTGTCAGTGGACAGTCATTGAATTATTGGCTGCTTGTCTGACCTGAGGAAGGGCAGTAGAACAAAGACTCCAATGTTCAGGTGAGTCCAGGCCTTGGGTGAGAGCCACCTGGCAATGCCATGGTGCAGCAAGGGCTGAGATAACCTAAAAAAAAGTGACAATTATATCCATTTACCTGACTAATGTGACTTGGCTGCCACCTGTAATATAAGAACATAAAAAAACCAGAAATATTATCATGGCCTGACCTGTTCCTGCAGGAGGAGGTTTTGGAGTACAGAGGCATTTTTCCAACTCTGTCTTTTTTTACATAGATTTTACCTGTTATCTGTGCTTACATTACAAGAAGACTGGATCAGAGGAACATGAAGTAATATGCAGGCCAGAAAACTGCTCCAAGATAAGGGAGCTCTATGAAAAACAGGTCTATTGAGAACTAGGGTAGCCCCCAAACTTTAACTGAAGTCCCTATGGATCTGAATTTCACTTCTGTAAGTGAATTTTATCTGTGCCTTTGACCCCTCTGTTCCACAAGACACTGACCACTTCCAGTCATGGATAAAATCCAAGATGGTTTTTTTAACTCAAAACCATCTCTGGGACCTGGTATGGACTACCAAAGAGTCTGTGATTCTTCTTGTTCAGTGCTGTCTGATCTAAAATTTGTGGTAGGTTTTGAGCTAGAAGGCTCAACAGAAGGACACTGCCAGCAGTGAGGTTCATTAGCTACAACATACATTACACTTCCAGGCACTTTTATCTCCAAAGCTGGGCTGAGAATTAAGGAAAGTTGTCCTTCTTCCTCTGTCCTTCTAAAGTGAGCTGCTTCTGCTCACTATAGCCCATTATTTTTAGGTTTTACTCTGGGTACCCATGCAGGGGAGAGTAAATTGTCTATTAAACTTTGAAGGCAAAACAGAACATTACCTTCAGGTATGAAGAAAATCAAAAATCACTTCATTTTGCCCAACATGTGTAGTAGGCTGGCCAAAGATGGGTCCTGGTGGCTGCCAGCAGCACAGAGCAGCTCATTGCATTGCTCTTTGCTCCAAGGCAATGTTCTGATCTCCTCACCCAGCTCCTCCTCTTCCCCATGGCCCTGAGATTGTGTGTGCTTTGCTGTGTGCAGACAGACCCATTCTCCATTGCCAGAGTATGTCCCTGGAGTGCCAAATTAAAAATAGCAGGCAATGGGAGCACCAGGTGATTAAAAATCTTTGTGTGCCCCCTCAAAATCAAAACATGATGAGAGAGGTGAGACTCTTCTTTATACAGAGTGCCTCTTTATAGAATTTTAAATGGTGAAGAATAGACACCTGTCTTCTGCTCTGGGACTTTGAGCTTCTCTGCTTCATTAGTTTGAGGAAAAAATCTAAACATTTTTCTAAGATGTTGTTAAGAAGCCATGCTGACATGTGTTGCTTGTGCTAAGAATCAGCTTGAGGTACTGGAAAAAAATTGTCTCTTAAAGGCAAGACAAAGTTTATTTTGCAGTCCAGAATCCCACAAGATTGTATTTGTGATGTTAAATAAAATCATAGAACCATAAAATTAGTTTGCTTGGAAAAGACCTTTACGATCATTGAACCCAACCATTAACCCAGCACACTACCAAGTCCACCACTAAACCACGTCCCTTAAAAAAAGTAAGTCCTTTTGGCTATTTTCAACTGATTCAAAGTTTACCTACAATGCCTTGCCACGTGTCCTCTGTAGGACATTCCACCAGGAAACTGCAGAGCAAGAGGTTTAACTATTTTTATTCTCAGTGACCATTTCTCAGCCCAGCCAGGGTTGTTGTAGTCCAGATGCATCTGAAATGCAGTCCCTGAGGTCACGCTTGCTGCAAACAGAGGCACACAACACAGTGTTCTTTCCTGCAGACCCTGTTCTCTTTGTGTGGTAACTTGTGCAATTCAAAGAGATGCAAAGCATAGGGAGTAGGTAAACATATCACTAAATGAATGTAATTTAACAGTGCACATGGCAAGAACAGGTTGGCCTTATTTCACTTTCTGCTGCCTCAGACCAAATACCACATCAGTGCAGTCATTCTGGTTAGTATTGGAGCAGTCCTATTGGTGTGTCCCTTGCTATCATTTCTGTGGCCAGGTAGGCAAACATAGCACTTATTTACATGTAAGGTGATACACCAAGAAAGCCTCTGGAGGAAAATGAGAGCAAGACACAGGAGATGGCCCAGAGCAGAAATGTAACAGATAAGGGCACAGGGAGACACATCAGTCACTTGGAGCAATAGGAACAAAGAAAACATTTAAACTGTAAAGAAGTCTATCCAACGCCTAAGTAGCATGTCTAGTTGTCCCACAGCCAGCAGACACAGAGTCCATAGCCTAGCCAGCTGGAGAGGTTAGAAAGTTGTTGAGAACTGTAGAGTTGTAAGACCATTGGCTGTACAAAAAGCTTGGTTCAAATCACTCCTGCCCTTGAGGCAATGTTGGGAAAAGGATTTTTCCCACAATATGTCACAAGTCGGTAACCAGTGTGAGGAAAGTGGCCTATGCCTCTGTGCCTCATGCACCTGTGAAAGGAAGGAGTGAGATCCATCTTTTTTCTGAAACACCAGAGATTAATTTGTTGCTCAGTGACCTGATGGTCCTACTGATGATACTCAGCCCAGAGTCTGAGTGGATCACCTCTCTCATTTGTATGCTCAGGGTGAAATTACTCCCAGATGTGAGATCAGAAAGGGATATCCCCCCAGCCCCTGCCCTGGTCAGGTCACTAGGGCTGCTAGTCAGCCTCCCAGGCTCCTGAAAACGTTTCATCTAACAGCTTTCTTTTACAGCCTTGAGGATGTCCTTTCTTTCTCCTGCTCTCCTCAAGATGCTGTACTTGGGGAAAAAGGCTTACAGGGTTTTTCCAGCTTGTTTCTTCAGGTATTAGGCATGGTAACTTTCTGGAGCTCTGAAGAAGTCTGTGTGTGATACCAAAAGAGTCTCCTTTTATGTGTTCTTGAGAAGTTCCTTGCACTCCTCAAATTCTTTAGGCAATAGAGTTCAAAGTACTTCATTAACTTTAAAAAAAAAAAATAAAAAATCTTTGTTTATCTTGCCATTTGTTATCTTCTCCACCACACACACGGATTCAAGCCCAGTTCTGCCACTCATTCATATAGAACCTGCAGTAATGGTGCCCTCAGGAGTGCTCCAAAATGATGACTGAAGATGCCCCAAGCTTCAGCATCTGCCCGTGTACTGTGTGGATGGAAACGTGGACTGGAATCCTCCCATCACTCTGTCCCACTTGTCCTGGTGAACTCAGCAGAGAGTGGGCATGGGGTACGTTCCCAAAGCCCTGTGCCACTTTGCTGCAAGGGCTGGGCAGGGTTTGTCAGCAACTTGAATAGGGAAAGAAGATGGAGTTTTGAGGTGTGTGTTTGACTTCAGACCACTCCTGACAAACCAGTTTTTAATGGTACCCCATTATTTTTTCTCATTGAGCTGCAACCCACCATGACACAGAGCTATAATAATAACAGGGAGCAGAAGAACAAATTTCCTCTCCTATCTATTGGTAGGCACAGGAAAAATAAATGTTTTATTAAGACCTAACCACCTCCTGTGGATTACTCCTCATTTTATTAATTTTGTAATTAGAAGAAACAGAAATCACTGAACTGTAATGACAAACTGCGATACAACCTCAGGGAAAGGATCTGAAGGGAAAACTAAATATCAGAACCAAAGGAAAATATTCTAGAGACCTGAAGTTATTTCTTCAATGTGTCTTTTTGTAGGTATTAGGAATGGATACATAATATTCCAAGAATGAAATGAAACTCCTTGAGAAGTAAAGGTGAGCATGCTGGTCTCCATCTGTCTAGAGCTTGACCTAGTGATTTGCCATGATTTAGGCCCAGCTGGGATCAACCAAACCTCCACTTGCTCACCCCACACCCCCATTGTGGGACAGGGAGGAGAAAATCCACCCAAAAGCTCCTTAATTGAGACAAGGACAGGGAGGTTTGCATTCCCCAGTTACAGTAACGGGCAAAAACCAGGCTGATTCAACTTAGGGAGAAAAAACACTAATTTAATCTACAAGTAGAAAGAGAAAACATGACCAGATTTTAATACCTTACCTCCCCACTCCTCTCTTCTTCCCAGGCCTGGATTGTTCCCCTCCTGCCTCCCCCTCAGGGCACAGGGAAGGGGCTTTAGGGTCAGTTCCCCACATGGTATTTCTGCTGCTCCTTCCTCCTCAGGGGGAGGACTCCTCACATGCTCCTCCTGCTCCAGCATGAGTCTCTCTCATGGAAAGAGTCCTTCAGGAACCCCTCTGACCTGAGTCCCTCAGGCACAGACTGCAGAGGAGCTGCTTCAGAAGCAGTCACCTGCCCTGGCACGGGGTCCTCCATGGCTGCAGATCCACATCTGCCCCTCCCCATGACCCCACACAAGCTGCTTCATCACATCAGCCCACCTGTGACACTTTGGGGGCTACAAATCCACATTTACCCCATCGTGGTCCTTGAGGAACTGCTTCACTCTGCTCCTCCCCTCCAGAGGCACAGCTGCCACCTCACCATGGGCTGCAGGGAAATCTCTGCACCTTTCCCCTTCCTTCTTTTCTGACCTTGGTGTAATTTCTCTGGCAACTGCAGTTTACTTTTCCTTTCTCAAATGTTACTCAGAGAGGAGCATCCAGCTTCCCATATCTGTGGGGCAGAGCATCAGCCCCAGAGGACCTGAAGTGAAGTCTGCAGGAGACAGGACCCAGTGCTTCAGACCAGGCCTGCATGGACAGGTATCCTCAATACTGCACAGAATTACTTGGCAGCATTATGAATGCACCAAAATGTACTGACAAGATGATAATCTACACTTCATGCTTGCACTCTTGTGACCAGGATTTCAGAGCTGCAGTGCACTTGGGCATTGCTAACAATATGTTTCTTCCCCCACTTTGCTCCTCGTCATCCATAATACACAGAACATCTTCTATGCCTGAGGAATTTTTCCAGCTAGGAGCTTGTGGCTTTAGGATGCTTCCTGAATAAACTGAGCACCTTACTGCCAGCTATGCCAAATCCCTGCAGCTCTCAAAGCACCCAGTCTTACTCCTCCCAGATGCTCTTTGGAGTGAGACCCTCAGGAACAGCCATCAGGCTGCCCAGTTTAGTGTTGAGTAAGTAACTCAAGATCATAAAGCAAAACATCTGCAGGAGTTAGTGTAGGCACAGATACTCTGCCCTTAAGTATTGTCTTTAAAACAGCTGTACAGAAGAAAATACAGTATTATACAGATCATAACTGTTGAACAAAGCTGGCTACAAGTGACACCTGAGTTATTCAAATAATTACTCTTTTTACTGATTAAATTGGATAAATTTAAATAATAAGAAATAAATTTAAATTTAAAATTTGGTGATTAAAAAGGATAAATAGGCCTTTATACTTAGGTCCTGATTTACCTTCAGTTAAATACCACTTAAATCCATGTTAAGTCATTGTGCTCTTGTCAACAGATTTTAGATTGAAGCAGCTCTATGCTCCCTACAAAGGACTGCTAACATTCCTAAAACAAACACCATTTTACAGGCCTGATGGATAGAGAGCTGTACAAGTGAGTTTAATCAGGCATAACTCACTTCCTAAGACTCACCAAACAAGCTTGAACAAACAGTACCAAATGTTTGGCAGAAAATTTCTTCCACCAGTTTCCCCAACTCAGAGTTCAATCACCTCTGGAAAACCAGAGGAAAAAAAAAACAAACAACCAAACACAAAAGAAACAAAACAAAATATTTTTCCCTCTTGGACACGAGTAAACAGGCAGTGAGTTTAAGTTCTACTTAAAGTAAGTTAAATGTGATGTAAAACACCAGTCACCTGAGGGGGCAGAAAGTGAGGACTGTAGTACTTACCCCATGCTGGCTGGGCAGGAAGATTCAGAAATGCTGAAATTTCTTAATCCTATGCACCAAGAAGTACAGAAGATGAGTAAAAAGAGATGTAAGCAAATCTCTGTGCTGCAATCCCTGTTCATAAAAGCTTAGGGAAAAGAGTTTGGGGCTCCTTGTCTTCTGTCACCCAGTTGAAAACAATGATGAACAAGCATTAAAAAAACATTCAGGTAAAAAGGTAGCTGTAGCACTACATGATGTGTATCAAAATAAACAGGATCTCAATTTCATTTTGAAATTTTATTGAAAAACAAAATCCAAGCAGTTTCAAATTCTCTGCAGGTCATGAGAGAGTTTGTTTTTTGGTTTTGTTTGAAATGACATTTTTCCAGCAGACATCCAACTTCAATAAATGCTCCTTTTCATAGTGAAAATAACTCAGTACAGCCTCACCTACGAAAATATTTTGTCCTGGCACAACCAGGTTTCATTCGTAACCTTGGATGGTCTGACTGCTTTGAGAATAATCAGCCACTTCTCTTGATTAAATAAGCATAAAAAGAAATTAATGCATTACAGGAGCAGTTTTCTACAGTTTTCATAACACAGAAAGATGACAAAATTTTAAAAAACAGAGTAATTTCATGCTACTTCCTTTCTTTAATTTGTTTGCAATTTAAATAATTAATGCAAGTACAACGTTACTTCATTTTGTGACTTTTACAAGACTTTACAGTATAAAATTCCCTGAGATACAATATGTAACTTAAAGGATCACATAATGCTATATTCTATTTACATAATAATAAAATTAATATTAATTCGTATCCTTATAAGAACCAGAAGATAATGATCTTCCTTTCTCTCCCTCCACCCCAATACTTTAAGGCATGGAATAAAACACTTTATCAAAGTGGGTTTTTTTCTATTTAAAATAGAAAAATTGCTTAATTTTTACAGGTGGATTCTATACATCACCACATCTTGTGGAGTCTGGTATTTTATCAACAATCCAATTTACTAAAATTTTTTATTCACCTTTGAACTCAGGCTCTACAAAGGGAATTACAAAAGCCAGTACAAAAGAATTACAAAATTCCTTATAACAGTATGCTATTGGCCTGTGGAGTGGATGAGCCAAAATCAAATTTCAAATATTTCTATTACTGACTTCAGCAGCTGTAGACTCGGGCTAAATTTCCTCCTAAATGCAAAGGGAAAAGTGTGCATTCCTCACACAAAAACTATAAAACTAGAATAAGAGGGTTTTTTTCTCACAAAGCAAAAGCTTTGCAATAATTGTTACAAGACCACAGTCTTCATTACAGTTTTCATTACACAGTTCTTGAAAATACTTAACATGTAACTTACAAACACAGCACAGCTGTGTCGTGAATGGGTGATGTACATCTTAGGCAATCGTGATACTTTAGTTATTGCACAGTTCTTTTCTGAGTTTTACAAAACTGTAGTTCATCAAAGATTGAAACTAGTTTTTGAGAGGGGCTGAGAAAAAAAAAAATACTGGTTGTTATCTCTGGAAATTTCCATGCTCCCATAGCCTGATGTTTTGCCTGTGGTATTACTAATGGTTACACAGAACTGTGTGCCTGGAAACTTTCAGAAAATGCAAAAAAATTAGAAGGACTGAAAAAAACCCCACTACTTTCAGAAAACTGGTAAAAGAGTAGTGCAATTTTAAATATGAGTTTTAAAAGATTGCTCACTGCTTTTAAGATTAGGGCTTTCTGTGTACATTTGTTTCAACTATGATCAAAACAAAACAAAAATGAAGGGACAAATCAAGGGGAAACAGGTTCCATTATCCTGACACTTTGCTATTACTGTTAATGCTATACTTAAATTAGATTTTTTAAATTATCAACAATTTTATGGGAGCAGTAGCTACTGGCAGAGAAACAGATGAGCATGCAATGACAAACATGCTTTTGCTCAAAACAATCATTTAAGACCTGTTTTAAGTGAAAATGCAACCCTGGGGACCATCCCCACTACACTCTGCATAGCCCTGACTCCTTTCACAACAAAAATTTGACAGCAGCTCTGGCACTGGCAACAGAAATGTTCATGAAGTACTCTTACCTGCCTTTCCTTCTGCAAAGCAGCAGGGAATAAACACAGCAACCAGCAAGATTTGACATAGTAAATCTGTGCAGATTACTCCTATACTTCGTTATTATTACGTATTTTTTTCAATAATCTTTAGTTCCATGCTTACTTAATCATGGGGATTATCTAATTGAAAACAAATTACAGTAGTCTGCCAGATCACAAATCTAAAGAGCACCTACCCAATGTCCCTTACTGCTCAAGCCAAATCTAATTCTATTCTAACCCAAATACAGCTCACAAATGTCAGTGAGCTCACCTATTCTGATGCCCATCTGTTATTTTAAACGTCTTCTTTCCCTACTTGTTCTGTGACCATGATTCTATTTCAAGTGAAATCTCTGCATATTTCCATAGATTATCCAGCCCCTGAGGTGGGATCTGGATGAATCCCTTAATCATTTGTGCAGGACCCTTGCCGGTTATAATTTTTTAGCCACCAAGTATTACAGTTGCCAAAGGCAGAGAGGACTCAGCTTCCCGAGGATGAGTAATGGCAACTGAAGTTTCTTTCTGGGTTTAGCCATCCTAGATAGAAGTAACCAAGAAATAACCACACATTGACTATGGGGAAGATCTTATTCAGCAAAACGTCAGAGTCTGAAATGAAGAAACTATCATACATGTTCCCACTTGGCACTGAAAGAAAGAAATATTATCTTAGGAACTAATTTATTAATTTAAAAAAAAACAAAAAACAAAAAACAAAAACCAAAAACCAAGCTGGAAAAAACTCAAAACCAAGGAAAAGCAAATCTTTCCCTTTTTATAATACTTCCTCATACAATCTGTATTTTACCAACAGTCTAGATCTTATTCTCTATCATAATTTTATTTTTGAAAGGCAGTGATCTGGGGCTTGAGTTTCAGGGGCTTGTTTGTTTGTTTAACTATTATTTTACAAACTGCAAACTGACATTGTGAGTAGACTGTCACCTGGCAGATTTTTTAAAAATATGTGCCATTAACCAAAACAATCACTACTCAACAGGACAGCCTAATGATAGCAGAGAAATAAGTTAGCCTTTCTCCATACATATTCAATATAATTATAAAAACACTGTAGTTCTGAGCTTTTCCCTGCTTCTTCCGAGATGACAATAATTTTGCAGAGAAAAACATGCAGATACCTGTAAACATTTTCTAATTCCTGAATAAAAGGAGGGTGGAAATGTTTCAACTTTTTTTTCTACAGTCTGTCCTTTCTTGTACTTAAAGCTGTTCTCCACTTCCATAAAGAATAAATGTGACTATGGTGCTGGTAGGCAGTGGAATAAATACTCTTTATCATCTCAGCTGTTTGTTCCGCTTGGATCCAGTCCCCTCCATACACTTTTCCTAAATGGAATTATTATTTGGGTCAAAGCATTGTCAGCTGGCTGCTGCAATTTCAAACATTGCTAAAAAAGTGCTACTGTGTCACTACATTCTTACATTAAACACTTGAGGCTCAGAATTTTTCTGCAAATAACTTTCACACACATAATAAGCACTGTTACAAAACATTTGCTTTTGTCTTCAGAGCACAGAAAGCCAGCACTGATCATCCATCCCCTGCAAGCAGAAGAAAGTTTCACGGTCCAGGAAGCTGTCACAGCTGACAAAATTGGTTCCAGCTGTAGGGCTGAAGAACTTGGCATTGGTTATTTATATCAAACTAAGCACAACTGTAAAGTTTTCAGATCTGTACAACTTCTGGGAATTTAACTTTGCTCTTGAAGAATCTTCTTGCCTTGTGTCTCTTCGCACTTTCATAATTTTGTACTTTAATAAAAATCTTCTTTTTGTAGGCTTTCCACAGCTTGTTTACCTGTACCTGTGTGCTCCTCTGGTGACACAGCCCTCTGTGTGCCACCTCAGACAACCAACTCTGCCAGACTCATCCTTCCTGGTGCTTGGCACAGTCTGCTGCTGGCACAGCCCGGTCAGGCAAGCCTCACCCAGCCCGAGCATCAGCTTTCAAACCAGCTGGCCAGATTTCGTACACTCTTGACTTGATTCCCGGCTGCCCTGACTGCCTCGCAAACCTTGCACAAATGCTCGTCCCAGAACGAGGTGACGTGGACCTCGTACTTCTTCCTCCAGGCAAAATACCTCCTGTAGTTGGGTTTGCTTTTATCAAGGAACTTCAGGTAGGTGGCCAGCAGCCGAGGGCTGGGGAAGTCGTCGACGTGGATGAAGGAGTCGGCGGGGATGAAGCGCTCGTAGTTGGCCCTGCGGGGGCCGAGCACGACGGGCACGGCGCTGGCAGCGAAGGCGTTTCTCCAGAGCTTCTCCGTGATGTAGTCGGTGTGCTGCGAGTTCTCGAAGGCCAAGTAGAACTTGTAGGCCGAGATGGTTTCCACCACACCGCCCTCGGCCAGCGCCAGCCCCTGTGCCCCGTACACGTCGATGGCGAGGTGCTCCTTCAGCTGGCGGTAGTAGCGCACCCGGGCGTGCTCCTCGTTCCAGTTGCTGATGACCCAGGCCACCAGCCGAGTCTTGCGGGGCAGGACGAAGGGCCGGGGCACCGGCGGGGCATAGAGGTACCCGTAGGGCACGAAGACGTCCGAGTCCCGGCGGTAGGACATGGTCCAGTTGAAGATGCCGGCCAGCCCCCGCAGGCCGGGCGAGTGCGACGGCGACTCGAAGTTCATCCACACCCAGAGCTGCCGCGGGGGCCGCGCCAGCTCTGGGTGTGGATGAACTTCGAGTCGCCGTCGCACTNTTCCGATGGAGGAGTGGCCCGGGGGCTCCCGGGAGCGCTGCGGGGCCTCATCCTGACCCTTCCGTGCGGCAGGTGCTGCCATGGCAGCCCGAGGCTCGCTGAGGTGGCCGCGGGCAGGTCCAGGTAGTGGCAACCTCACGGGTCACTGAGGTAGCCGCGGGTAGATCCAGGCCACGGCAGCCCTTGTTCCTGTCCGGCTCAGTATTCATCCCCTGCTCGGGGCTGCAGAGGGAATTTGTGTCTCCGCACTCGGGAAGGGCCCTCCTGGCCAGAGCCCAGAGCCCAGCAGATGCAAGAAGGGTCGTGGGGGTGGCTCACAGGGTCTTTGGGGCACCCGCAGGTAGGTGCGTGGGGCAGAGGTCCACGGGCGGAGGAGAGCCCTGCCACGCTGGCCACAGAAGCCGGTGCAGGCTCCCTTCTCCTTGCCTGTTTGCCCAGGATAGGACAGGACCTCTCTGCCGCTTCCCAGGCACCTTCTCACTCACTTCTTCCAGTCCATCCCTGAAACAGTTTAAAACTCTGTTAAAAGAGTTTTACCACACCAGCTGAGCTACGGTTTCCGTGCTGAATTTGAATTCCCATGCAGGGAAATACTTTGGAAGAGGCAGGGGATTTTCTTTTAAATCAGCTGCAATCTAGAGTGTGAAGTTGAGAGGTTTGAATAAATCACTTATTTAGCAAAAAGAATAAAAAAAGTTACTACAGCCATGCTTGCTTTGAATTCCTGTCAAATTCAAGCACCTCTTAAAGGACTAATGATTTGGAAATCATAAACAAAAGAAATTAGAGGAAATTCTTTTTTCCTTTTAAGCCCTTCTTAAAAGGGACTATGTTTACATTAAAATTTTCAAATTTCCCAGCTATGTAAAAAGCTACTAAACTTTATGATTACCATAAAATTACTTTCCCCATCTCTGTTTCACAGAGCTGGTGTGAAAAGTTGTATCAGGTAGGCTCAAAGCCTTTTCCACCAAGTCATTTGCTTCAGTGGACTAAGGGGTCATTGATTCACACAGTTCAGAGACTGTTTGTACAGAACTGGAGAGTTTCCAGCTCTGACACTATGCATTTTCACATCCAACAGCTATAGACCCAGGGTTCTCTCATACAGATCTCCTGAAGGCAGCAGAGTTACACTGACATAAATCCTCACTGACCATGTGGATTTCAGCATTTCTGTTACATACCACATCGGTCAAGGCTCTGCAACTTGCCCCTCTACTAGTAAAAAAAAAGTTATTCAAGCGTTTTTACCCAGAAAAACAGAGTTGAGTGTGAGGCTGGTGCTAGGTGCATAAGTCAGTTGTGTGCATCCATCGACTTATTAATTGTACATAGAAGCAATTGCAGACTTCTGTTATCCATCTTGTAAGCACTCTAAAATAAAATGCCAACCACTGTGGTTATAGTTGGTATCTTGCTGTGTCTGCTCCAGTGTACAGTCCTAGTTGGAAGTGATCTCTGGGGGTCACAGTTCCACCCTCCTGCACTGAGGAGCACTATTGGCAGCACTACCCGAGGCACTCAACAAGGTGCTGGCTGGACTAGCACCAAGGTGTTGAAAATATTCAAAGATAAGAGATTCCTCAGCATCCCTGGCAGTCTGTCCCGGTGCTGTGATCCCCTTTGGGAGAAGAAGTTCTTTCCTGTTGTCCAATCCTGAACCTTCCAGCCTGGAATTTGTGGTTGTTGTCACATCCAAAGAGTCTCATCTTCATAACTTACCTGCAGGTAGTTGCTGGCTCACATTAAATCATCCTACTGCCTCTTCTTCACAGGACTAAACAAAACCACCTCCTTCAACCTTTCCTCAGCCTGTGTGCTGTAGGGTCTCTCATCAATTTGGTAGCCTTCACTGGACCATGTTCTCAACATCCTTCTTGAACTGGGAAGCTGAAAACTGGAGACAGTATTCCAGGTGCTGCTTCACCAGTGAGAAATAATTATTTTTCTCCATGTGCTGGATGCACTTCTGATGTTGCCAGCACGTGGCTTGCTTCATTTTCAAGGAGAGCTGGCATTCAGCTTGATGTTCTTGTAGTCCCCAGGTCCTTTCCAGCACCGTTGTCTATCAGCCATCCAGCTCACAGCTCGTACCAGGGCATGGAAGTTTTCTGCAGAATATGCAGAACATGTCTTTCTCCTTGCTGAACTTCCCAAGGTTTCTGTTGGGTCACTCCACTTTTCTCAAGGCCTCCCTGAATTGAAGTTATGCAAACCAAGATCTCAACCCTGCTTTCAAATTCAGTATTATCTGCAAAATAGTGTACTACCTTATAGTAGGCAAAAAAGAGAAAATCTCTTAGTGCAGTAAACATAGGACCTATCTTGACAAATAACACTGATTTTAACCACAGAATGGGAATCTGAGAAAATTACTTTACCATAGTAGAAAAAGGCAAACATGCATAAATACAATGCTAAGGGAGAGTAAATGCTTTGAAATCATGAGAGAAGGCTCTGAGAAGACCTTGGAGCAGCATTCTAATACTTGAAAAGGGCCCAAAAGAAAGCTGGAGAGGGACTTTTTACAAGTGCATGTGATGCTAGGATGAGGACTAACAGTTTCAAAATGAAAGAGATACAGATTAGATACTAAGGAAAAAAATTTCACAACTGGGGGTTGGTGAGACACTGGCACAGGTTGCTCAGGGAAGCTGTGGATGCCCCCTCTCTTAAGTGTTCAAGGTGGGATGAGGCTTTCAGCAACCTTGTCTGGTGGGAGGTATCCCTGCCCATGGTAGGATGGTTGGAACTAGATGATCTTTAAATCCCTTCCAACTCAAACTATTCTATGATTCTGTGAGCTGTGCCTAGAATCAATCCAGAATCCAGAACAATTTCTGGTGTGTCTTAATTAAGGATTCAAAGTGGTCCAAAAGCTCTGCTATTACTAATTTTACCCATTTCTACAGGTAATGTGATAAATTTGGGATCCACGAAAATCAGACAGAGACCTCTATTGACTTCTGTAGAATTCTGATTCACTCAATCAATTTGATTGTATCTGATGCAGCATCAGTTCTTATTTTCCTTCAGGAATTTAGATTTCAGCATTGACATATAACTGATGGTGTCTTTGTCTAGTCAGGTTTTCCTTCTCATTGCTTTAAGGTTTGATGCTATCCACTCCAGTTCCAAAGCTCCAACTACACTGATGATGCCAGGCCTGATCCTGCAAAAGGCAACAAAAATGTTGGCATTAATTCAGAGTTGATGAAATGTTTCGGGACAACTCAATGTGCAAGACTTTACAATCCAAGTAGTGACAGATTTGGAAATAAAATATTCCTTGTGAAGATTAATAGCAAGAGTTGGCTAGTTACTTTTGCTTTTTGCAGTCCCACAGTGAAACTTCAGCATGATGTTTGCCTGCACTGCAATGACATCCATTTCATTCATTTTAAGGCTTATTGTCATACGGGAACAAATATGCTGAATTATTTGTAATGAGACCAAACCAAGGCTTTCAGCATTCATCAGCTCACCAAAAGCTAAAGCTATACACTCCACATTGAAATGCACAGCAAGTTCCAATGATATATACAGCATAGAAATCCAGTGTTGTAACATTTCCTACTTGTCTTAGTATGGCAAATAAGAATTAGAACAATTCAGAAGAGCCTCAAGCCTCATTTCTGCTGTAAGACACAGTGTATGCGTGGCATGATGGGAACCACCTGCCCTGTGCTTGAAGGGTTTTGTTAAGCACTTTTACTCACTCTGACTCAGGAAAAACTCCACAGACATCACTGAGAAGTACAAGATGATGAAGGTTGAGTAGCTTTACCAGGTGCCTGCAGACCTTTCAGAGGAAACACACCTGGTTTTATCTTTGGAAGTAAACCAGCCAAGGAGATCGTTCTGCAGACTGAGGAGCACAGAGGCTGCCTGACAGCAAACACACAAATTGGAGAGCTGTGGTTTAACTGCTCTGTGGAAACCACAGAAAGCTCCACTGTTATGGATAGTCAGGAGGTTAAAATAAAATGCTGGTCTTTACTGGTGAAGCTCTGAATGATTTTGCCTAGAGCTTCCCAGCTGGCTTCCTCTTCTACTCTGACTCACTGTTTTGCTATAATTGAGAAGTGTTTAAGCCTAGAAAAGTCTCTGAAGTCATTTGTCAACTGTATTGCAAGCACAGTGTAAAAGGCACTGCAAGATGTGGTTGTATTTTCAGCCACAGCTATCAAGCCAGACGTTCTGTCAACCAGGAAAACCCTGTGGAGTTTTTGATCCCAAGAAATGTGATCAGCTTCAAAGAACAGCAGGATGCTACCTGGTACCAAAATGATGCTAAGAATTACTTTGAAATCTCTTTGTCATAAATGGTGCCCATGGTTTCAGTGTAACTTTTTACCAAGTAAGAACCTAAATCTTGTATTGAAAAGATCAATTAAAGTTCTGTTGTGTATAAAAGGCATGCTCTAGTTCAGTGTAAAGTTGAAGTGACGGTAATTTTATTACCTAGTGCTTCATATTCAGGATTGTCATCTTTCTGCTTGGAAGTTTAAAATTCTGAAATATGACCACGGATAAAAGATTCGTTTGAAAGCTGATGTCTGCCCCATTGGATGAATAGCTTCTGGACAGAGAAACCCAAGTTACTGTACATGCAGCAAATCTTAAAATATTCTGCCTGGCTTCAGTTCCCATTGTGACTGAAAGTGGGGTTGACAGTTTCCAGGTCAAGGAACAGGCATGAACAAGTGAGCTGTGCACAGTGGGGATGAAAGCTCCAGCCCCAGAACACTCTTTGACCTTCCACTGCAGCCCACAGCTTTGGTCTTCACCAGTGTAGGTCACAGGATGAATCAGAGCAGAAAACATCCCTACCCAACCCACACAGTCCTCAAATATTTTAACGTGTGTGTGTACACCAGTGAGTCCAAATTTGGTTCTATGGATATCTCTTAGCAGTTATCATGGATTTCAGTCTTCCCTGGGTTTTCTGAGCCCTGGACTGCATCTTGGACAGCAACAGAGGCAGGGGCAGGGATGTACAGCTCTGATGCTCTCATTTTACCCCATGAGCAGACCCCAGGCCAGAGGGCAGGGCTTTGTGCTGGAGCTTTTCTTCAGACATCTTTGAGCCTTGAGCATCAAGGTGATGTTTCAGTCCAGGAGACAAGACCAGCTCTAGTTTGAAGTAAATCTACAAAATCGTGTATAATCTAGTTATGGGGTTATCAACTCCAATTGCTTTAATAAAGTGACCCCCCTCCTATTCCACCTCATGGCTTGGTAATGTGGATGTAGCCTTTGAAAGATGTCAGGGTTTGAACACTGTTGTTAATACATGGAAGCAATGACAACATTTGTCTTTCAAAATAGCATTGTTTAGTTCAGAAAATAAATAATATTATAAAAAATTAAGAGCAAACGGTAGCTGAACAGTTAGTAAAGACAGTTAGTAAAAAACCCACTATGTAAAAATTTGAGCACAGTTCATTTAAATAACTCCAACCCCCCTTCAAATACATTAAATATATTATAAATATAGTTATACTAAAACAACTACTACAATATGTTATTATATTTAAGCAAATTGCTTAATTTTATTCAAATGAAAAATGAGACACATAAAAAGGTCATTAACATGAATGTATCTAGCTAAGAGTTACTTAAGCCTCACAACTGAAGTAAAATATTCAGTAGAAAAGATCTAAGGCATTTCTCAGTTGTACAAGGTTGCACAAAAAGGAAGAGGGACCAAAGACACAAATCTGCCTTTGATGCAACAAAACTGAGCTAGTGCAGGAACCCAGGATAGACCCAGAAAGCTTTTTCATTTGGAAAGTTTTAAAACAAGATATGAAAAAAAAAATCCTAAAAACGAGAAAGTAAGGGGAGGGCATTATAATAAAAATGAAGCAAGGAGCAGAAGTGAGATGCAGCAAGATTAATCAAAATCTCTATCTGAAAAAACAATGTTTTTCAGACATCATTGTGTGGTTCAGGATCATATTTGCATCTAAAAAGTCAGAATAATGGTTTCAAAAGCAGCTACTTCTCTAGTGTCTCAGGTGCACTTTTCAGTGACAATTTTTTTAGTCTAGAAGTCAAACAGAAATGCAGAAAGGAGTTGGCTTGGAGCCAACTAAGGGTTGGGGTTTTTTTTCCCTTCTCACTGATCTAAAAATAATAACAAACTTTTAGTGTCAAAAAAGAGTTCCAGACAATCAAAATACCATTTCATTCACAGGTAATTGTAAAAATAAAAAAAAGCAAAGGAGAACAAAGTCTAGCTTCACAAAGTTGTCACTGAGACTCCTCGTTTTAACAATATTGTGTTAAAATAACAGTTACTTATTGTTATATTTAGTGTGTATATATATATATACAGTGGGTATATTTATTGCTATATTCAGTGTTACAGAATCTGAGAGCCCCAGAAACAAAGCCCATGGCTACCTCTTAGAATCACACCTTAGAAAACATGTCAATTATTCAGTCTGTGCTAGCACTGAGAGGAAGCAACTCTTTAACTCTGATTTTAAATTATCCATCAGTCCTAATTCATTCTTTTCAATGTACAATACAATTCTCTCCTTTATAAAGACAGTTGTTTATCCCACAAATGTGCTGGAGGGATGTCTGGGAATGAAAACTGCAGGGTAAGGCTAGGCATTACTATTTTGAAAAAGAAAGTGCTACAATTATTCTAAAAATATGGCAAAAACTGATCATTAAATTAGGTTGTTCAGCATGAAGACAGGAAATATCATCCATACCAACCTGGTGCACCACCTCCTCACTTGATTACGGGTTGTCATCTCCCTCCCCTGTCCCTCCCTACTTATAGTTCTCTCCATGCTATGTATTTATTGTGATATCATAGCACTTAGGAGACAATTGTGGATCCTTCTGGATAAGCTGCAAACACAGCTTTGCCCCACTTGTTGAGGTTAATCTCATCTCTTCCTAGCAGTTCTTAGTCCTCAAAGATGGACAGGCCCTAGTCCCAAAAGCCAACTTTCCATTTTCAGCACCAACTCTAAATAACAGCTGACCCACAGGATCCTCAAGCCCTGTCCCCTCACCACCTGGACTGAGGAGAAACCACCTCAGCTCCTGTGTCTGACTCAGCACAGTCATGTTTGATATACTCCATGTCTCCCCTGGCAGTGTCATTGGTGACCATGTGGAGAAGAAGCAGGGAGTAAAATCTGAGGCCCAAAAAAGACTCAGCACGCTTGTGACACCTTCCCAGACCTCAGCCCCTCAACAAATCTCCTGAGACAGCCCATTGGGGCAGCAAACAGGAACCTCCACTGCCCTCAGCAGAGAGTCTCCAACAATCACTCTTCACTCCCTCCTGCATGGTTCAGGCTCAGCCAACACAGATGTTTGGAGAGACCTTCCAGACATTCATCTGCCACTGGAGAACTGAAGTTGTTCTGTAGCTGCAAATGTCTCTTCTGTTTCTGGTTCCTCCTCCAACCATCTATGACCTTTCAAAGCTATCTTTTGCTCTGTTTTTATACCGACCTACAAGGATTCACACTTGTTTGCTAAGTGGTGTAATAATACAGAACAAACCAAAGATAATTCATTTGGTATTACCTCACTGTAATAGTGGTTAGGAGTGAAAGCTATCTGACAGGTTATTTTGGGTTCCATTCCACCTCTGTGATTTTTTTACACTATGATAGCTCCTACAGATATAGAGACATTACAGGCTTATTTATGTTAAACTTTTATTAAGTTTACATTTTTATTAAGTGTTATGTTTCGATATCGAATCACAAACTCTTGGCTTATGAACTGCTCAGCTTAATGAATGGGCTCAGTCTAAGGCATTTTATGGAACCTCTTCAATTACAGTCAATCTTCTGCTGGAACTTAAGATCACTTGGAACAGAGAAGCCTATAAAAAGTTTCACAGTAGCAAATTTTTGTCAGCCAGAACATTTTGTAATCTTTGGATTGTGACATCTTCATCGCTGGCTGAAACATGGCTCAGATTTGGCTTCTACAACATCTGACCAAAAAGTAGTATGAGGATAGAAATAAAACAGCAACAGAGATGAGCTAGCTCCCTATCAGAACCTTCTTCAAAATTGTAGAAATACCAATCTATATTTCCAGAGACAGCTAGTCATTTTGATGTTTGAGTTGTCATATCAAACCAGGCTTGAGTCTTAGAGTACTAAAGTTCAGCAATCTGTAAAAAACAAAGATCCACTGTAAGGATAGATGAGACACCACACAGTGAGCCCCCCAAACCACAGTCACTTTTAGGGAAAGGCAGTAAATAGCAGAAGTAAAAATAAATGCATTAACTTCAGTAAATTCACCAACATGTGTATGTATTTTTTCTTCTCGTGTCTTATTTCTCCTACACATGCATTTCTTTCAATTTGTATCCCCATGCTGCTGGACTGTGTTCTCTCCAGTTTCCTTCAGGAATTCCCAACCTGTTCTATGTCTCCTCTTCCATCTCCCCTGTCTGTTCTTCCTCCTTTTCCTTTCAAAAATACTTTTCCTTCTATCACTAAACACCGTAGGCTCATCTTCTCTCTAGAAACACCTTTTTTTTTGTCCATTTTCATAGCCTGTACCTATCTCATCCCTCAATCAGTATATTACCACCTCATTTACTCATTAGGTCCTTACACAGAAGAGTGTGTGTGAATGAAATTATTTGGTGAGTATATGACCTGAAGCCAGATTCCTTCCAGTTTTTCTCCTGTCTTGTGTCTTTTCTGCACCCCTTCTCTCATGATACCTGCCTACCTTGCTGCAAAACAGACAGTAAAGCTCGTGTCTCCAGTAGCAGCCCTTAGGAATCAAGGTACATCTAAATTCCCAAAGGAAAACCAACAGAACCCATGCCTTTCAGCACCTAAATCAAGATGAATAAACTGCTTTGTTTTCAAGCTGTTCTTCCCTCACCATCTTAACAGGAAATGGAGGACATCAGGACCTTTGAAAACTGCATGCCTTCACTAGGAGCCTCAGGTATGAGTTCCAAAATTATGTCAGTTTCTCCAAACTCTGAGGCATTCTTTGGTTGGATGTTCTAAGGTGTGGCTATAATTTTCCTGGTGTGAGGACATACCAGAAGTGACTGCAGTTAATACCTGGCACAGATTAGGCTTGCTCAATAAACAACTACTCTCTCTACTGTAGGCATCTTGGCAGAAGGCTGTACAATTAAACACTTATATTAGCAAGAACTTAATTCATGCTGTTGTTGTAATTAAGATCCCACTGTATTTTTAATCCCTTATGTTTTTATTTACAATTTAAATTTAAAACTAAACTGTTTGGGTTTTTTTTAAGCTCCTGGCCCAAATAGCATAGGAAAGAGCTTCATTTAATGGCAAAATTTTTTGTTTGCTAGCTCATGGAACTAACAATATTCCTCTTACAAAGCTAATGAATTTGGTGTTACCTTAGGGCTGGAAGGTCTCACCTTCCCCTACAAAGTTAATGTGAGAAGACTGCTAAAATCTACCAGCACATAGGGAATAGGTCTGCTCTACAAAAGCCACACTCTCCTGACTGTAAAGAAAGAAATACACGCCCCAGAGCACCACCTGACCATGGCAGATAAATATTAAAATGCCTGAAATGGGACCTAGATCAAGTGTTTTTCCAGGAGGTGTATTGGAAGGAGGGATTTTCCAGCCATTTGAACTTATTAAGTTGGATGTTAAGAAAGGCAGGTAAGGTCTATTATGTACACAAAGCCAACATTCACCACTCATCAGTAAGAAACAAGTGGTTATTCCACAGGCTTATGAAAGGTTTCAGCATATGAAAAAAGTCACTCAGCACTGCAGCCCTAAACAGGTTTCTTATGCAAAGCTTTCAAATTTGTTTGCTGCTTAGAGGAAGAGGTGGGTTAGCTCTGCAGAAAGATGCCCAGTGGTGATTACTGCAAGACCATCTACATAATCTGATGAAAAAACAACACTAAACAAAACAGGTTTACAGTCCTGTAAGATATCTATGAATTATAAAATATTATTGCTCTGCAATTTTAAACTAAGGTGTTATAATGAAATTTTCTTACTATTGACTCTTTCTTTTCATTCCTGTGTGCCTTGAGTAGAATTGAGGCTGTAGAAACAAACCATTTCTGTTCTGTTTCTGGCTTGCAATGGAGAAACTCCTTTCCACATTCCGAATTCCTCCCAGAGCCACTGTTAATAATTTGTGAGAAGAAGAGCTTCATAACTGATTACTTCAACTGTTCAAGAATTGATGTTACTTTTAAAAGACAGACCCTTTGGATTACACAGTAATTAGAATTATTTAAGCAGAATCTTCCCCCATAGTTAATGAAGAGACTGACATCTTCAGAAAGCAATTTGGATTGCTAAAGGTCCACAGCACTCTATGAACAGCTTAGGACACCAGGCTCCTGACTAAGGCAGGATGCAGCTGATATATTATGTATAAGAAACAGCAGTAACACCATCAATGTATCCAGCATGATTTAATGGTCATACTGGAATACCCAATTACCTCATAAAAAGACAGGAAAAAACACTGTCCCATTCAGAAAAAAAAAACCCCAACCCAAAACCCAAAATAAACTAAAACTAACACCATCAAAACAAACAAACTAATTTACTTTGGGGAAAGGTCACAATTTAATAACCATCTAGCTTACATAAAATAAACTCGCTAATAATCTAAACTGTAACTCAGGAACCATCCAACCTGACCACTGTTGTTCATTAGATTCCAGGCTACTTAGGGACATCTCTAACTCTCCAGATGTACACAGAGGAACAAGGACCTAGGTACTTGCTTAATAATCTGTACACCAACATCTTTTTGGCCTTATTACTGTTATGCTATGCAGCTATGCATTTAACATATTATGCTATACGTACTATTTATATGTTGAGCTTGTTATACATCCATAATAAATGCTTGTAACAAATTTTTGGTAGTGTTTCTATATTATCTTTAGTGTTTTAAGCCTTTGTAACCTATATTTCATTGGGGTACTCCAAGACTAGCAAATAAGCTTAGAGCAGCAACAATGGTTTCAGGACAAAATATTAAAAGTGTGCATTAAAAATGGTGAAGCTAAGTGATTTTTATTAAATTGCTCTAGCATTTCTTTTTCTTTTTGTTAAAAAATGCTAATTAGTTATACTCTGGTCCTATATAATTTTTACCTCCAGTTCTCAGAACTTCTAGTAGTTTAGCTAGACCAAACACCTTATTCTCTCTTAGACTTCTATTTCTTACTTTTTCCACTGTAATCAACCCTCTCCATAACCCTTAAGTTGCCTAAACAGACTGACTTTCTAATTGTTTTCACTGTTTTCCCCTTTATTTACCCTCATCATTCTTACTACCAACTCATTCTTTCCAACAACTTCAATTTTAGCAGCAGAAAAGGACAAAGTATTCTAATAACTACAGCACTTACATCAAATAAAAAGGTTAACAAAACTTCCCTACAACTAGGCATGTGTTAGTTTTATTAACTGATAAATCATATGAGCTTATGCATATTCTCTATGGTCCTGTAATTTCAGACACACACACACAAAATAATAAAGACTATATGCAATTCTGCTGTTTCTAAATGTTCCCTAGGCTATTACATAAATGTTCTGGGATGTTTTTAAAAAATAACAGTTTTGCTACAGTTCCTCAAAACAATGTACATTTCACTTGCCCTGACAACACTTGCCATTTGCTGCTGAGGAGAAACCTGTGGCTGGATATTTAACTTGGCATTTTTCCTTCCAAAAACAAACCTCTTCTTCCAGTATTTCTTTAACTCTCCTACATGGCTCAACATATTCCGATTCCTTCCCTGCTAGCAAAACATATTAAAAAAAATATATTTTAAAAAAACCACATAATAAAAGAGAGCCAGTTATTTTAAACCTTGAGAACACTAACATGCTTTGCCAAATGTAATGTCAATTTATGCTACTTCTCTCTTCAACACAGTTGAAGCCAAACCATTTACAAACAGGTGGTTGAGTTCAGCCAGGCCCAGCTCCCCAAAATGTAGTGATTCCCCATGACAGGACCACAGCTGGTAAATCCAAAAGGGGGGTGCTGATGGGCTGAAGCACAGCGGGGTGTCTGTCCCAGGAGGGACCCCAGGAGGGACCCCAGGCCACCCCAGGGACTGGGGAGACACGGTGCCTCGCCACGGCGACCAACCCAAGGCAGGGCCAATCCCAAGGAGATGTCCTCACTCAAGGAGGTCTCCAAGAGACCGAAGAGGGATCGAGGCACCTCACAGCGACTGAAAGGTCCCTCCCTGACAGGGCACTACCCACCGCCCTCCGTGGAGGGATGCGCGGGACCTGAGGAGGAGAGGAGGGCTCCCCAAGCCTGGTGGCCATGGGGGATCAGCGGGGGGGATGCGGGGGGAACGGCTCCGCTCCCCCGAGGGGACACACCGCGAGAGG
>JAAWXA010000007.1:9281893-9330851 GCA_038090715.1 Florisuga fusca | reverse complement strand
GCCCCGCCAGCCCTTTGGCGAACGGGGCGGGGAGCGGGCAGGTCCCACGGAGGCCCTGCAGGAACACCGCGCGGCTTGGCGGGACCGGGCAGGAGGCAGCGCTGATGGGCACGGCGGCACCGGGGCCCCAGGGACAGGCACGAACACCACCGTGTTCACCATCCCTCCCGGCGGCGGGAAAGGGCCCGCTCCCCGCCCCGTTCGCCAAAGGGCTGGCGGGGCCCCAGGGCGGGACGTGTGGTCCTGCGGAGCAGCAAGCAGTTCAGCCAAGCAGGGATCTTCCCCTGAGGGTTTATTTTACAATCAGCAATTACCGCTCAAAGACGGGGTAACCGATCGTGCAGCTCACGGCTCCTCTCATTCTGATAAGTTTCTGACTTTCTCTCTTAGGTTTTGCAAAGCATTTGTAAAGATAGAAACTGACTCCCTGACCTGACTTAGGAAGCTGCGTCCGGAGGCTGTGTGAGGGGACTCGGCACGGAGATGAGTTCTGTCACCTCGCAGTAAGTGCAGTCCTGTCCCAGCAGGGAGCGAGCCCTGGGTGTGTCTGCTGAAAGTCCCGGAGAACTCGGATCTCTGTTTATGTCCTCCCTCAGGTCCTTGTGAGCATCATACTTGCTCTTACAGAAGTATGGATTATTACCAGTTTGAAGGGAGAAATTAAATGTTTCTTAGGTTTCAGCCCCTTACAAGAGCGTGCCAAATCTTTGGGATAACCACATCTTCAAGCTGGTTGGCTTGCTGAAGTGCTGTTTGGAATTAAAGTAATGATATATTTGGAGAGTATTACGGGAATAATATTTTGGTAGCATTTTATAACAAATCTCTGTATTTAATAGCTTTGGGCAGAACAGCTTGCCTTAAAGTCTGTGTTGAAATTCTGTAGCATACTGCTCTTTAACACAAGTTTTCCTTATTCAGGCATGATGAAGATACCTTTAAAATACTTATTGCTACTGATATTCATCTTGGCTATTTGGAGAAGGATCCAGTTCGTGGAAATGATACATTTGTAACTTTTAATGAAATTCTGGACCACGCTCAAAAACATGAAGTAAGTTCTGCTTTCTGGAAAGTGAATTAATGAAACTGTGGAAAATATGTTCCAGCCCCTGAGAAGCTGAGTTCTGGTAAAATCTCTAGCAATATCAAATTAAATGACTGAACAATTTATTGCAACTGTTTATGTTTCTGTTTTAGTAAAAGGAATGTCTGTTCCCTTGTGAGAGCTTTCTTATTATGACTCTGGTTGCATTAAAGGTGTTTTAAAAATTACCTGTACCAGTTCCAGGGAATTTAGAGAGGTTTTGTCCCTATAAGAAGGAAGAATAATTTAGGAGAGTGAGCATAATGACACAAAGTCTTCAGACAAGTCAGAAAGTAGAAAAATAATTGCTTCTGGTTTTAAAGTTTGAATGTTTCTTAGTCAAATTATTTGTAGTCTTGATAATGGTTTTTTTTTCTCAAAAGCTAAATATCTACAGAGACTGCAGCTAGAACCTCCTCAAAGCAGTGGGGCAATAGCTACTAATATCTTCCTGCTAGTTACCACAGTAATGAAGAAATAATGTGTCTTTTCATGCCTGTCAAAAAAAATATTCAGGAGCAACTGGAGACCCTTATTAAAATACTTGACTGGTATTTTTTTTCAACAGTCAGTCATTTTCCCCCATAGCACTTGAGATGTGGGCCTTTTGGGGTTTGTTTTCATTTTAATGAATAATGTAGTTAAAGTTTGTTTCATGAGGAAATTAATTACTGTGTCTGCAACTACTGACTTCTTTACTCCATATAAGGAGGTGAGTGTAACTCTATAGAGGAAATAATTTCTTACAAAATGCTTAGAAGTGTTTCAGGGTAATACAAAATGTTCTATTAAAATAATAGAGCTTTTTGTTACATACAGGTGGACTTTGTTTTATTAGGGGGGGACCTTTTCCATGAAAACAAACCTTCCAGAAAAACACTATGCTCTTGTATGGAGTCACTGAGAAAATACTGCATGGGTGATCATCCTGTTCAGTTTGAAATATTGAGTGATCAGGCAGTTAATTTTCACTGTAGCAAGTAAGTATGTTTCTGTAAATTATGGTGTAAGGTTTAACTTGTATATTGGGTGAACATGTGATTTTTATGATTTAAATCCTTCATGACTGGAACCTTGAAGTTTTAGGTCTGTTTCTGTCAGACAGCCTTCAGGATTACTTCACTTATCTTTTATAATCTTAGTCTATAAAGGAATGCCCACAACTTTTTGAGAAACTCTTCAATGTGTTTTGGTAATTTGATAAGTTTATGTAGTATACATGCAATTGCAGTGCCAGGAAACCAATTTATGGAAATTCCTGTGGTAAAATCAGTGTAGTTCTTTGTGTGTAAACAAAGGTTGCACAGCCCAGTCTGCTGCTTTTCCATGCACCATACATGTTGTGCATGTTTTCATGGACATGCTCTAAAGCAACAGGATCTTTTCTTGCTACCCAATTCCAAGTGGGAAGTGCCATTCCAGTCCATGAGTAAGGATCTTCTGATGCTGTGCAGCTTGAGCTTATTCATAGTCAATTAGTGCTCTCTTGTGCTGCTGTAATGATGCATTTGTGATGATGCTAATTTGAAGAGGATATTGGGAATTGTCCACAATTTTTTTTCAGATACAGTTTAACTGTTTTTTCCTCTTCTTGTTCAGGTTTCCATGGGTAAATTATCAGGATAGAAACCTCAACATTTCAATTCCAGTTTTTAGTATTCATGGCAATCATGATGATCCCACAGGGGTAATTATTATCCAAATTGTACTATGTTGTATTGTGAAAACAATATTACAGAGACAGAGACTTGTATAGAAATACAGTTACTGGAGAACAGGCTGGGTTTAGTCCAGTTCCACTTTTCATGTAACTATTTTGTGTATGTTAAAGAATTCTGTTAATTAGTGACAAGTGTGACATTAGAAATAATGCAGGGAAGGGGTTCACATGAAGTGTGTTAAAATTTATGATATGGGTTGATCTCTGTCATTGAGAAGAGAATCACTTTTCATGCCAAAAAATTGCAGCCTTTCAGAAAGTTTCTAGAACAAATTTTATCTATAGAGACTGAAAGCTTTTTTTCTTTAAAAACTGGAATGTTGATACTTTGTCTTGCTGGTATGCAATCAATGTGAATTTTATATTTTTCAAGGGGGATACTCTAATGGTTGAATGCTAGTTTAAAAATCAACTAAAACTGAAGCAGGAAAAGGGGATTTAGGATGCAGCAAAGCACACGTGTTGAATTGACAGTTTTTCACTTGATATCAAAGAGTGTTTCGTGCAGATGAGTGCTCCAGCAACAGGAGTTTAACTTTGGTCCTACTACAAAGACGTAGGCTGTTTAGTGTTTTTTTGGTTTAGGCTTGTTGTTTGGGTTTTTTTTCAGAATGCTTTAATGTTTAATTTCATGTTGTTCAAATGAAGCAAGACTTGTTAGGAAAAGGGATTTGCTTCTGTACCTGTGAGTACTAAAAGAGAAACTAATGTATGTGATGGAGTTTTTCAACTGGAGAAGTTACTTGAGAAAGACATTCTCACTCCCTTTTCAGACTGTTTCATTTAGCCTTTAAAGACTAAATGTTCTGTTCAAAGTTTTTTTATATTTGTTTCTAACTGTTTTTACAGGCAGATGCACTGTGTGCACTGGATACTTTAAGCTGTGCAGGATTGTTGAATCACTTTGGACGTTCATCTTCTGTGGAGAAAATAGAAATTAGTCCCATTTTACTGCGTAAGGGGAGGACAAAAATTGCTTTGTATGGCTTGGGTAAGTATTAGTCTGGCTAGCTGGACTGGTCATGTGTAATTGAAGTTCCACAGGTCTGAACTAAGTTGAAACAGACACTTAATGCTGCAACAGACATGAAGGTCTAAGTCATGCTAAATTAAAGTGTAGCAATTCTGTGACAGTGTCACATTTCTTCTCTTGCTGCTTCCTCACTGGCTGACAGGTTTTTTTCTATGCCTTTTTTTCATAAATCCTTGAATAATTTTATTTCTGTGACTTTGCTGGTCTCCAGTGAACACTGCTTAAGTTAAATAGTGCCTGTGTATTGAGTCAGAGCAATCATGCTCTTAAATCCTCACTGCTGTATATTAAGCTCCAAAATGAAGACCTAATGTTACCACAAGGTTGTGTTCTTAATGTTATTTTTAATAGAATTGCTAATAAAAATGCCATAAAATAAGGAGTTGGTTTGCCACCCCAGAAATTATTTAATGTTTTGTTTTGTCCACTCCAGGAGCTATTCCAGATGAGAGGTTGTATCGTATGTTTGTCAATAAACAAGTAACCATGCTGAGACCAAAGGAAGATGAAGACAGTTGGTTTAACTTGTTTGTGATTCATCAAAATAGGTAACAGCATGGAACAAGTTACAGTGACTTTTAAACTTTATGTATTACTTCATTAAGCTGCCTTGGAAAGTATAGGTGAGAAAGCCACCTATGCTACCTGATGCTTCTTGTGGGTAGCTGCTTTCCTCAGATTTCCCCAAATGAAAGTATTGTTTTACAGCTCTTAATACAGAAGGAGGAGAATTGAAATTA
Organism: Florisuga fusca; assembly: GCA_038090715.1. NCBI lineage: Eukaryota > Metazoa > Chordata > Aves > Apodiformes > Trochilidae > Florisuga > Florisuga fusca. The sequence goes on along the minus strand of JAAWXA010000007.1, from coordinate 9,326,271 downwards.
ATGATTCAGGAATGGTGGGAAATCTCTTCCCAAACTCTTACAGTTAGGGTAAATGCAGGGTTTGTAGTGTAACATGTATATAATGAAGTCTTGGCTGCTTGTTAGAGCTGAAAGAACATTAGAGTTCATATTGTATTTTCTACCCTTGTTTGAACTATAAGTTGACAAGTACCCTTATCTTCATTTGCACTGCTATACTTCACAGCTTCTCCTGAGTACAGCATAGGTAGCATGTGTTTTTTGCCAACAGACTTCTCCTAGTGTTGGTAGTAGGAACAGGCAGAGTTCTTTTCCAAATTCTTCCTTAAAATTTTTCTTCAATAAGAGTCCAGTCCTCATGCACAAGTAATGGTGATGCTGAAATAAACAAATAGAACTGTAGTGCTTTTAACCCAGCCAGCAAGTGTGCACCACACAGCCTCTTGCTCACTTCTCTCCCTCTTCCCCAATGGGATGGGAAAGAGAATTAAAGGGATAAAAGAACACTCATGGGTTGAGATAGCAACAGTTTAATAATTAAAAAATAAATAAAATGTCATAGTAATAACAATTGTAATTAAAGGAAGATTGCATCAAAGCAGAGAGAAATAAAACCCAAGGAACAAAAGCAAGGGATGCACAATGCAGTTGCTTGCCATCAGCTGACTGATGCCCAGCCAGTCCCCAACTATTGATCTGCCCCTCCTGGGCAGCTCCTCCCAGTTTATATACTGAGCATGACATCCTGTGCTGTGGAGTGTGCCTTTGGCTGGTTTGGGTCAGCTGCCCAGGCCTCTGCCTCACAGCTTCTTGTGCACCTGCTTGCTTACAGAGCACAGGGAACTGAAAAATCCTTGATTTAGAATGAGCAATCCTTAGCAATAGCTAGAATATCAGTGTGTTACCAATGTTATTCTGATACTAAATCCAAAATACAGCACTATACCAGCTAGTAGGAAGAAAACTAACTCTGTCCCAACCCAAACCAGGGCAATAGGTTGGAGAACCCTGTGTATTGACCTCTGTCCAGAGGGCTGAAGGAGCTCACTCTTCTGTTTCCCTTATCTTCTGCCAATCTGTGGGTGGTGGTGTGACCCTGTTTAATTCAGTGGTTTTTACCACGGGTTTCTACCCCAGCATTAAAAAAAAAACAAAAACCACACTCCAGAAAGTAAGGCCACCAAATAAAAGGTGGGGAGCAGTAAAGAATCAGCCATGTAAGTTGCTTTTTTTGTTTAGCCAAACACTTTAAACAATTGTGTAAGGAATAAGTGTGAAGAGTGCCTGATATGAAATGTACAAGAGATGTTTTTGTTGGAGTTCTTTTTAAATCACACTGCTGTTTGTTTATTTCCTCCTTCACTTCCCTCTTGCCCACTGTGTGTGTTCTAATTATTTTTCTCTTTTCTTAAACAGGAGCAAACATGGAGCTACCAACTATATCCCAGAGCAGTTTTTAGATGACTTTATTGATCTTGTTGTGTGGGGTCATGAACATGAGTGCAAAATAGCTCCATTCCAAAATGAACAGCAGTGTTTCTATGTTTCTCAGCCGGGAAGTTCAGTGGTGACATCTCTGTCACCTGGAGAAGCTGTCAAGAAGTATGTTGTTGGTTTCTTTTTGTTCTTGTTTGTCCCTTGCTTTATGTCTGGTGTGTGTTGTGTTGAGAAAGGAAAAATATTTCTGTTACTTATGAAAGGACTTGTGTTGAAGTGTGAGGATTAGCTTCAGAGTATGGTGTAACAAATGAAGCAGGTAGAATCAGTACCTAGAATAACTTTTGCTTTACTGAAGATTAAACCAAATATTTGAAGGCAGTGGAGCTCATCTAAGAGGCGTTACATCCTCAGAAATGGGAATACAAAGAACTGTGTAGATGTGCTTGTGTGTGGAACAGGCATAGTCTAAATTCAATAGAACTGAAGTTGGTCAGGGCCAACACTGAAGTACAGATTCAAAAACCCCTTGTGGATTTTAAACTTTTGTCCTTGAAAAGTAAATATTAATTTAAAACAAATTCTTATATCATGGTTCTCTTAAGCTTATCTTCTAGTAAGTTACCTTTTTCCCTCTAGACACATTGGTTTGCTGCATGTTGAAGGGAAAAAAATGAAAATGCAGAAGATTGCTCTAGAGACAGTGCGAACTTTCCACATGGAGGATGTTGTTCTAGCTGATCATCCAGATCTTTTTAATCCTGACAACCCTAAAGTAACTCAGGCAATACAAACATTCTGCATGGAAAAGGTAATGTGCAATGCTAAGAATATATGTGTAACAGTGTGTAGACAGGGAATGAGATCTGTGGCTGGTTTGGAATTGGAAGATGAGAATTCTTGTGTCTTCTGTATTATCTGAGTGAGCTTGGGCAGTGTTTCCATAGGAAGCTAATTTTGTGATACTCACTGCAGCCTTGGGTTCCAGATTGCTTCACTGGGCTGACCTATTCAAGTAGGCTGAAACTGCTCTATGGGGGTCCATATCATCTTTGTACAAAAGCTCCTGCCTAAAAGTGGGGCAGTGCTGGATGTGCACTTTGGAACCAGAGTAAACACATGCACTTAAAACCTGAGATTTGGACCGTGCAGTGCAAAGTGACAGAAGTAACTAAACAGGTTTACTCATTTTTCTTGGTTCTTAGGGCTGTGTAGGTCACTTTCTGCCTTTCCCCAGGAATTTAGCAAAGGATAATGGCCACAAAGTAAAATAGGATGTGTAGATACTGCAGGACCATGCTTTATCTGAAAGAGAAGCATTTCACTGGGACTTTTTTCTCATTCATTCATAAGGCTTCGGGTTGGATACTGGTACATATGTGTGTTCAGGAATGAGAACACATCCTATAATAGTTTGTATTTATAGCTCCCCCCTACAAATGGATGCATTTCAAGTTGTCCTTGAAGTGTTTAGGCATCTGTAAGAGAACAAAGTGGGACTGAATTTCTAATTTCTGCCTCACAGGTTGAGTTGATGCTGGACAATGCAGAGACAGAACGCTTGGGAAACCCCCGGCGGCCAGAGAAGCCTCTCATAAGATTGAGAGTAAGAGAGTGATCACTTTGGATTGCTTTGTTTTAAAAGGTCACTGTGAAAAGTTTCAGAGCAAAGTCATGCTTTTTGTATAAACACTTAATATTTCTCACTGTGAACGGGCAAATATAAATTGCTTTTGTACTCTGATTCTCTTTACCTGTGGTATAAGTGCTACTCTACAGTAAAGGATGAGATTGGTGATAAGCAAACTTTGGTGCTGGTCTGAGTAAGGGCATCAAAGGCAGCTTTTTACAGGGAAGTCATTCTTAAGTTGCATTATTCGTTGTAACCTAATTTATGGAAGCTTTCCTGAAGACCAGTAAATGGAAAAAATCAGGAACAAGTAATAAATCTGAGCTGTTATTAGCTATTCTGCTATTATTATTACTAGGTGGTATTACCCATTAACTATTCTGCATAGTATGTGAGATAAAGAATTGAATTTAGGGTTGACCCTTTGAAAGGCAGCAAACTCATCTAGATTTGTGTGGCTTCTCTTGGTTTGTTTCATATTTATATTTTTCCTTTGCTCTCCTAGGTTGATTACACAGGTGGCTTTGAACCATTCAGTGTCCATCGTTTTAGCCAGAAGTACGTGGACAGGGTGGCTAACCCAAAAGACATCATACACTTTTTCAGACATCGTGAACAAAAAGAGAAAAATGGTAATTATAAAGGAAGAGTCACTGGCTTTCCTTGATTTTATTTTTTTGTTACCCAGCACTTCCAAAGGCAGGTGTCTGCCATCCTGTCTGTTATAGGAGTGAAGTTGCATGGTCTCATTTAAGTGTATATATTGCAAAAGTATTTCTGTTCTATTCCTGAATTTGTCTAAAATGTTGCTTTTCAGCACACCATCTTTTGACAGTTACTCCTAAATAATTCCTTTTTCTTTGGCCTCAGATCTTACTGTGTTGCTTATAGTGATACATACAGCCCCAAAACAGACTGAGCTATTCCTTAGTTCTGTGGTGATTTCCATGAAAGGCATTAAACATCTCACTCCCAAGACTTCTCAGAATGATGGGAGTGGTTTTGGATACTGCAGGAAAAGAAATGGATTTTGGGTGTTGTGCTTTTTCCCTTTGTTTCTTAGTTGTATTACTGTAGTAATTTTTTTTTGTACCTAAAGTAGTAATGGAGGGGTATGGGCTTGAGAGATGGTTTTTTTGTTGTTGGTTTTTGTTTGCTTGTTTGTTTGTTTTTAAATATACAAGGTCCAGATGTATGAGAGGATTTTATTTGCCCTAACCTTGTGTATGAAGTGCTCTTGGCTTCTCTGTTCCAGGCACATCTCTGTTCAAGCATTTGTGCAAAACAAGTGACAGCTGTTACTGTTACAGCACTTCTCACTGTGCCTAGAATTTTTTAATATTGTTATTTTTAAAATAATGGTAGATGTTGCCCAAATACTGAATTTGTAGTAGTCACTAATGAAGATTATTATAGTCATTAATGAAGATCAGTGCATTATAAGTACTCCAGTTTCATTGGCAGTTTTTACTAACATTGCCAGTTTTATAGAGTTCAAATATCATGTTTCATTAATAAAAAATGCTTTTAGTGAGATTTTAAAAATTATGCTGTATAGTTCTTGTTTTATTTTGCTTTGTTGCTTGTTTAATAATTTTGTAATCACATGTTTTCAAAATACAAGGTAGCTACTCTGTCTGCCAGCATGTTTCATCAGTACATTTTAATTTTCCTACTTAATGTGCATCCCTGCTTCAGGAAGAGATTGTGAAAAGAGTACCTTAGTTCTTTGCATTGCTTTATTAGGTCTCCTCTGGTACAAGGGAGGTGGCTAATAAAGCAGTCAGAATTTTCAGTACATGTGCACATAGTGCTGTGGTTCTGTACAGGTGATGTTGAGACTTCATGAGCTCAGGATTTGTTACTGTTTCTTGTGTCATAGCTATTCATACAAGGAGGCCAACAAAACAATGTGTTGTGCTTGCACCTGGCACATGTCTGGAGGTGATATGTGGTCATTTTATGTTACTTTGCTTGCTATGTGGTAGTCTCAGTTGATTACCTCTTCCACTCTTCTGTCATTCCTACTTTGCTGACTGAGAATGGGAAGCAGCCTTAATGAACTGTGAACATTTTCTGCTGAAAATCAGTCAGTGTACTTAGGAGGCAAATTTGTTCTCTGGTTGTAGAGCTACTTATAAAAAACCCTTGTGCTTTGATGGGTCCTTTGATTTTTCTTCCATTTGTGATTTTCTATAGTTCAATTAGAATTACCTTCAGAACATAGTGTTCAATTTTTAATTCCAGACATCTGATAGTCAGAAGAACACTTTGTATCTGCTGGAGGTGGAGCTGTCTTGTGCAGTTATTTTGTCCATTATGTTCACTTTGTTTCCAGACAATAGACTCTACAGTTAGAACAAAAAGCCTTTAAATATAAAAAGGACCACAATTCTGAAGTCTGTATTAACCTTTTTTCCTATTACTGTCAGTGGAATGATAGTAATTAAAAGCTGCAAATGAGTGTGACAGTGCCACTGTGCTTTTCTGTTCCAGACAGTGATCTTAATTTTGGAAAGCTGGTTAGCAGACCTTCTGAGGGGATGACACTGAGGGTGGAAGACCTGGTAAAGCAGTATTTTCAGACAGCAGAGAAGGTATCTTTCTACTTTTTTTTTTTTTATTTTTTTTTTTTTTATTATTTATTTTTTTTATTTTATTTCTTTTCTTTTTTTTTTTTCTTTTTTTCCTTTGTTAATGGAAGTTTCATGCCCTGAAAAGACTCTGGCATTCACCAAGAGGTGAATTTATTTCCTGTATAAGTGTATGTCAATTCCTGAATGTATGTGTCTTCAGTTAACAAGTAACTTGTATGTAGATTGCACAGGGCATGTAACATGATGGTACCTCTTCGTGTCTGTTCTGTACAAAATGATGAATCATATTCTTAAGGGAGGAAAATGATATCATCTTGCCTAACGTTAGGCACATATTAGGTTTCAGCATTAGAATGGCATAAATGAATCCCTGGAAGGGCTGTTTGCCCTCTCAATATGAGAGGGAACCTACAGCAACTGGTTCAGAAGTAGGAACTTCAAATATATTCCAACCCTGAGTCCCATGGGGAGGGGTAGCAGTGTCAAAGACAGGGAAATGTATTATTCTATGAAAAATAAATTCTGCTTTTAATCTCTTTTCCTCCTTGATAGTGCAAAAATGTCTCTGTTACAACACCTTCCCAACTTGTTTGTATGTTCTTATATAAACAGCTTGGTTATTAGTCCCTGCATTTGAGACCACCTTCAGTAACTCAGCATTTTGGGATATGAAAGAATCTGTTTTGTTCCAGGAAAGCTTGCACTAGGGGCATAGTATGTGTTAAATTAAAACAGGTAATGAAAAGAGGAGGAGGGTGAAAGCATATTGTGCCCCCAAATGATCTTCAGTGTTGTGCTAGGATAGGTTGTGCTGCAGGCTGACAGACACCAGGTCTTGTCTGATTTGGGGAGCAGAAGCATCCTTGGGCTCTGAGGTGGCACAGGGATGTATCTGGATGTTCCAAAAATGTCTCACAAGTACCAGACTGTTCAGTTCCCATGTTGCTGGTAAGCTGAGCCCTGGGATTTAAAGTCACTGCTATTTGTCTCTCTAGGAAACTTTTAATTTTTTTTCCTTTGGAAGAAAGCTTAATGGCTAACAGCATTAATGTTCTGCATCATTACAATCAGTCACTCTTTTGAGATGCAGGTCTTGTCTTTTCACAAGCTTGTTTTATGATAGCTGTAAAACTCCTCTGTGCATCATTATTTTAGGGACAGTTTTATGCTTCCAACCCTCAAAACAGTTCCTAAAGGACACCTGGAAGGATCAGAAATATGTGATATTTATTACTAAGAAATTGTTTGCAGACAAAAGAGGCTGCTATTTAAACCTTACTATCCATATGGGGGTTTCATTCTCAGAGACTCTCACACTGTGTTGGGAAGGAGGGTACAGAAGAGAGTGGCTGCAAGACACTAAGTAGTGTCTGTAATAATATCTTAATGCAGAATATTTTGATCAATATAATTTGATTTAGGAAACATGAGAGAACTATTGGTATTTACAAAATTGCATTTCATCAGAGGAGGCTTCTTAATGACATTTAGTGCTTAATAATGGTAATTTACCCTCCTCTGTATCTGCCATTTTTAAATGTTAGAATTCTGCAGCAAAACTAAGGAATTTAGCATCTGTAATAATTTAGAGCCTGTTTTTAATAGCATTTTTATGTCCCTCCAAGTTGATCCCAACTTTAGCTTAAAAAGAAGGGAAACTGAGAAAGAATAGAGTTTTCTTTCTCAGCAATACAGTTCAGTCAAATGTCAAATTATTTTAGATATGACTAACAGTGTAGTTTCTTTACTGGTTTTGAAACTTTTCATTAACAAGTGTAAAAATGTTAAGTAGGTGTCACATGGTAGTAGCAGGAGCATTTAACTATGTTATGGTGAATAGCATGTTTGCTTATTACTGTGCCTTTCTCTGGAAATTTTCAATGTATATTACTTTTTTTGGAACCAACTAATGTAATATTTACCTGAAATAGCAGGAATATCACTCGCTTTCTTTGATGGCAGATTCTTCTTAACAAAATGTTTTTCCTGATTATAAAGAAAGTGCAGCTCTCACTTCTAACTGAAAGAGGAATGGGAGAAGCAGTGCAGGAGTTTGTGGACAAAGAGGAAAAAGATGCCATAGAAGAGCTGGTCAAATTTCAACTAGAAAAAACCCAGAGGTTTCTTAAGGAGCGTCGTACTGATGCAGAGGAAGAAAAAATAGACGAGGAGGTAACATTCTGTTATATGCTCATTCCTTAGGAAAGATCAAGACAGACAGTAGAAATAACAGTGCTCAAACCCAGTTCAGTGGATTTGCCTGTGTGGAGCATGTGCAACACTCACCTCTAGTAATTTTCTGGAATTAATGAATACAATGACAGTGTTTCACAGACATAGTTTAAAAGCCTGTGGTGGAAAATGGGGCTTGGGCATGCTTGTGATGGTTCTCACTTTATTTGCACAGGCATGTGTAGAACAGGCCTGTCAGTCTTCTGTATGTAGAATTGTATATATGTATGCACTGAGAGAAAGATGCTGGATATATCTCTTAGCTTTTTCGTGTTGGCTTAGGGAAGAGTACAAGAACAGGGCAAGCATAAAGGAAATGTATCCTTCAGGTGTTCCTCTAGCTTGTAACTCCTTACAGCTTGGGGAGGCCCAGAGACAAACCTTGTTTATGTGTATCTAGTGACCCTTAATAGACTTCTCTGTCAACTTGTTGAGCCTCCAGGTGAGCCCATGTACTTAGCTGATATATTCAAGCATTGTATGACAAGTTGTTCTGCAGCTTAACTGTGCACTGTGTAAAGAATAATTTGCAGGGGGAGGAGGAAGGGTACATGGACCTGTTTTATTGTTGATTGGTTTAATTTGTGAGGAGTTGAAAGAGACCATAAACAATCAGTGACTGCAGGCTTTCTGTGCCACTTTGGCATTGGATTTTTTTATCTTTTAGACTCATGTCTTCTTTCCCTCTCACCTGTTTTTTTCTATACTTGAGAAGTTGAGTTTTCTTAATTGTACAGGTATTGCAACGTTTCTTTCTTTTCAGTATCATTGCTTTCTGTCTTGCTTCTTCATTTTTACCTCTTACAGTTTTTCATGTTTCACTGTCCCTTACTGTCACACTACATATATTTTCTCTTGAGTACAGTTATCTCCTGCTTTTCATCGTGTCCCAAGCTTTTTTCTTACCAGTGATGTAGCTCCAGTTATTAATTAATTAATAAAACATGATATTCTTAAACTGTAGGACAACATGAAAAGGCTCTAAACAAACTGCTAAGTTGCTCTTGCACTTTTTCACCTCTCATATAAGCTTGACTTATTAATTTCTTGATCAAGACTTCTCACTTTGTTTTGATCATTGTATTAAGTGAACTGTTATTTTGATGAGAACTTTTTTATTCAGGTGCGAAAATTCAGGGAGAGTAGAAAAAAAAACACAGAAGAGGAGGATGAAGAAGTTCGTGAGGTAACTCCTTTGAATTTTGAACATAGGCTGGAGAATGGAATGGTGGCTTCTGCATATGAATGAAGTCACTTAGCAATACTTCTACACTGTCCTTGCCAAAAAGAGCCTGTTTGTCTAGGGAAGATTAGTTAAGTCATTTTAATATCTTCCTGGGTATAATATGTGCCTAAGCTACTGCTTGATTTGGCTTTTCAGATCTCTTTTCTTGTGCAAATTTGTGAACCTGAATGTTCAGGTTTTGCTTATTTAAACTGAGGTTAGACCAGGGATATCTGCCAGCTTAGGCTGTTTGTGGTCTCATCACCAGTGGACATGTGGATGGGCAGCATGGGGTAATACTACTGGGACACTCTGATAGTAATGGTAAATCCTGAAGTACTGTTGTTCTAATCAGCAAGCTTAGAATCTTTGATCCCCTGGAGATTTATATCTAGATTGCAAACATCTTTCCAGAGAGAATTGCCAACTGCTGATAGCATTGCTGCTTCCTTGTGCTTGCAAGTATGTGTGACTGGAATGAAATATTAAGACAAATTACACCTGGGGTGAGATTCACTTCTCTCAACCTGAAACATCTTCACGTGAAGTTGTCTTAAGCACCCGCTGCCACCCATGAAGATCAAGTTACTGGAGCCCAGAGGGTGTTTCTCTGAGCAGATGTGTATAGCTGCCATAGGATGACTTGAACTGCTCACCAAACTCCACTGACAACATGTCATATTAAATAGCTTCATTCAGAAGCTTCATTCACCAGAGCTTAGCTAACTACTTTAAACGTCTGCACACATCTAAAATAAATAAACTAAATACTGTCCCTGCTCTTTGACAGACTTGCTTGGCTTCCATAGCAGTGTGGATTGAGATCTTCTAAGCCTTAGTGGTTTAGAATGATACATCACAACTAGGATTTAACAGTTGTGCATTTCATTGTTTAAGATTCTTTTTCCTATAGCACTTACTGTTCCATTTCAGGCTATGACCAGGGCTAGAGCTCACAGAACTGAGGATGAAATTCTTGTCACAGCCTCCAGTGATGAAGAACTCCCAGATGTGGGGATGAAAGGCACTGGTGATTCAGATGATGGCCTTTCCCCAACGGTGAGCCGAGGAAGGGGTAGAGGAAGAGGTAGAGCAAGAGGTGCAAGAGGACAAAATTCAACAGCAAGAGGTTCATCTCGAAGGGGAAGAGGTAGGAAAAGCTTGCAGTTACTGACTGTATTTTCTTTAAAAGATGACTCTTTGATGCTTCCATCAAGTGGAAATTTGTTGCTTAAGGACTCCTACTGGAAAAAAGAATTCTTTTGTTGTATCATATTGTATACTGTTGACTGTACTTCCCTTGTCTGTAGGTCACAGTGACTTTTTCACAGGGTGACTAAAAGAAAAGTATCTGGCTACCCATCTGTGGAAACATAGAAGACTCATCCAAGATGCACTATTGGGAAGGTTTGCCCAGTGAAATGCATGGACAAACCTTTGTCACTGCTAAAGACAATGAGTTTGATCAGTATAGAGAGGAGGTACAGGTTGTCTGTATCCTAATACAGTTTATAAGAGATTTCATTGTTTCTAGTGACTGAGAAACTGGGGAGTGTTTCCTAAGCAAAATGAATTGAATAGCTCCATGTCTATGTGTCATTGTGCTACTTCCATTATATATAAATACATAGACACATAGGTAGGTAGAAAAAGACAGGGGGGGCTTGCAGTAATATACTCAAAGGAGTTGTCTCAGTAATATGTCTAAGAGCAGGATGAGTTGAAACAGAGGCAGTTTATCTTAGGACTGATTTGGTGAGTGCCTCTGAATTAGCTCTGTGAGCATGTGCTCCAGCACTGTCATAATCCCATCAGGGCAAGGGTGGTGGCTTCAGAGGCTGTGTCTGTGCAGCTTTGAACACCTGACCCAGAGCAGTTCTTCTGTGTTGTAAGGAGGGCTTTTATTCAATGAAGAAGGTGAAGGAGGAAAGAGAAATGCAGGTTGTTTGTTTTTTTAAGTGACTTCCCACTCAGTAATGTGATAGTAAAGGCAAAATACTGGCCAACAAACCACTGAGCTTATTTGCATGTTGTTTATTATGCCCACAGGAAGCACCACCCAAGAGTCAGCTACCAGCAGCAGAAGCTACAAGGCTGTATCTGTGCCTGCCAAGAATATGTCTATTAAGGATGGTAGGCCTTTAATCTATCTATTACTCTCATCTTCTTTCTCAAATTGTACTGAAGGTGTTTATTTGATGATGAAGTGCCTTAATTGCCTCTGTTTTTATTAGCCCGGTTCAGATGAGAGATTCTTCTGTTTCTAGTCAAACAGAGTAAGTAACAGTGACAAGAGAGAGAATAGTGATATCATGCTGTTGTGGAGTAAAATGAAATGTGCCACAAACTTCAGACTAGAACTGGAAATAGGGAATGTCTTACTGGATGCAATTCCTAAAGGAATAATCATAGAAGGAATGTGATTTAATGACATGTTTTATGCAGAATATTGCTCAGTGGATAACAAGTTAAAACTTTACTGAAGTTTGCAAGTTGCTAAGCTTTAATGCAAATCAATTTAAGCTTACATTGTAGCAAGGTTTAGAAATGCCAGAAATACTAGAGAAGAGAAATTTACCTGCCCTGTAAGCCCTGTATATGAGAGCAGCCCTTCCTTGCTACAGAGGGTGAGCTCTGAGGAAACAGTTTAAGTACAGGTAAACTGTACAGTTTAAGTACTTAAGCCTAAGTAAGCTTGAGTATTAAAGAAAAAAATACTGCTCATAATTCTATACATGAATCCCACACAAAATGCATGAAGGTGGAGTGAGTTTTAAATTAATCAGCAAATAATCTATATTGAATTTGATGACCTAGAACACTGCAGAGAAATCAATTCTAACAGATATATGGCTGTCTGAAGTGTTAGACATACAGGAATATCAATTATAGTAACAGTTTTCTCTACCTCTTAACCAAAGTTACGGAAAGTTTTCCAGCCAGACACCTGCTTACTGGTGATGATTAATAAACATGGTTTATGTTTTGGTTTGGGTTTGAAAGGGTTTGCTTCTTTGTTTTACAAGGTATTGTGCAGAGGAAATGCATGCAAAGCAGGCCTTAAAAAACACCCAAGCAACTATACCACATTGTTTGCATTTTATTGTGTGAGCACTTTAAAAATGTTAACATTTGTTTTATGCTAGCCTTTAGGTCTTTGAAGCCAAAGCCCTCCTTGAATTCATCTGTGTCTTACTCTGAGGTAAGAAGTATCTTCCACGAGTGAAGTTGTGCTGCCTTTTGCTGTCTTCTGCTTGAAAAATAAAAAATATAGTCAAAGTGTTAGCCTAAACCAGCACGTGGTCCCCAAGCTATCAGTTCCAGTAATAAGTGGAACTAAACAGCATGTTAATTTATGAACCTCTTGTACCCTTTTTTGTATAAGGTCTGTCTGAGAAAAACACAGTCCATGTTTATTTGTGACTGTAGGCTAAGATACAGAATGTATATACATGAGTATTTGGGGGACTTCTGTATTTTAAAAGATCTGAAGAGCAAAACTTGTGCTGTATTTGTACATTGTGCAGTTCTAGTCTGGAGCTCTGTCAAGTGCATATTTATAACTAAGTACCTATATTGTTGAAATAGAGAAAAAAAATTAATGTTCTATGCTACAGTACTGTAGTATTATGCATGATGTCTCTGTAAGAATAAATTCTATTAAAAAGCTCTATAAATTATATCATTTCTTCAGGATATTATAGATGATGACTCTGATGTAGAAGAAATTTCTATTGTTCCTTCTCCCAGAATAAACCAAAGGTTGGTATTTTTGCTTTGTGAGTGCAGCTGTGACTGCCTTATTTCTGACACTTGAATCAGAGTCCAGTGATCTCATCCACTACCTGAAAAAAACATATTTTTAAGAAAATAGTGCTTGCAGAATTTATATAAATCTTTACCTGTTAATGTGGATGATCTTTCTATAACAATAAATTGATCTACTGATTGAAATAAGCTAGGTCAGAGCTTTAGAGCTAATGTGCTGAGAATTTGAATTGTTCTACTTGGTATTTCTATCAAATCTTAATCTCTGTATTGGTGGTCAAAATCCAAGTTGAACAGAAAGTTATTGGAATATCTGGTGGCTGAGAACATGCTGATGCCTTTTTTTTCTATGTTTCAAGGTTGTCAACTACATCTTCACTTAGTAAAAGAGGTTCACAAAGCCAGACATCTAGAGGTGTTGATTTTGAGTCAGATGAGGTATGGTGTGTAGTGGTCTTATTTCCTTTTATTCCATGTAAGTTTCTATAGTTTACTGTTTTACAGTTATTTAAATAAAGCATTTCAGAGGAAAGATTTCATTAGAATATATGCATAATAATAAAAAATAAGGCTAGAAGGGACCTCTGGAAAATACTTAGTCCTTGTGCCCTTCAGTTCTTTATCAGTTAATTCCTGAAATGCATGGAATAGGTTATTTTGCCCGTGGAAGACAGTAATCATAATCTCTTCTAGTGCTTGGCTTTGTCCTTTCATTTGTTTGTGTATTTTATTATTGTAAACAGGAATAACCCAAAATTTTTGCCTTTAAAAATGGGTATTTTTCAGGCCACTATTGTTGTATTGTTGCAAATTATCTGAACACACCTGAAAAAAAGTTAAAACACTATTCTAAGGTTTAATGTGTCTGTTATTCCCGTATATGTTTGAACAGCTGGGAAATGGTTTCTTCTACAATTAAACCAGTAGAACTTTATTCACAGTTTTGTCCTGAGCAGAATACACATTATACTGTCAGCCACTGTCAGATCATCACAGATTATCTGACTGTCTCCTATGGTCAGGATCTGAGCCTGAACACTGTCAGATGTTGGTCACTTCAGAGAAAATGTTACATTCTTGTCCCTTCTCTCCACTGTGTTCTCTTTTCTTGTACCTGAAATGCAAAAATGCATATAGACTTGAACATGCAAAATACAGATTGCTCCTCATCTTAAAGTAGCTGTTCTGATTATATTGACCTAAACTCAGTGTCTGTTCTTTGAACATTTGGTGATCTGGACTTTGAAATCACTGGGTAATGTCTTTCACATCAAAACCAGCAAAAACAAGTCTGTCAGAAAGCACACAATAATGTGACCAGGCTTTCTATTTTATTCTAAAGGTGACTTTGCTTTTTGTGTCTCAGAATGCATGCTAGTGCTAGTAATTCATGTCTGTTTACAAATTTCAGGATGAATTTGATCCATTCAAAACCACTGCAACATCAAGAAGAACTAAGTGATTTCAGACTTGCTATACAAGAGAGGCCATGAAAGTCAGTGAAGAAAATGGAAAGCAATCTGCAAGGCATTCCCTATATGACATTTCTCTGTAAATGATGGTTTGCATTCTATTTTCACTTGTATGAAATGTTTTTGGATTGGGTTTTTTTGGTTTTTTTTTTTCCAGTGGAACCAAATTTGGTATACTTTAGGTGTTGCATTGCTTGATGCACCAGACTAGAGGGTCTAATATTCTGCCTGAAACTAAGTTCTTCCTAAAACTCCTAAAAGACTCTTTTCTTGCAAGGATAACAATGTAAATAACATTTATGTCTTTTGTAGAAAAATCGATCTCATAGTCTTAAATTTTCCAGAGGAGTAAATTTATAGCAGCATGCAACTATGGATAGAGACATGGACTCTATCAGCATAACGAAACCTATACTTATTTCTACTTTTCTACAGATAAAATTGAAAACTCTGAAGAGTAGTATTTTGACCCCCAAATAGTTTTCAGTGCTGAAGCTGGAAAATATTTCTTTCAACTCTACTAAGAAAACTAAACCCACTATTGCACCATTATTAAATGTCAGTCTACAGGAATGAATTCTGCTCTTTAGTTCAAGAAGTGCCAAAGACTTCAGATTGAATTGCATTTTCAGCTGTTACTCAGTAAATAAGATGTAAGGGTTAGAACCTCACAGCTTCACAAGGAGTGCTGCTTGAGGCATACAGCAATTGAGTGCCAGTAATGGGCAGGACATTGCCTCTTGTCTTTTTCTTAGCTGACGTTTTTCAGGTATCTGTTTCCTCAGCCCACTGCTGTATTTATCTAAAATATTACCCCACTCCCCAATTAGTGCTGCTCTGAAGCTGTGGCTGTGAGAGCAGATCAAGGAAAAGGCCAGAAGCTCTCACCAGCTAGTGCCCCAGCATGTCAGAGAAGCACTGCAGCTGTTGAGCAGCTGCAGCCATACCTTTGCATTTTTATTTTCCTAAAAAGAGTTGGGTTTGGGCAGTTACATTTCTCTGGCTCTTTCTGAACATGCCTGTTGTTACTTTGGCTTCATTTAGGGAACCTAAAAGAGCCTTGAGCTACCTGAACACTTCCATAAGTATGATCAAGACCTGCAAATATCTAGTGTAGATCTTAGTAGCAACTTAAAAAGCAGGGCAATCACTTAACTTATTGGCAAATAATTTTCTAGTGTGATTCTTTCTTTTCATTAAAAACTGTTAAAACTATAATATTGCCTATGCAATTAAAAAGCTGCTGTAAATGCCCTTCAAAATGAGGGTTTAGAGTTATTTTTTTTTAAATAAACTATTTCTGTTAAGTAAATCATGGATATCTGTTGCGTGGATTACATTGAATGAGAGGGATTGACAGTTCAAAAATATTTTGCTGCTTTATGTGGGGGTACACATGCACTGAGTCTGGCTGGGGTGAAATTAACTTTACTCATAGCAGCCCAGGCCATGCTGTGCTCTATATTTGTTGGGCTAGGGTGTTGGTACCACAAAAACCTGGCTACTGCAGAGCAGTGCTCCACAGCATCAGGGATGTCTCTTCAGTGCTTTGCAAATACCACTAAGCTGGAGGTGGGCAAGAGATCAGAAGGCAACACAGGCAGGACCAGTGACCCCAGCTGTCCATGGAGGTGCTCCACACTGCATGATGTTGTGCTCAGCAATAAGAGCTGAAGAAAAGGAGGAGGGGAGACATTTGTTAAGGTATTGGTCTTCCAAAGCAACCACTACATGTATGGAGGTGACTGGATGTCACCTGCTGGTGGGACATTAAAAAAAATGTTTTGTTTTCATGCATGACCTTTGGGATTTTTTTCCATTAAACTGCCTTTATCTCAATCCACAAGTTTTTAATCTAATTTTCCCCTCCTGTCCTGCTAAGTGGGGAGTGAATGGTTTGGTTGGGCACCTGGCAGCCCTCTGTCAACCTTGCCACTCCAAATTAGACCTGTTTTGCTATAAAGATTTGAGTTGTTTAGTGTTTAACTAAGGTCCTAAGGGGACTCCATCTTTTAATGTTGTAGGCATCTCCTAGGCAAAGACTTCAGCCATGTTATATAGGATTAATAGGAATCATAGCAAAGTTTCTTTTTACCCTTATCATTTTTTTTTTCCAATCAGCTGTCAAATTCATAGCAGCTTTGTTTATGGTATTGAACTGTAGCAGTTCTCAAATTGTCTTCTATAAGGTCTAGATGACATCCTTCATTTCAAGGGGAAAATGTAGCCTGGTGTGTGTAGAAAGGCCATACTGTAAACAAATAATTCTGATTTTAAATGTGATCTGTTTAGTGGGAGGGGGGCCCAGATACTCAGAAAACCAACAATATTTCTCAGAGATCACACTAGTTTTTGAAAATTCAGTTGTCACTCGTGCAACTTTCCATCCACATACCCCAGAAAAGCTCAGAAATTTAGCAAAGCCACCATAGTGAAAGAAGATTGTTCCCAAGGAAATGGCAGAGTGTGGGAGGGGATGCATACTCTCCTGTGTATTTAAAAAGAAAGGCTTTGTTCCTTTTTTTTTTAGTGTTTCCAACTTGCATTTTTTAATGTGTCTGGGTATCATTTTTTTATTCCCCTTTTTTTTACCGTGCCTGTTTTCTAATTTATTATAATTTTGCTAACAGTGCTATTTCACAGATGGTTTTGATGAGGTTTTTATTACCCAAATTCATATAACTTTATTTCAAACATTTTCTAAATATTTTTCACTTTATAAATTACATTATTTCAGAGAGACCCTTAGGAAAGCCAGGCACAGCATACCAAATCCTGACATTCCTGTGCAGCTGCTTCCTTTGCTATCAGTGGGTGCCAGGAATGATGGAGCAAGGGTGAAGGCAGCAGGAACACACACCAAGCTGAGACATCTACTGCAGCTTGTTCTCCAATAACAACCACACCTAGGTGAATTGTTCAGGCTGTGGTATGTTGAAATACAACCGAAGACAGAAGGGTGACGTGAGGCTCAAGGACACACAAGTGACATGGGAGCTTCCTCTGGACTTTTTCTGTGAACCTTTGTTGGGCTCTTGCGTGGGTCTGCCTGCTGTGTGGTGGGACAATCTCCTTTGGATCACAAATACTGATTCCAGCTTAGAGGATGATGACCTTGGGCTGTGTGGGAAGGGGTTCCCATCCTCCTTCCTGCAGCCTGGCTGAGGAGGTAAGGGGAAGGTCTCCTGCTCTCCTGGAAACACCTGGGCTTCAAATACAGTGATGGTTCTGGCTACATACACAAAGCTACCCTGCTGAAGTGAAGATTTAGATCAAGGGAAGTAAATAGACAAATAGATATTTTTACTGGCATAGGGATTATAGTACAGGGGATCAGAATGTGATAGATGTGGATGAGGAGCTGAAGCATGAGAGTCAGAAGACTGAGAATACCCCTCTGCTGTGGCCAGCAGCATTAAAAGGGAGGGGGGCTTGGGAGCTGCTGGAGCAACAGAGCAAGAAGAGGACATTTGCCATTAAGAGCTCTGTTCTCATCCCAAATCCCCACCACAATGCTGCCCTGTCCTGCTTGCTGCTTTCTTTGTGTTACGTTGTGTTTCCTGGCAGCATCAGATGGGGGACATCCTTACTGACCCAGCACTTCAGATCTGAGCAGATTTATTTCTTTTCTCTGAATGGTCACAAGTGACTGTCACCTTAGCAGCTCCAGCAGGTTCCCTGGAAAGCTTCCACTGAGACAGGCAAGCTGCCAAAAGAAGTCAAATTGGACAATTTGCAGAAGAAAGTGGTGCTGGCAGCAGTCTGCTGAGGAGCTCAGTGGGCTGTCTGTGCTGTCTGTCCTGCTGCATTCAGCTCCTGAGCAGAGGCAAGGAGAAGCAGCCTGGGTGTTTCACTAGGATGTCACAAGCAACTTCTGGAACTATAATATTCACCAGTGAGTGACCAGCTTAAAATTAATGCAAGCTTTTCTGATAATAGCATTTTAACTGAAGGTTTAATAAAACCTTTTGTGTACAAAACCTGCTCTGGCTGGGGACTAGCTGACACCACCCAGGCAGATCTGTTCCCAGCAGAGGGACTTAAAGAATAAGTAAGGGGCAGACCCTTACACGTGCACTCGTGGAGGAGGGACATGTCTTTATGTGCTCTGTATGATTTGTAGCTCTTGGTCTCCTGGTATGGACTTTCAATGTCCTGCTGTGTTTTTGGGAGGAAAGCACAAGGAACACACATGCTGCTGCCTTGGTGCTTGGACCCAAAGAGCAGCTGCCTGATGCTTTCAGCTCTGACCTCACCGGGCTGGGACAGCCCTTACCAACCCCTGTCCCATATAATCACTTCTTTGTAACTACCTCTGTATTTCTACAAACCCTAGAAAGCACAGTTTCACATCAAACATTTTCATTCCCTTGGCCAAGAGGAAACCCCTGCCAAGGGAAAGCTTAAGTATTTCTCTGTCTAAGGGAAAAAAGGTCTTTGGAAAAATCCTGTAAGTACAGTAAAGCCAGCTCGTTATTCGCAGTTCATCTGTTACCCCTGTTCTGTGCTAGTTAGCAAGCGTCAAGCTGTGAAACGGGCTGCAGCTTGCCTGGCACCTTTAAACCTGAGCCCTGGAGCCTGGGAGGCAGCGCAGCCTTTGCCTGGCCGGGCAGCTGGCGGGGTGCGGGGCCGCTGCTGGCTGCGGGGATTGATTCGCCCTTCTCACAGTTGTGCTGATCTTGGAGTCGCACCGGGGGGAGCGGGACTGCACGGGAAAGCAGCACGTCAGAGCAGAAAGAGTGTTATGCAGCCCAATGGCTGGGAGGGTGCGTGAGGGTATAAAGGCGGCTGAGGGAGCAGAAGCAGTGGGGAGCGGAGCGGAGCGGAGCGGAGCGGAGCGGGCTGCAGGGACGTCCCTGGGGGTGAGGTGGGGACGGGACGGGACGGGACGGGACGGGACGGGACGGGACAGGACAGGACAGGACAGGACAGGACAGCTCGGCTCTCCCGGCACACGGCGTGGGCTCTGCCCGCTGGCACAGGAGCTGCTTCCAAACCGGCGTGTGCTCCAGAGATGTTGTCCTGTTTTGTCTGGCTTTCCCTCCTCGATTCGGTTACCGCTTTTGCCACCCCAGGGAAGCTGCTGCTCAATGGGAGTCTGGAGGAGCCGTTTGTAGCACCAAACATCTCGGGTTTGTTTTCCTGGGATAATGACAGCCTGGCTGACTGGCAGAGCTTCGTGGGCAGGAGCCGGTATGGAGCAGAGTCACAAAGCATCACAGTGAAAGCCCTCCTCACCGTGGCTTACTCTTTCATCATCGTCTTCTCCCTCTTCGGCAATGTCCTGGTCTGTCACGTTGTCATCAAGACCAAGCGTGTGCACTCTGCCACCAGCTTGTTCATCATGAACCTGGCTGTAGCTGATATCATGATCACGCTCCTCAACACGCCTTTCACGCTGGTAAGACTGGGGCAGAGGTGCTATAAAGGCTTCACAGTTGCTTTGGTTGCCTTTTCTTCTTTACTCCACTCTAGGCAATGCATGAATGTCTTGCAGATACCTGTCCAGTCCAAATTACAGTCATTGGAATTGTATTTGGAAAACTTCACATCTTTTTCTGCTCTAATTCCTGCTATCTAGTTGAAGATCTGAAATTATCCGCTTGTTAAAAGTGCCCCTGACAGCACTTGAACAATAATAACCTCACAGTGATTACTTAGCACTTTGTAGTATCTGGTCTTTTTGTTTTCCACTTCTCTACTTTCAAGGTAATACTGCAAACCTTTTGAAAAGAAGTTTAATGCTTGTCATCGTTTTACAAGCTGCGTTGAAAACCTGGAGTTTTCTTTGAAGTAAGATAAAGGCTTACAGCTCAGCTCTGTCCTATAAGGAGGGCTTAAAAGAAAAAAAATTAATGTATTGATTTGATAGTTAGACTACAGAAGCACAAACTGTTAATATACCAGAAAAAATACCTTCAGTATTGTGCTGCTGTATTGTCTGGGAGAATATTGCCAGGCACTAGCCTGCCTCTTCAGGGTCCAGCATCCAGAAAATTACACAATTATCCAAACAACCTGCTATATTTTAAATCTCTTTAACATAGCACAAGGGATGATGTTCCAGAGGTACTGCAGGTATCTTTAAACGTGTGGAGGTGTGAGTGGGTGCACAAAAGTAATGATATTCTGCTTCTAGGTTCGTTTTGTGAACAGTTCCTGGATATTTGGGAAAGGGATGTGCCATGTCAGTAGGTTTGTACAGTACTGCTCCCTCCACGTCTCTGCCTTGACCCTCACAGCCATTGCCATGGATAGGTACCAGGTGAGATCTCTCTGAAGCAGACAGATGGAAAGCTTGGGAGGGCATAATTAAATTGAGAAAGGATTATTCTATGTCATTTCCATGTCAGCTCCCAGACTGATATGTGTGAGAAGCTGACAGGGTAGGAGAGAAGTTCTTACTCTCAGATTGAAAGAACAGTTTCAAGCCTACAGCTAGATGGGAGTGGTCCATCACCTTATGATCTCTTCCAACTGGGGAGTGGGATCTTTTCTGCTATGGGTAACCCAGTAGCTCTCAAATTAGAAGTCCAAGATCCTGATAGGAATTAATAGGGGCAATCCTTTGCCAGGGTGGTTTGCCTGACCTGTGGAGGAACAGCATCATGGGTGCTGGGACATCCTGTTCAGTTCTACATCTCTGTCTCCCTTTGCCCCTGGGATGTTGCATTCCTCGTTACTCCAAATACTGAAGAGGTGGCTGTACCATACTGGTGTTTGTCACATGCAGAGCTGTGGCTTGCAATTGATAAGGAGTTCAAAACTGAGGCCAGTTGGGCATTTTCTATCAGCTTGGAGTTGCCCAACAGGCACACAAAACAGACCAGTACAGTTGACATTTTCTGCTAGAAAGCTTCTGAGTTTTCAGAAGACCCACAGGGAGATCTAATTAAATCACCAGCCCATGGCCCTTGAGGTCACTCAAGTCTGAGTCTGAGACTATTTTCCCCTACTAAGTAAACTGAACCTGGATATGAACAGTTCTGTAAGACCTGCTGGTGATACCCAGTTCTCACACCTGGATGCAAGTACTGACAGGAGAGGATAGGACTGGGATCTGACTTTACCCATTTCCAGGGGAGATAAAATCAGACTTTCATGTACAGCTTACAGTCAGTGAGAGTTGGGTGAAGACAGAAGTGCTTGCATGCTAGATTTCTAGATTAAGTAATAGATTTAAGGCTGGAAGTTTATATGAAGAAATGATACAGTTGTTTCCTGAAATGATACAAGCCTGAATATTGGTTTATTTTGCACAGGTTATAATGCACCCTCTGAAACCTCGCATATCTACTGCAAAAGGTGTTATCTACATCTCTGTAATTTGGATCATGGCAACTTGTTTTTCTCTGCCACATGCTATCTACCAAAAACTCTTTATTTTTGAATACAGGTAAGGAATGTACATGCTTTCTGTGCTTTCCTCCAGTTTCCCTGAAGGCCAAACTCTCGGTGGTTATTCTTTGGCATTTTCTACTGTAAGACCTGAGCTTATGTTGAGGTTAGGCAAATATGGAGCTAGTCTATAATTTTCACCAGAATCCTTTTGCAGTGGCTGGTATCCTGTCCCTGTTTCTTTTTTATTATAATTTCCTCTTCATTCTGTCACCCTAATCACATGAAATAAGCTAAGAAATTAGAAGATCTGGCCTGGACCCTCTGTGTCTGTACACTGGCATTTTACACAAGGTAAATCAGATCGGTTTGGGCAGACCAGAAATGAGGAAAAACAGGGGTTTAATTTACTCTTTAGCCCTATGAAAATTAAAAAAAGGTTCCTCAGCTGCTTGTTCCATAAAATGCTGTCATGAGCTTTCATATTTGTAAAGTGCTTTAATGAGGGAAAGGTCCTTATTGTATGCAGAGACTGTGTTTCTGTTTGCCAAAGAACAGAGAATAAAAACCTGCTTCTGTGCAGCTGGAAATGTTATAATTGATGAAATTCAGAAAATTATCATAAGGTCATGAATGCCCATGAGAAATTATCACTGTATTGCTCTCAGGCTGCTCCATGGCTCACATCCTTGGACAGCAGAGTATTAACTCTTCCACATGGACATAAATGAAGGGTCTGCCTGCCTCTGGGCTTTATGGCTGTAGCCCTCTCCCACCTAACTCCTTGTTTCTGAGGCACTTCTCCCACCCTTCCTGGCTATATGTGCTCTCACCCCCTGCCCGGTGTCTCCACTTGCAGTGAGGAGGTTACCCGGTGCCTGTGTCTGCCAGATTTCCCTGAGCCTGCTGACCTCTTTTGGAAGTACCTCGACTTGACAACCTTCATTTTGCTCTATGTCCTACCTCTTCTGATCATCTCTGCTGCCTACATGACAGTGGCCAAGAAACTCTGGCTGCGCAATGTCATCGGGGACGTCACCACTGAGCAGTACTTGACCCTTCGCAGAAAGAATAAGAAGACAATAAAGATGCTGATGCTGGTTGTCATCCTCTTTGCAGTCTGCTGGTTCCCCTTGAATTGCTATGTCATCCTCCTCTCCAGTCAGACCATCCAGACCAACAACGCCCTGTACTTTGCCTTTCACTGGTTTGCAATGAGCAGCACGTGCTACAATCCCTTCATCTACTGCTGGCTCAATGACAGCTTCCGATCAGAACTGAAGGCTTTGTTCAGCATCTGCAGAAAACCTCCTGGGCCCACGGAACAGACACTTCCCTTCATGGTCCCATCCCATCGACTGGCTTGGCCAGAAAATGGTAACTTTAAGAGGTTGCAGGCCTCCCATGTCCTTCCATCGGCTTCCAACATCCAGTCAGGAAAGACAGACATCTCTGCAGTTGAGCCAATAGTAGCTGTGAGCTAAATGGTGGCCCCAGGAAGTCCATAATGACCACAGAGAGATTCAGCTCGAGCTAAAACGGAGGGAAGATATGGAGCCTTGGCCTGCTTAGGGACTGTGCAACCTCACATGATGAAACCAAGAAGGACTTTCTAGAGGAGGTAGCATGAAAGGGTTGCACAGTTGATGCAGGGCTGCTGACAGTGGTGTGTAGCCCCTAGAGAGAAGAATGCAAGCTCTTCCCAGGAAGGAATTCTCTTTGTCAAGTTGACTTTGGGTTGGCTTGCAGGACAGGATTCTCTGCATGTGTATTGCTGTTTACCCTCATGGCTAAACCCTTTTACCACTGGGGCTATGTGTCTGCTTTGCTGGCACTTAAACACTAAAGCAACTGTCTGATAACATCAGGCCTCCCTCCTCCTTTCCTGAAGTTGAAAAGTTGCAGAAAAATGGATGCCTGTTCTTTGCATAAGTAAATGGTGAACACCAACCTGCTAGCTCAGTATCTGTCACCAGTGCTAAATTGCATCGATTTTTTTTTTTTTTCTTAAGATAAAGTAATGAATATTCAGATAGCTTTTCTTAAAATGTAGAACTAAACCCCAAAAGGCTAGTTTGGACAGTGTTTGAATTGCCATCCATGGCTGGAGAATGGGTAATTAAGCACTATTCTGAGTTTGACTGGGATGCTTTTATCAGAGCATATTTGCATTATTGTCCAGTGGCAGTTAAAGGATCCTACAGTTTGAATTTTTTTTTTTTTAAATTTGCCTTTGAATGTGGCTCTCGTACCTTGTAAAGCATCTGGGTACTTCACAGATCAAACATTTGGGACATTTCATCCCAACTAAAATGTTAGCTCTCTAAATTTATTTCATAAATGTACTGCTTTGAGAGAACAGATGCTACCTCTGCTAGCAAGTAATAAAAGTGGAACATTTCTGTACAAGATATATCCCCTGGTGACTGCACAATTTTGGAGCATTTGAAGACTAGAGAGATGTATTCCTTTTGGCATGGCTAAGGAAAATCATGTGGCTGCATCTATCTGGAGTAGTTTGCAGAACTTCATGTTCTTAGAAGAAGGAAATCTGATTTGGAATAATGAAAGAAATGGGCATTTCAAATTCTGTACCTTGTATAACACAGGAAAGCAATAACATGTCCTGTGCTGTGGAAAGGAGCTCGAGTGTCACACCAGAGTGGCCAATTCAACTTGCAGCAGCCAGCAGTGAAGCAAGATAGATCTTATTTATAAATAAAGAAAGAAAGAAAAAAAAAGAAACTCTTTTTCTCAGCGTCCTGTAATAAACTTATATTTCTCAACTAATTTTAATCCTCATGCAGGTCTTTCACACCTGAGTATTTCAAGAGACTGAAGTGCCTCTCTCTCCTGGCAGCTAGCCTGTCCTTTCACAAGGTGTTAGCAGTCTCTCACTTTGAATCCAGTGCTATTTTACCACCCTGTGTCAAGGCCCTGTGAGTCAGAGTACTTTGTATTATTGATAGGGACTGTCAAACCTTTTCTCTGCTGCCTGCTTATACTCCTTAAGCCAAGTCCCATTTTCTCCCTTAACATTTGCAGCACGTCAGCTGTGAACTGGTCAGGCAGATGATCACTGTAAGTCTCTTCCAACTGAAATTATTCTCTTTCCTCTCCCTCTCCTCTCCTCATACAAATTCTAATTCTACTGGAGATCCCAGATGTGCCTAGCCTGTGAACCACACTCCCCAGTCCAGTGACAGCAGATTCCAACTCTTTACCTACAAATAAACCTTTTGAAATGTACCTGAAAATCTAGTATTATGCACTTAAAAGATGAAATTCATGTAAGTACATCACAAGATTTAAACCACCATGCCACAGCATGAGAGAGAAGCAGGGGCCTCAGCCCATTTTTTCTCTACAAGAGAGAGAGGTGTTGGAAAACCCTCTTCATCAGAGTTTGGGAAGTCAGCTCATCCCTTCCAAAGTCTGTTCTGTGGACATTATCCTTTCATTTTTCCTCTTGCTTCATCCTTCCTTGTAACTATGCAGCCCCAATTTCATTTTTGAGTCCCTCAGAACTACTTGTAGCCATCCTTATCATGCTCTAAAATGTGATAGGATTTAAACATTTCTCCCAGATACTAAAATATTTCCCCAAGAGAAGAAAAATATGCATGTGCACATGTGGTCAAGGGATAAACCAACAAATCAGATACTACGTTTGGTTCCCTATGTAAAAAGAAAAATGGTCTGGGTTCATGTGCAATTTCTATCAGGAAGTGTTGACTCACTGGTAGCAAAGAGAAGAGCAGTGAGGAGGATGCTGAGAAGAGTGGGGTGTGTGGAGGAAGGAGGAGGCAGGACACAAGGGAAGGGGATGGCATCAGGAGAGGAGGTCAGGGAGCCAAAGCTGTCTTCTCCCCACCATAATTTTGTCACAGTTTCATAAATGTTGAAAAAAAAATAAATGCTACACACTTGTTATTTTGTAATAATTAATAAACATCTTTCTTTACTTGGATTTCTGAAATTACTTTTCCCAGCTTAAGCTCATAATGAACAGAACTTTCCTGTTTGTGAAGAAAGAGATGAGTGAGAGATCAAGAGACCCTTCCCAAAAGCATCCTTTCTTCTCAAGGCAGGAAATAGTCACAGCAACTGTTTGGTTTACCTATAGAGTAACCCGGCTTCAGGAAAGGAATACATTGTCTACTAGTGGGTTGGGTTATTTTAAAAGTCTGCCCTTAGGGAAACTCAATGTTTCAAATCTTTGTATAATGCCCAATATTTGCAGGATTCTTTCTCTGTTTGATCACCAGTGACTTGAGAGGGGAAGTCTGACTGGAAATCTGCTTCTGAAAGTCAGATTTTGCTAGCAGCTCAACCTTCTGCTCCAGTCCTTCAAAGCATCTCTACCCCTGTGCACAGCCAAGTGCCTCTTGTGGCTTCTGCTAGACCAGCATGGCCATGGCTCTGTCCTCACAGCATCACTTGCCAGCTGGGGAGACCTGAGTGGGCACAGGGCTGGGCAACCCTGCAGAAGGCTGAAGCAAGGTGTTTGCAAAGTATGATTCTGCTATTGTCAGTCTTACCAAAGAGCAGAGGAAAAACTATACTTTGCATTTTTTATTCATCTTTCTCTGCTTTAGTGCTCTGTTTTTTTTCTGTTCCATCTTTTCTTTTTGTCTTTTTTTTTTCCCCAGTACATCTGTCTCTTAAAAGACTCAAGCACAAATACTTCCATTGGGGTTATTCTGTTGTGTAATGACATTTCAATTGCGTGAGGTATCCAGAGTTTCTTTCTTGCCCATAAATTGTTGCTTTCAGTGTGTTTTCAGCGTTTTCTCTGAGTAGTTGTTTTGATTCATGATACCATCATCAGAGACCCTCAGGAGTTTACACTCTGTGCATCCCACAGGCACCAGACTATTCAGATACGGAAGGACCTAAAACTTTGAGGGCAAAAAGTTTCTCAGTTTACCTGCTGGAAAAGGACATACTGCCATGGCAGCTCCTGTGTCAGCTAACTTCCCAACATTCTGAGGACTCCTCTGACTGCTGTATGTCCTTCTGGAACTGCTGGATGTCCTTCTGTGACTGCTGGATGTACTGGGACCTCCCTCTGAGGGAGCTTTTGGTGTGAGAGAGGTTGCAGGTAGTGGTTGACCGGAGCTGATGGACAGACTGGCACAGTCATGAGCCTCCAGTGATGCTTTGCCTACCCAGTGCTTTAAACCAGCTTTGCCAAGCCAGAATTGTTTGGACTAAGCTATGTTTTACACCAAGGGTTGCAGTTTTTTCCCGTTCAGTGAATAGGGCACAATTATTTTTGTAGATGTGTTATAATGGAACCTCTAGCTAGATCCTTCGATTAAATTTTGGGGTCAGGAGCTCATGGTATGGACTCAGTAAGATGTTCTTTATGAAGCTGAAGGTAACCATTTGCCATCTTAATATTTGCCTTCTTTGTCTGCCATTACTGTCCTTTGAGGAGAGCTACATATATGGAAACTTGCTGTAACTCCAGCAGACAAAATCTTCAAATGCCCACTCACAGCCATGTTTGTTCCAGATGCATCTTAGAGTCGTAGAATCATTCTGGTTAGAAAAGACCTTTAAGATCATCAAGTCCAACTCTTAACCAAGCATGGCCCAGTCCACCACTAAACCCTGTCCCTAAGAACACATGTACACCTACAAGGCTCTGCAGTTCCAGCTCTGGATCATGCCCCCCTGCAATGGGAGGGGAACCTTTCACCTCCAGGCTCACCCGTGCTGGATCTGGGCACAGAGGGGGTGTAAGAAGCACTGAGGGTGTTTGGTTTAATTACAGTGGACAGGAAGGATGGACCTGGTAGTAAGAAAAGAGGCTTGGTCTAGAGATGAACTAAAGCCAGTGGCCAGCAGAGGTACAATTTTACAAACAATAGGCCAGAAGCATTCAAGAAGTTGTGCCCATCCTAAAAGCACTAGAAATGTTGCCCTTGCTAGCTGTGTGTCACACTGTGCTGCAAATTACTGAACACCGCACAGCATGATTTCTCATGAGTGTTTGTTTCCTAATTAGCCATTTTTCATTTTCTTCATGTCTGATTTGGGATTCTGGATAAATATTTTTCATTCACTGATGCTGCTGAAATCGGTGTGTGGGGGGTGTGAGTGTGCTCTGAGCAAGCAAAGTGCAGTATGATGAAAATTATTCCAAAAACATCAATTTAAATTGAGCATCCAGGCTTCATGGGTGGTCTGGTTTTGGTTCTACCTCAGCTCTGGTTCAAACCAACAGGTTCTTTTCAAATGTAAATACAGCCACTGGTTCCTACACATGCCACCCCCCTGAGTGCAAAGGGGTGGTCTGACTGATAAGCAAATAAGAAATGTGCACAGGGTGGATATTCTGTTGTTTTCCCTTCTCTGGGTGTTTGCCTGCTGCAGCTGGACTTTTTGCTACCTTTTTTTTGTTTGTTTGTTTTTGTGCAGTGTTTTGAAAAGGCCATCAGATGGAAGGCTCAGTATCTACCCTTAGAGAAGCAGATCTGCAAGAGCAAGTCTATGGGGAACTTTGCTGAGGGAAGGGTCTGGCTGCTCTGTAAGGCCCATGTGTGGGAAGTCCTTTCTTCTTTCCCCTCTGGAATTTAATGAATCACAATTTAACAGGAGGTATTAAGGAAAGGGGAGGTAACTTTTATCTGATTTTCTAAGCAAGTGTTTTATACTGTTTAAGAGTCAACAATCATTATTAAGCCTATCTTTTCCCACAAAACCTGCTTCCATAAATCCTAGGCAAGGCCTGTGGGGTTTTCTGCTTCCTTTCAGTATCTTTATAGATACAGACTGTCCTCCTGTTGGTGTGAGGGAAGACTGATGGTACAGGTGACATGCTATGACCCTGTGGCTGTCACCTCAGAGGGTCTCAGAATTTCTCTGGAGAAGCCAACCACCATGGTAAGCTATGGAGGACAGTGGCACATCTCTGCCAGTGCTGCTCATCCAACAGCTCTGACTGGTGCAGCAGAATCTCTGTCTCATCTTCTCTTGCTGCTCAAACAGCAAACATAAGAAGGACATTGAAAGGGTCACATAGAGCTGGTGGGGTGCACCAGCACCCTCCTGTCATCACCCTGCAGATTTTCTGCTGACAGTTTTACTGGAGTACAGCCCTCTGGCCCAGAGCTCACCAGTTTACCTGCTGTTATTCGTCTCCTGGGTTATCAATATTGGTCATTCTTTTGTACCTGGCCCTGTTGTTTCCTCTGGAGCTTTCACACGTGGACTGTGGACGCAGCAGAGTGGTGTTTGCTGGGCCTCACAGCACAGGCACTGCACAGCTGCTCATTGCAGGAGGCCCGTGTAGCCTGACTCCAGGAGTTTTATGGAAAATTAACTGAGTTTGGAGAATGCGTCACCTGGCAGATGAATAAGGGAACTCCATTAATATCACATAGGTACAGTTAATAGCTGGCATCTCCAAAGCCTTGATTGGTTGGGTCCACAACTTTCATGATTTGCTGTATGTTTTCTATCACACAGTGACATTATTTGTATTACAAACACAGTCTTCTTATTTTTCTATTTCCTTGAGAAATATCATAAGGTAACAGGCCTGTGAATATTAACTTATAAGTTCTATGAATTCATGAATGTTAATTATCTGTTGCTAGCAGTGTTCCTGGGTTTTCATTAATTTTCTCCACATAGAATTATGCAGAGACCTTGAAGGAGAACAAAGATGATGGCAGTTTTTATTTGGCAGCTTGTACTATTCTGAACAGCACACGGTGGGAGGAAACAGGTCCTTGGAGTCTTTCTTGCAATTGTTAAGTTCAGACAAGGTGTTTAGCTTCCAGCTTTCAGTTCCTCCTTCTCTTGAGACTTTTCCCCAGGTCTGTGGTTCATGACACCACTCCTGGTGATGTGACATTTTCTAGCATCAGTACTGTGAAGATAAAATGTACCCTCAGTCAAGGGCTTTGCAGCTTTGCAAGTAAAGCCTCTGCCAAGCATTTAAGCCAAAATGTCACTTTCACAAATTAATTTGATGGCTTCTATTTCGTGTCCTTTGTGAAGAGCTGTCTTCCTCTATTTTTATTTTTGAGAAGACCATTCTTCTCCCTACTCTTTTCTGCAAAAATCAAAGCTCTTCCAACTTTCCTTTTGCAGATGCCATTTTCTAAGCCTCCAAGCCTTCTAAATGTAATAATTATGACAAATCACTGAATTTCTTATAGATCAGTTGTTTCTATTTTGGTTATGTCTGATGAAATATTAAACACAATCTGGGACAGGGAGGGAGTGAAAGAAGGGAAAGGGAGTTGCTTGCTGTTATTTCTCTTCCCTGTGAATCCTGGGAACACCACTCACTGCCAGTGCTGGTATCCAGTGGTCACTCTGCACTGGACTCTGGTGTGTTACTCCCAGTGAACCATAAAAACATTCCCACCTGTGATGGCAACAGAAAGCAGGATATGTGACTCCTGTAGAACACAGAATCACTGAAAGGTTTGGGTAGGAAGGATGTTAAAGATTATCTAGCTCCATCCCCCCTGCAATGGCAGGGACACCTCCTCCAAATCTCCTCAAAACCTCATCCAACCTGATCTTGAACAGCTGCAGGAAGGAAAACAAATCTGCAGGGCTGAGGTATTGTGTTGAATAGTCTGCACCCAGCCCTTGTCTTTCCTTCCAGTTGAGTGTCTCCACTTTGGAGACCCTCAGCACCATGACACCCAGGGTGTCCTGCAGGAGAGCCAGGCTGTGTGGGAAGGGATCATCTGCTCAGCCCTGCCAGCAGTCACCGGGTCCTGGGCCCTCCTCTGGACCCACAGCCTGGGCTCCTGCAGCTGGCAGCAAGAGTCTGAACTCTCCACATTTCATGCGTTAATACCTGGATTGACAAGCTGGAGAAAGATGTGGGTGGCATAAAACACAGTGCAAATCAAATCAGTAAAATGTTAGTGGGTTCACAACTTTTTAATCGGTTTTCTGTGCATCTGTGCCTGTGTCTGCAGCTTATTGTAGCCAGTGCTGGCTGCCTGATCTGCTGCCTATAGAGCAAACCAAGCAAGTAGGACATCCTTCCAAAGATTCTTCTAGACTTGTTTCAGAAGAATATCATAAGAAAGAAAAAGTCACCTTTCACCCTCTACTTCATGTTTTTACGTGAATTTTTAAAATGTCCTAGCTACTCAGATAAGTGAAATTTTAAAATCAGTATGGAATAATTGGAATATTAAAAACATATGCTAAAGCTGGCTTATATGCTAAAGCCTGTTCATAACAATGCTGATCCATTTTGAGAGAAATCTCATGGATGAAAACATTTGGAAAATTTCCATACAGAAACTTGTACCTCAGCTTAAAATTCAAAAATGTTTTGGCCAACAGTAGCCTGCTTGAAATCTTGTACTCTGTTATAGTTTCCCCATTACTTCAACACATTTCTCTGATTACATTTCTCTGTAGTCAATACTTCTGTGATACTGAGGAAAAGCCAATGTTGTGTGACAGAGGTAAACACTGCTTTGAAAAGAACAATAATATTAAAAAGTGAGACTGCCCTGTCACTCTTAATTTTGCTTCCCATTGTGTACATGAATGACACAACTTTCAGTTATGAGATTACACATTAGTTTTTCATGATGCCCTGATGAGGACACTGTTCACAACCACTTATTTAATATTTTCTTTCTCCTTTTTATCAACTGTGGTTAAGTATCCTTTTCAAATATTGCTTTGAATAGGGCATTCATTTCTTCAGAGCGTTTTCTTCAGAGTGGTTTTTGTAGCACTCAATGAAGTTGAGGAAACACTTGTGTGTTGTGGCACAACATTTCTGTAGAATGCCCCCATTTGATGGAGTGGTGTTATCACCCCTGCTTTGTGAAATGGAAACTGAGGCAGAGAGAAGAGCAAACACCTCTTGTGTCCAGGATGTCTGGAACCAGGAGACTGAGAGCAATGTGGTTCAAAAACATGCACAGAAACAAGTAAACATTCTTTTGTGTGTCATTTTATTGATGCCTGGATATACTCTCAGAAAGGCTGGAAGTGCTGACTGATTATAATCACCTCTTTTAAAGGCCAACAATGGTTCTTCATACGTAGTTACAGAAACAGGGCAAAAAATTGAAGTTTTGCATAGGGATTTGAATGTATGGTAACAGCAGAAAAATTATGAGACTAAGGAGTCACCCAGTACTTAGAAGGGGGTCTCACCTTTTCCATCTTCTGCAAGCATTGCCTTCTCTCAAGTTTTTATTTCTCATTCCAAACCAGTTCTCCATCCTTCTGGCTCTTTATTGCAGTCATTTTGCCCTAATCCAGACTGTTTGTTCCTCTAGAGTTTCTTCTCCTGCTGCTCTGACCTTCCTGTACACAAGAAAAGTGTAATCTTTTTAAAAGGCTTAAAAACACAGCCCTGGCACAAAGCCACATTCCTGAGTCTAGACCATATTTCATCTTCAAAGTAGTGGAGAGAACAATTTGAGCTTTTCAAATAGAAATGTGCCAGGATATCTCACAGGCCTCCTTTATTGTTCTCCAAATGGTTGTCATCTCCCTGCAGAGTTTGTTTATATCAGCATTAACCTTAAAGGGCCACAAGAGCAGTTCAGCTGACCTTGTCTTCTTTGTGTGAAAAAAATCATATTTTGAGGTGGTATTTTTCGCCAATACAAAATGTCTTCAGAGGTTGGTCCCTAGTATTGAGAGTTGATAGTGGCTCCCAGATGCTGCAGTAGCTCTTCCTCAAAGGAGCTTCCTCCTTAAAGTAAAGGTTGTATCCTGCACAGTCCTTGAGCACGTGCAGAAAATGCCCCAGGCTTTTGCTGCAATAGGGACAAGCAAGCTCAAGGCTTCTATTGTGAACAAGTCCTTCTAGAAGTTTACTCCAGGCCCACGCAGGGGCAAGGAGTCTCAGTTGCTCCTAAATGACAGACAATTGCATTACATTTCATTTTGGATTTTTTTTTACCTGCCTGTAAATCATCCATCCCTTCCCTGCTGCACCAAATATCCCAGCTGACCTCTCCTCTAGAGAGAGCTTGTTGGTTGAACCTTATTGGAAGAAAATACAACAGAACTCCAAATGGGGCAAATTAACTGGCAATTTAATGACTTCTGAACTGCTTACCTTCATTGATGGGTCAAAGCCATAGCAGCAAAACAGCTGAGGAAATATTTGTAACTGGCAGGGCTCAGGTGAGGTCAGACTTGCCTCGCTGTTACCTCAGCCATGGAGGTGAAGAGCCAAGCAGTCACTGCTGGCTTGTTCCATCTGACCTGCTGCCTCAGCCTTTCTCCTGTTTATTGGTTTCTTTCATGGTTCTTTTTAGGTTTTAGTGGAAGATTAGCTTCTAGTGACATCCCGCTGCCTCTGGCCTACTGTCACTTCAGATACATCATTTGTAAATCTCAAGGTCATATGAAACCCACAGAGGAAATCTCCGAGGAGTTTGTCTTCATTATCTTCAGCAAACTTAACTATCAGCAATAGTTCAGCAACCTCCACCTCTTGCTTTGCTGTTACACTCTCTGACAACCAGCAGGTACTTTTCTCAGCCCCATGAGGTGCACTCATTTTCTTGCAAAAAGCCTTGGAGGGGGAAAAGGTGTATTGGGAAGAAGAGGAGGAGGAAAGAGCTTACTGGCTTGTATCCTCATCTTCTTGGATACTAGAAAAAAAAACAAACTCTACACTTTTTCAGACCTCTGAGGAAAAAGACTTTTCCTGAATATGAGTCAATCTTTTTGCCTCACATCATAGGCACTGTGAGGGTTCCCTTGTACTCCTCCTAGCATGTTAACTCTTACTTCACAAAAAACCCACCAGGGATCTCTACAGAAGCCTTAGTGGAGCAGACAGTTTGAAGCACAATGCAGACACTATGAGTATTTGTTACTGAGTTGTTCGATCTGCTCTTGCTGTTTGCAGCAATCCATCTCTCAGAGCAATGTCACAGCAGCATGGAAACACCTGTCTAGTAGTGACAACCACTGAAGGAGGTGAATAATGGAGTAAGTTTGGTTGAAAAAGACCTTTAGAATCATTGAGTACAACTGTTAACCCAGCATGGCCAAGTCCACCGTTTAACCATATCTTTAAGCACCACATCTGTGTGCTCTTAAATACCTCCAGGGATGGTCTAAATCTCATTAAAAACAGAATTGCAAACCTCAGACATAATACTTCACCAACTTTTTAAAACACAGCAACTGTTTTGATCCACAAGACTGTTCCTGTTTTGAAAGCAAGCCTACAATAGAAGCCTAGGTGCAAAAAATACCCTGAAAGCTGGGTTGACAAAGTCCTTTTGGTGTATATGAAGTTCAAACTAATCTTAATTTTCTTCAGTACATTATAATAATACCACATTTCCATGATAGCAGGAGACACCTGGTTTTTTAAACACATCATTATTAAAGGAATTCATGATATACAGATCCTTTGGATCAAGGTAAATAATTATTACTAAAATAGCTTAGAGCAATTTAGACAATTCAAGTTTTAATGCCTGTGGAGTTTGATTTTAAGTTGGACAGGGAAGAAATTGTATCACTGTGAAAGTTCAGGAGTTGAGTTGTGAGCAGTTGGCATGGGATAAAGGACCTGCACAAGGCTTCTCCAGTCCCTCCCTTAGTCCCCTCCCACCATTTTGGGCCACACAGACAGATTATATAGTCACCAAAAAACAATTAGTTCCACATTTCTGAGCAGGTGTTAAGAGGGTATGTTTGCTTTCTTGGGACACAGGCACAAAGCTCAATATAGCAGTTAGAGGCTGGAGATCCAGCTCCCTGTCCTCCTGTGTCCACAGGCCCAGCCTCCCCAGGCATCTCCATGTTCTCCTGGTGCCTCCATCCCCACCCAGCCCATGGGCAAGGTGGTGGGGCTGAGCTTCACCACGCCCAGGCTGACAGCTCTCACTTTTAGGCCAGGTGGATGCATCCTTTAGGTGCTCTAAAAATCAAACCAGCATGATGAAATCAGCTTACATATCTTAATGAGAACTCACTGAAGAAAAATAATGAACAGTGAGCTTCCTGTGGCTTGTGCACACTGCTGAGGAAACCCAGTGGATACAGCTATGAGAAGGCTGGCTAGCTAATTGTTCCATAGGGTGCAACAGTATAATTTTTGATGACTTATACCAACAACATGACACTTGCTATTGAAAAAGAAATATTGACACCAAGTGGCTTCCTTCTTAGAAAGTGTTATCTCAGACAGACAGAAGCCATCACAGACAGAGGTGGTGGTGGAGGTTAACTCCCTCTTACCACTGTCAGAAAACCATTCATGACATGATTTCTGTCTTGATGTTCACAAAATGAGGCCAGAACATCCTTTGCTCATAGGCTTATTAAATGGGGCTCTAGGCTTGGCACCTAAACTTGTCCCCAAAACTCTGACTGAAAAAACCACCCACGGCTGCCAGTAAGAGAAACAAAACATGGACCTAAAATATACTCTTTATTCTGAAAGTGGCTGACAACAACCAAGAGGAGGAAAAGCAGCAGGATGCAACTGCTCTTAAAGGCACACCATCTTCTACTGAAATTATCACCTTTACTCTCCTGTGCTATGCAGTTTATACCACAAGTCTGAAATCCCACAAGGTAGCAAAGAGCTAATGAACAGTGCTATGAGGCAAGGAGTGTGCAGAGGAGCTAACTGTGACTCTCCTGCTTTTAGAGAACTATTAATACCCAAGTGATAGGGAGAGAATAATCAAAGGATGTTGTGGACCAAACCTGTATCTCAAATTCCCATTTTATTTTACCATGCAATAGTCATACAATAAACACATTTATTGTATTTAAATAATACAGATAAATGTGGCTGTTTGTAGAAGGAGTGTAGTGATGAAGACACAGAAGATGGAATCTCTTCCTTAAGACCTAAATTAGAATTTAGCTCATCTTTTGAAACTGGTAAAACACAGAAGGAGCAGTGCCACTAAAACATGAATAGAACTGAGCTGGACAGTTGCAGGAACGCATTTCAAAAGGGCAAGATACAGCTGAAAAACTCAAGTGCACCAAGACTGTGGCCAATTTTTAGATAGTAACTCACCCAATTGGTATTTATTTTGGGAGGATATTCTCTCCACAGCTTTTAAAGGTTAAATAGATTTTGAATCAGTCCATGTTGCTCTGATAATCTTATAAGAACATAAGTTAAAAGAATGCAGTTATAACTACTGTCCAAAAAGTTTGCTCAGAGTTCAGTATCAAACCACGTGTATTGCACTACAGGTTTTCTGATGGTGACAAACGACTGTTCCTGGAACCTTCAGTCACAATGCTGCAGTTCACAAAATTGATTTTATTTAAATAACCAAGAGGAATTGATACATATTTTATTGAGCACTTGAGAAGACAACAAGAGATTCACTGCAGCAAGTCATACTTTTTAAATACAAAAGGGGAATTAAAAAAAAGTTAGGTATATCCAACACGAAACATGGACATGTTGCTTTCAGGAGCTTTAAGTTTTAAATCCTGAGAACTCTACTTACATTAAACAGCTTAAACACATCCACATCACACCTCTTAGTATTGCACTATAGCTCTTTGTTCAACACACAATGCTCACCTGCATTACCCACATATAAAGGACCATCAGCAACACATCACCAGCCAGAAAGAATCTAGAAAAGGTCAAAGGGGTTGCAGGTTTGTTGGGAGATGTACAGCAATCAAATTGAGAAGTTCAGACCACCAGTATCCAGCACAAGCCCTGTTTCTTTCTGGTAATGCAAAAGGCATGAGGACTGCAGCTGTGCTACTGTCCTGTGTGGAGGTAGCATAACATTATGGCTTGAAAAACATTTTTAAAAATAAGTCTGGTCTTTGCTGAAAGCCATATAACAACTGAAGAGTTCTTGTAATACTACCCCAAAGTTTAGTATGGCAGCATTTTGGGATCCATTTGGTAAACAACAGCTGCCACCTTCAAGTAGGTGCACTAACTCCTCAAAATCTTCTGCAGCACATGAACAGTTCTGTACAAAGATGGTTACACAGATTGTTTTTTTCCCCCCTCACCCTCAGCCATATGGAGAATTCTGAGTCAAGAACACAACAACAGGTGACACAGGTGAACCAGAAAATGGAAGTCCTACCTAGCTAGAAAAGAGCTACTTCTTCATCTAAAAAGACAACTTGGAAGATGTGGCAGGTAAAAGATTTCAGTTATATGGACATTTCAGAAAGGCAAGTGAGCATATAACACGTGTGAAAGAAACACACTGCCACTGAGGTGTTTAACCCCCAACCACTTGTATCTAAAACTCAAGACAAGGGTCATTTTAATGTTCATTGAAGGTAGAGGTCCCGGGCAGTGGGGAGAGATATTAAAGCTGGATGTTACCCTCCCAAAACAGTCCAGTAACAAACCAGAACAGTTTTCCAATTTTTTTGAAAACTCCAAAAACTCCTCCTTCTTTTGTCTGTTCCAATTCACTCTAGCATCTTAATTAAAAGTCATGGGGTGGTGGGGAGAATAACCTTCTGTCATATTTACAATTACTTCACTTCAGCTATGGGGTGCTTGGCTCTACTGAGGCACTCAAGTGCTACTGTAATACAGATACAACTGTCCTCTCCAGGAGGGTTTGGAAAGCAGCTGTGTTGAAACACAACTAACACCATGTTTGATGCTACAAACAAGTTGAAACAAATTCCACACATACAAATGTTACAAAACAACTTCTACAAACTATTACAAGAATGGAAACAACTTCACTGATCTTCAGTCCAAACTTTAAAGTGGATTTGTTACTCTCAAAGACCAGAACAACTGAGAAATAGAAATTAAACTAACATTTAGCTTATATATCATTCCATTAAAAAAAATTATTAAGACTTATGAATACAAAGAAAATTTAAAATCTCTAACATTTACAGTACCCCATTACACTAAGCTTGTTTTGTAGTTTCTTTTTCATCAGTGCCAAGAATCAGCCCCAGACATCAATGTTAATAGGGCTGACACCAAGGTATCTTAGGATGAACAGAACATTCTCTATTTTTCCTGTGAAGACACAGCCACCACCAGTGGCCAGCCACCACCTGGTAGAGATTAAACAGACTCATTAAAAAAAAACAAAACAGACCCCCTGCCCATTTTCCAGGGCAGAGAGTCCCAAGGTGCCTCACAAAAACCCCAGAACTGAGATGGTTTCTCCCAGCAGAGCAACACTCCAAAACACAACATGGCCATCTCATTTTTTTTGTTCTTGTTGTTCCTTGTGTGTGGTTTTTGTTTTTAATAAATAATGAAAGTCTACAACATGCTTTTTCAGGTACATGATTGTTGATTACTAGACAAGTAGTCTGTAAAGCAGTTTGGCCTCTGAGGCATTGCCAGCCTATCGAGACAGTTACAGTACTGAGAGCAGCACCTTGTGTTGAGTGCAGCAGAGGAGGAGGAGAAACCTTCCAGTGGTACCAAGCTCCTGCCTCTGGCAGCAGGGAAGCATCAGCAGGAAGAGTCTGTGAGTCGCTGGCGAAGTTTCTTTTCTTCTCTTGGACTCATGTGGCCACTTGCATTACGGTCTGTCAAAACTAAAGAGAAAACAGAACTTGAGAAGTGAAAGGGCCATCAAATCATC
Source organism: Florisuga fusca (assembly GCA_038090715.1). Classification (NCBI taxonomy): domain Eukaryota; kingdom Metazoa; phylum Chordata; class Aves; order Apodiformes; family Trochilidae; genus Florisuga; species Florisuga fusca. Next base: position 9,288,028 of record JAAWXA010000007.1, on the reverse strand, counting down.
TGATATATTCTTGTTTATAAAGGAACTGCCACCAAGAGGGTGCTGCATGCTGGCTGTTGGGCACCATGCTGGACCTGCTGCCCCTGTGCACTATGGAGGCAGCACCCAGCCACAGATTTTTTCATAATTTTTCAGAATCATGTGGGATGGAAAGGACCTCAGAGATCATCAGTCCAACCCTTAATCCACTACCACTGTGGTTACCAGACCATGGCACTGAGTGCCACATCAGTCTCTTTTTAAAATCCTCCAGGGACAGAGAATCACCACTCCTACTCTTCCAATTCTCTCCCCTATCCCACTGTGGCAGGGACACTGGGTGTGGGGTAGTTGCAATCTCGGGTTAAACCATGACACTAATTAAAACATGCTGATGCCACTAACGACAGAAGAAAATCTGATAAATCACAGGCAAATCTTTGTTAAGAAGTCTGCAGCTCCACCCAGGTAGAAGGAGAGGGCTGCACCAGCCAGAGTTGGTCATGAAATGACAGCTTCTCCTGCAATGTGCTTTATCAGAGGTTCAAGCATGAGTTTGTTCTCCTCTGCAGGAAAACAAAAGTCTTTGGAGTGTTTTTGTAAGACAAAAACAACCTCAACAGTTCTGCTTTCAGATAAAAATGAGTCAGATTTTCCATTACCTTCTTCAGCTCCTTGAGCAAAGACCTCTACCTTGGGCTCCTAAATTCTCCTAGCAAAACCCACACACGTATCATTTAAAATAAGAAATATTTAGGAAGAAAACTATTTTCTTTCAGAATTACTCAAGACTGCAGTGCTACAGATGGCTGCCAGAAGTGCTTCTTCTAGAGCGAAAAAGTGTGCTTGTTTGTTCTGAATTCTGCTACATAAATGGACTTCTTTTCCAAATCTCAGACAGAGGTTGACCAAAGTACAGAGAAACATCTCTCCTCTGGGTGCTGCTGCTTCTTTTCCATCAAGCACAGGGCATAGCTCTCTGAATATAAAGTAGATTTACTTTTTTCCTCCCTTTGAAACAATTCTTCAACTTACCCTCAGCATTGTGCTCACCTGCTCAAGTGAGCTGCTAAATGTTTTAAAGCTTCTTCACTTCCATGAGTGAAGGACTTTGAAGATGCAGCCACAGAACCTCCCTTCATCCAGGGATGTGGTGGCTGCTGCCCTATTGCTTCTTTGGGGACAGCTATGACAGTGCCCATGCTTTGATCAAATGGGAAAAAAGCTCTTCCATCCCTTTGTGTCTCTCCTAGATATTTGGCTTCTCTTTCATTCTGCACTTGAGGAGGGAACTGGAATCACATTTAAGATACGTGACCTTTTTTGGCACAGAATCTAAAACAACATGTCATGGAAAAGTGTTCGGAGCTGATCGTGTCTAGGAACTGGTGGGAATATTCAGAGAGCAGCTACACCAATCCAGACCAACTCAGACCATTTTGGCAGAGCATCAGTTACTACTCTTGAGTTGATCTCTGAAAAACAAATGGCCTGAAACCACCAGTTTTCTGACTGCAGCTTCTTTAAGCACAACCTACCATAGATCTATCTAGCACTCTTCTACTGTGTAGTTGGTCTTAAGGAGTTCAAATTCAGATAGCTGAAGCATCTTACTGCTAAAGCAGAGACAACAGCAAGAACCACCAACTTACTTGGCACTTCAGCATCTAGACTGTGCCACTGACTTGTGCACTACAATCTTCTGGCACATCCGTGAAGGTACAGCAGCTATACTGCAGACAACGCAGCAAGGTCTAAGCAGATCCATTTTCTTGCAGAATATATTAAATTGGTTTTGGTAGGAATACACATCTAGATTAAACCTGCTTTGTTTTGCATTAATGAGTTTTTGGGTTGATAGATTCCTTGTCTCTTTATACTACAAGGTTTGGACGTTGTGTTTTTGTGGTGCTTCTTGCTTTTATTTTTCTTTTTTAAAAAAAGAATAGGTCACCTTACCTTGTAGCTCTGTTGCATTACTTTCTAGCTCCTCCATAGTTGTTTCTTCAGGCTTCTCCAGCACAGCTGTCCCTGGCTTTCCATCCACAGTATCTGTTCTAATAGTGCCGAGGTTTACCAGAAGCTGCATGACATCAAACTTCTCAGAAACTGCAATGTTCTCCAGCACTTTGAGGCACTTAAATGATTTAAGTTCACTCACATTTTCCTCAAGAAAGAGGAGGTAAAGGCTTAAGTCATCAAAGGACTTTGACTTGAGTTTCAGAACATCAAAAGTTGGCAGAATTTCATACACTTTGAGAATACTTGAATTCCACCTCCAAGGAACAAACATTGCATACACTACCAGTGGCATCACTAGAAGATAGACCAGCAGGTTAATATAGCTGAGTACCTTGAAGACACCAACAGCAATAAGCTTGCACTGAATCACTTCTGGAACAGTTGTGTCATTCTTTAAGATACCAGTTTTGATAGTGCAGAGAAACTCATCACTCAAAGAGGAGAGGCTAATATAGTAGGCCAGGTAGAGGCATGCAATGAAAATAATTATTAGAGTGAGTAAACGGCAGATGATATATTTAATTATTAGGCATTTGGATGACTTCTTTGTCTTCAGGTACTGCTCCACAATTGGGTATTTAAAGTGGTTTTCTGATATTTCCCACAAACTGAAAGAGAAGGACAAAACAAATCACATAGATCAGATGCTGCAGTGTTCATCTACCTCAAATCTTAAAGAAATGTACTATTTAAAACAGACACAAGATTGGATTCACTTCTACTGGGGCAAATAGTGTTGTTGAAGGCAACAGAACATCAGCAGAATAACAGATAAATTAAGACTATTGACACTGTAATATGATAAAGTCACTTAAGAGATAAGAGCTCAAACATCAAAAGATGAAAAAAGTATTTCTTTTTCAGCAAAAAAAAAGAAATAAATCATTCTTTTCCCATAATAAACAGGTCTAGTAAGCAAATCCATGAAGAAAAGCAGACTTCCCAAATCCTTTTTCAATAACAGCACACTGGGAGGCATTTTATTCATCAAGACCAAACTCCACATTCTAAAACCAGATGTAAGTCCCCATTGCATTGCTGCTACCCTGACATGCAAAGAGAAGCAGGTAGCCTGACCTAGGATGGAGCAGGAACTGGATCTGTTTAGAACAGTGCACCAATTTGATGAGAGAGGGGGCTTGGGCTTTTGCTGGGTTTGGTGTTTGGTTTTTATTGGTTTTTTTTCCTTAAACAGAGGGTTTGAAGATCTAGATCTGCAAGTACAGGAGATGACAAGTAACAGACTTCACTCACCACAGTCATGTTCTTCACATGACTGTGAAGAACATTGAGAACCAAGGACTGCAGCCATCTTTACATGGTGGTTAAAACTAATAACATCTAATGCAACTAAAGAAATCAGGACATCTCAGTCAAATAGCAATCTGAAGAGCCCATCAAATGTTTTTGTTTTTTTTTTAAAAAAGAAAGTTTTAAGTTCCAGCTCACAGTACCCACACTAATAATTTAATGTATCTTCTTTTTTTTAAACAAATTTTAAAGTGTCTCAGGTCACCACTCAAACTTCTAAAAGAGTGCAGGTGTCATATCTGTTAAGAGCTTAAGAAAAAAAGCATGAAAGCCAAGCCTCAGCATCTTACCTCTGTGTCAAGTTCTCATTAGCAGCTGGAATCAGATCAGTAGGGTCCCTAGGGTCTCCACCACGGATGCTATTGGCAGCTTTGATTGCCCTGTTATAGGCTTTGTCAAGTTCTTCCATAATAAATTTCAGATCTGAAGAGAGGTGAGGTGCTGCAGTGAAGCGCCAGAACAAACATGGTAGATACAGCAGGATAGCAATGAGCAGAAGGATGTATGGGAAGAACTGATGGGAGAAAAAATTCATATTAGGCTCTACCTGTATATAAAATGTCAACTGGTCACGCGCATTCTCTAGAAGTCTAGCTAATTCCCTATAAGCCTATTAAACTGTCTATTAAATTTTATTCAAATGCTTTTAGTAAAACCCAGTAAGGTTGCTGCTGCCTAGAGCTTTGAAGAAAAAAAAAACCAACACAAAACCAACCAAAAAAAACCTGCACTGATGGAGCTGAAATTGAGAGAGGCAGCATCATTAACCTGGGGAACAACAAATAGCAAAGGCAACAAAAGCAGCTTTTAGAGAGGCTGACTGAAATAAGACATAACTTAATCACGTCTCTCTCCCAGACATATCAATACTGTTCATAGTAAATAAAATGCTCCAAACTGCAGCAAAATCTCTCCTGCTCTCCATTAGCTGTCAGGAGGTTAATGAACAGATTCTTTCTAGCACTGCATCTGCTGCGAAGACACATAACATCAGTTCAGAGCACATGGCATGCAAGGACCATAGAGGATGTAAGTCTGGCTGTAGTATTTAAGGGTATTTAAATATTCCTAATGGTAAATGGAAACCAACATATGGCACCAGAGTGGTCTGGTGTTAATGCAGCCTTGAGAAGTCAGCCCTTACACAGTCCCTGTTGCTTAGAGAAAGGGCTGAGGCTGATATAAACAGCTTGAAGCTTTCTGTCTTTCTTCTAGCCATCAGTAAGTATGTTTTTTGCATCATGGGATTAATCTTTAATTCTCTCCAGCTGCTGGAAAAATGGTATTTTCTATCTACTGTGACGTTATATTCAGGGTGCACATTCACATGTAACATTACCCATATGGAGTCATGATGTAAAATCTAGACAAGCAGTGAGGTAACAAAATGCACTGCAAACTGGGCTAAGCTCTTTCAACTTTTGGTAGCAAGCACACCTAGCTCAAACCCACCACCAGTCCCCAAGGAATCAGTTGTGGTGAATAAATTTGAAACAGATTTAAGGCATCTTACATGTTACAGCTCTGCACACATGCACTTTCACTGAAAAAGCCAATGGAGAATTTTAGAGGAAACTTGGACTGAAGTCATGAATCAGTGCAAGTGGAATAGCTGCACTTACATTTGTAGATGCTTCACAAGATGAGAATCTGGACTTAATATGTTAGGTTGTGTTTGCATTAATCAAGAGAGAATAGAGTTTTGTGTATGCAAAATAAATTATTTTATCTTATTATACATTTTATCCAGGAAAACTACTTCTAATATCACCTAAGATTAAAGTAGAATCCTATGTTATTATTAATACTAGGAATGCATACAACACACTAGCACATAAATAACAATTGACTTATAAAAGGAACTTCATCAGCAACTGGAGACCACAATATAAACCATCATTCTGCATGTGCACGTTCTCTGCATATGAGTCCAACCAGAAATTTGTGATGCACAGTAAGACAAAGTCATGAAAAGCATGAAATTGCTACAGAAAACTCAGGAGGATGTATCTAAAGGTCAGCTTTTCCTTGAAACCCTTCTTATAAATTCATACTTCAACTGTTTCTGCTCTGTAGCAACATAACTGAACTTGGCCAAACTTATTACTTTACTGTCTAGGTAAGAGGTTTCAAAGGTCCCAAAAAAGAAAACTTCCAAGGAAGGATGACCTTTAAAACTGTAATGGAAATCCTGCAGGGATGGGCTAACTCAGTGCAGTTGCAAAGCAGAGTTGCCTGTGATGATCCCATACATCCCTCTGGTGGGAGCTCTTCCTCATCAGCAAGGAACAAGCATCCTGTCCCCTCTCTGCTGCGTGGGATTGAACTCACAGACCAGAGGGATATAGTGGATTCCTTCTGATCTCCTGGAACTGCTGGGGACTGCTAGTGGTACTCCCACTGAATCCAAACCCCCTGCCAGAGCAGGGTCACCTACAGCAGGTCACATAGGAACATGTCCAGGCTCTTTCAGTCCTCTGAATTACGTATTATGTAGAAACAGAAATTATCTATGTGTGCATCTGGGTGGGAACAACCCCAAGTACCAGTACAGGTTGGGGACTGAGCTGTTGTAGAGCAGTGAAGGAAATGGAACCTGGGGGGGTGGTGGATGAANCTGATGTTCTGTTGCCTTCAACAACACTATTTGCCCCAGTAGAAGTGAATCCAATCTTGTGTCTGTTTTAAATAGTACATTTCTTTAAGATTTGAGGTAGATGAACACTGCAGCATCTGATCTATGTGATTTGTTTTGTCCTTCTCTTTCAGTTTGTGGGAAATATCAGAAAACCACTTTAAATACCCAATTGTGGAGCAGTACCT
>JAAWXA010000007.1:9263866-9281874 GCA_038090715.1 Florisuga fusca | reverse complement strand
CCCTGTTGCTTAGAGAAAGGGCTGAGGCTGATATAAACAGCTTGAAGCTTTCTGTCTTTCTTCTAGCCATCAGTAAGTATGTTTTTTTCATCATGGGATTAATCTTTAATTCTCTCCAGCTGCTGGAAAAATGGTATTTTCTATCTACTGTGACGTTATATTCAGGGTGTACACTCACATGTAACATTACCCATATGGAGTCATGATGTAAAATCTAGACAAGCAGTGAGGTAACAAAATGCACTGCAAACTGGGCTAAGCTCTTTCAACTTTTGGTAGCAAGCACACACCTAGCTCAAACCCACCACCAGTCCCCAAGGAATCAGTTGTGGTGAATAAATTTGAAACAGATTTAAGGCATCTTACATGTTACAGCTCTGCACACATGCACTTTCACTGAAAAAGCCAATGGAGAATTTTAGAGGAAACTTGGACTGAAGTCATGAATCAGTGCCAGTGGAATAGTTGCACTTACATTTGTAGATGCTTCACAAGATAAGAATCTGGACTTAACAGGCTAGGTTGTGTTTGCATTAATCAAGAGAGAATAGAGTTTTATATATGCAAAATAAATTATTTTATGTTATTATACATTTTATCCAAGTAGAATCCTATGTTATTATTAATACTAGGAATGCATACAACACACTAGCACATAAATAACAATTGACTTATAAAAGGAACTTCATCAGCAACTGGAGACCACAATATAAACCATCATTCTGCATGTGCACGTTCTCTGCATATGAGTCCAACCAGAAATTTGTGATGCACAGTAAGACAAAGTCATGAAAAGCATGAAATTGCTACAGTAAACTCAGGATGTATCTAAAGGTCAGCTTTTCCTTGAAACCCTTCTTATAAATTCATACTTCAACTGTTTCTGCTCTGTAGCAACATAACTGAACTTGGCCAAACTTATTACTTTACTGTCTAGGTAAGAGGTTTCAAAGGTCCCAAAAAAGAAAACTTCCAAGGAAGGATGACCTTTAAAACTGTAATGGAAATCCTGCAGGGATGGGCTAACTCAGTGCAGTTGCAAAGCAGAGTTGCCTGTGATGATCCCATACATCCCTCTGGTGGGAGCTCTTCCTCATCAGCAAGGAACAAGCATCCTGTCCCCTCTCTGCTGCGTGGGATTGAACTCACAGACCAGAGGGATATAGTGGATTCCTTCTGATCTCCTGGAACTGCTGGGGACTGCTAGTGGTACTCCCACTGAATCCATACTATATTCTGCACCACTAAACCACTGAATGGATTGTCCATAGTCACCATCAGGAATTTCTTCCCTCCAGAGCTCCAACCTATGCAAGTAGCCAAGGCAGTCCTTGGGTGTGAGTGCTGCTCTTCTTTCTGAACTGGTAACTACTTTCTACCAAATCTTCTGAGCAATCACATTTTCACTGTCTGTTGCCTTTCAGCTCTACTGGCTGTACCACTGACATGATCCTTCCCCTAGCCCAGCAGCCTGTAGGAACTGCAGAGCTCTGCTCCACTACCACCTCTCTTGCCTCTTTGCATACTGCAGATAAGCTCAGATAATTTTCTTTTTTTCCAGATCTATCCTTCCCAATTGAGACATAAAGTTCTGGTGTGTCCAACATGTTTTTGCAGACAGCTCCTCAACTCAAACCCTACAGCTCTAGAATCTGCCCTTTATGTTTATCATTGTGGAAAATAACTCCAGCTTTCACAGGTCTAAGTCTTCGATGCCTTGGCCTACCCAAAGCCTTTTGGTTTCATGTCCAGGCTCTTTCAGTCCTCTGAATTACGTATTATGTAGAAACAGAAATTATCTATGTGTGCATCTGGGTGGGAACAACCCCAAGTACCAGTACAGGTTGGGGACTGAGCTGTTGTAGAGCAGTGAAGGAAATGGAACCTGGGGGGGTGGTGGATGAAAGTATTGACCATGAGCCAACAATGTGCCCTTGGGGATAAAAAGGTCGATGGAATTCTGGGGTGCATTAGAAGGTGGGGTGGCCAGTATGTTGAGAGAGGTTCTCCTTCCCCTCTACTCTGCCCTGGTGAGGCCACATCTGGAAAATTGTGTCCAGTTCTGGGCCCCTCAGTTGAAGAAGGACAGGGAACTGCTTGAAAGAGTCCAGTGCAGAGCCACAAAGATGATTAAGGGAGTGGAAAATCTCCCTTATTGGAAAGGCTGAGGGAGCTGGGGCTCTTCAGCTTAGAGGAGAGGAGAATGAGGGGTGACCTCATTAATGTTTATAAATGAATAAAGGGAAAGAGCCAGGAGGATGAAGCCAGGCTCTTCTCAGTTATGCCCAGTGATAGGACAAGAGGCAATGGGTATCAGCTTCAGCACAGGAGGTTCCATATAAACATGAAGAGAAATTTTTTTACTGTGAGGGTGACAGAGCACTGGAAGAGGCTGCCCAGGGAGGTTGTGGAGTCTCCTTCTCTGGAGACATTCAAAACCCACCTGGACATGTTCCTATGTGACCTGCTGTAGGTGACCCTGCTCTGGCAGGGGGTTTGGATTCAGTGATCTCCTGAGGTCCCTTCCAGCCCCTAACTTTCTGTGATTCTCTGAACAGAGCTTAAATTTATGTAAGGTCCCCATAGCTGCTGGAATACTTCTTCCGTAGGCCTAAACAAATGTCAGGTTGTAAAAAACTGCAGCAAAGTCTGTGTGGCTTCACTTGCTTTAGTGTCATAAACCTTCCACCAGTGCCAGGCAGGGAAAGGAACAACAAAGAAACATCTGATTTAGTAAGGAGTGACCAAAGAGTCTTACACTGATTTATACCACTTGGCTTTACTGCTCACTCACTTGAAATTCTACAGGCATCAGAGAACTCATTTATTCCCTTTCTGATCATCCAAACTGGAAATTCCACCAGCACTATCCAATTAATCCTTGAAATCTCTTTACCCTGAGGCCTACAAGACATGCAGCAAGAGGCAAGATAGTTGAGACACTGTAGTTGCAGCCCAAAACCTCTATTATCCCAGTCCACATCTCCTCCTTTATACCTAGAAAAAACTCTGGGCATATTCTGCACTTGCATAGCACATGTGCATCAGCCCTGCTGCTCTGCCCCAGTCCTCTTCCAACCTCCCCCATCTCATTGGAGACTGTTGTCCTACAAAGACCAGCCTCTGGCATCTTCCCTTACACCATCTCCAGCTCCTTCCCCACTGCCTCTTCACCTGGAAGCATCACCCCCCTGGAGCAAAGGCACATTCATCACACATCTGCTGGGCTCCCATCACACCCAAAGCTGCTGCTTATGGCAGCATGAGAAAACACCATGCAGCTCTTTGCTGAACGGTCTCAAAACCAGAGCAGCAGCATGACCATTAGTCCAGCCCTTTGTGTTTGCAAACAAAAGCCTGTGTTTGGCAGCCCTTCCACAACACTTGATCCACAACTCCATCCTTCTCGGCTTCTGGCTTTTTAAAAAATGAAAGATACATTTGCTGTATTTGTTAGCAGTGGGCTTAGATAACAAGCAAATTGTTTTGAATCATTAAAATTTAAGGCCTTGAACTGACAGGCAGAAGTGAAACTGCAAACTCATCTGGCACGAGCCCTGTGTTTCAGAGCAATAGACTCAGATTCTCCAGCTCATCTGACTACATTTTACAGCTACATATAATGACTTCTCACTTTAAGAAGAGGACTCTAGCATCCATAAAGAATGTGCCATACACCCTTCTTTTATGGTTTCTGTATTTACTTCCAAGGCACCAAATATACAAGGAGAAAATGTTGCTCCAGTCTTGTATGGTGAAAAATACTGGCCTAAAAGGAAAACAATTGCAGCCTTAATAAAATGCACTGGAATAACATATTCAACAAAGAAGGAAGGCCCAAAGTCTCTTCATTCATGCGAGATGAAAATACTACACATTAAAATACAAGATCATGGTGAAATGACTGCTTCTTCAGTTCCAAATTTCTATTTGCCACCAGGAAGAGCCTCAGCAAAGGCACCAGCCTCAAAACAGGTCAGTGACAGCAGTAACATGCTTTTAGAAGCTAAGGTATTAAGATAGCCCTGGATATGATCCTATTTCTGTTTGAGTTGATGGGAGATGTTTTGTTGACATTCAGGACAGGAACCTGAGCTATAAATGGCTCACCACTCTGGCTGAGTGAATCTCAAATCATACATGACAGCATAAAACTGTATTTCTCTAGTTTCAATTACTCAGACTAAGATGTGTGAAGTAGTTCTAACACTACACTCTCAAAGATGTATCTCTGTTCAGGTTTCCTTGCTCTGACAACCCTTAATCCCTATGGGTATGAGGAGTCCTCAGTGAACTAAGACATTGTGCAAACAGTGAGTAAGGAGGAACAGATAATAATCAGAATTATAATCATGCCAACAACACTAGGAAGAACCTCCAGGTGGGGTTTTTTGTGTATTTACAGACAAGCAATTCAAAGAACAACCCACAGGTCTGCGGTAAACCTGACTTCTATTACAAAACGTTAATATTTTCAACAAGATAAATTCCACTTTGTGCTGATAAAGACTTCAGACCCACGTTTGGTATGCAATGCCTTAAGCAGGTCCTATAGCACTTGCCCTTCACTTTTACAGAGATCTGAGCCAGACAACAGACCTGTCCTGGCTGTGCTGTTTGTCAAGACCTCTTCTTCTTGCTGTCAGTTGGATGAACTGTTTACCTGCATTTCACACTGGTACACAAACCCTTCTTCCAAAAAACCATCTGTTCCTTTTATCCATTCATTGCTTATCTTAATCTTCCTCCTTGATTCTCCCCAAATAATAACAGACAAAAAAATAGAGTAACTAAAAAAATCCCTAGGAGTCTCTTGGTCATAGGCACCTCCATTCTAGCAATCCAGACTCCAGGGCTAGAGAGAGGCCATCACTCAGTGTCCAACTGTCCCTCAACTTGATTATTCTGTCAGGTGGCTGTCAAGATCCAGTAAGATGATGTGCACTGTCCTCCTGCATGTGTTTGTTTACATTTCTCTGTGCACTATGGATTAAAAAGGCTTTGCAGTGCAGTTTCCTTCTCCACTAGACTGGAGGAGGACTGCCCACTAGCAACAACCAAAAGCTTGCTCCTATTCCAGCTAAGTGTCAAGCTAACTTCCATCAAAAGAAGTTGCCAGTTGGAGCACTCATCTTTAGAGACAAAAAGCAAACTATCTGCACAGAGGGAGCAAATGTGTGCTCTTCCATCCCACAACACCACTGTCTGTGTCACCACATCACTGTCTCTACCACTCACCTTTACAAACCACTGTCTCTGTTCTGACACTTCAGATATACACAGAAAACCTCTTGAGGGAATTAAGCCTGAATTAAAAACCCCAGAAGAAAATACAGACAATGGAAAAGCAAAGCCCAACCAGACTGTTTTATCAGTGGTAAACCTGAGGCTTGTCAGAGTACTCAACCCTATAATCATTTTGTCATCTTTTTCACTGACAAAGAGGAGGAAACTGTAGTGTTAAACTAAGAATATAAACTGGACATACCACAGTCTCTTCTTTCCATTTATCTATTGGCAGGTAGTTTGTTTGTTGATTTGTGCACTCCCACTAAGGGTTATCCAATGTGAAAAGTTATTCCAGGATCAGTGGAAATTTCCTGCTCCCCAAAACTCATGCACATGCAAATGCACTCTCCTCCTAGGAGTGTACAGACCACTAGAGAGCTGGGGAACCCAGAAAGCTGCAGTACATCCCTCCTCTCCAATCCAAGACAAGCTTCCAGACTGAAAAATTCAAGTATTGTGAGAGAACTCCCAGAGTAGCAAGGACAGCAGGTAAAAGTACACAAGCTTCAAGAATTGACTGAAGCTTGATTGAAGCATACATTTTACTGATTAAAAAAAACAACAACCAACAAACATACACATATATATATATACACACACACATACAAACACACCAGTGCAAACTTGTATTCTGAAATAGGGAGGAAGTGGGAAGGATCCAGTTTTTCAGTAATGCCACCTGGTTTTAATAACCCTTCTGAGCAACCAGATGCCTAGAAGAAAAGCAGGGCAAGATGCTGAAGGTTGGCTTCTTCACCAAAAGCTACACAGCCCTACTTCTCTGTGCCACAGAGAGCACTTCCTAAAATGCAAACCTTTGACAGCATTTCTGGCAGAGCACAGAGAGCATGTCACAAGGAAATCCACTCTTTACAATCAGGAATTGAGACCTACAACTTCATCCCATAATATAATGCCTCCATTTTTTATGGAGCCTTCCAGAACAACAATACTGATGCTAAGTGAGTCAAAGTATTAGAAAGAACTTGAGATGCTTGACCAAGGAAAGTACTGCTGCCCAGAAAGCAGGACAAAAGCTTTAGGTGTTTTCTTAGGAAAAAATAAGCCTGATGATCCCTGCTGCCCCTCTCCATGTATCCATGCCCTTGCACTGCAGAGTCCAGTCTACTCTCACCTGAGCTCCTTTGTCTCACTAAAGTCACTGAGCTCCCACAAAGGCTCTGCTCTGCCCATTTTAAAAATGGTTATCTAGCCAAAATCTGCAGAGCAATAAGCCTGTAGGCTGGGGAGACAACCCAGGCCCTGTTTTCGCACAGAAGGGGTCAGCCCTATGTCAAGCCACCCATCGGGGGAGGTTTAGGTTGGATATTAGAAAGAATTTCTTTACGGAGAGGGTGATCAGGCATTGGAATGGGCTGCCCCAGGAAGTAGTGGATTCTCTGTCCCTGGAGATATTTAAAAAGAGACTGGATGTGGCACTCAGTGCCATGGGCTGGTAACCGCAGAGGTAGTGGATCAAGGGTTGGACTTGATGATCTCTGAGGTCCCTTCCAACCCAGCCAATTCTATGATTCTATGATCAGTGGGCTTGGATGCAAACAACACTTTCAGATGTTCTCACCAAAGTAGGAACCAAAGGTCAATGTTTAATAGCTGTAACACCACTCTTGAAATTTATAAAGCATGGAAGTTCATGAACAATCAGCAGAAGGCTATTAATTAATACTGGCCTCCAAATAGCATCTGCAGCTCCCTGTGCCTGGCTCAGAAGGGTAGGTGGCTTAGCATGGATTTAGGAAGTTAAGACAAGGTACACAGCCACTGCTACAAGCTCTGACTCAGCTGTAGGGTATTTACACGGAAACATCACACACTATTAAGCTATCATGGAAGAACTGCGGGAAGAAAGGCCCTGCATCAATTCCTGAGACAGCACCAGTCAGCAAAATGACATGTGATGCATCATAAAAGTGTGGCTACTTAAGCTATTAGTCATGGATGGCAAAGCAGAAGATCTACAGCTGTCAGCAGGTGATTACAGCAGCAAATTCATCATAAAGGAACTGGATAACAAGAAAGTAATCCTTCAGTAGAAAGGGGCATCAACTTTTTTACGTTTGCAGGTAGAATTTCCACCTACACAAAATGGCCACCCTGCAAGATGTCCCAGGAGCTTCAACTGGCCCATGGAGAAGGTCTGACTGAAGTGAAATTGAGTACTAGGCAAGGAAGAGTTCAGGCCAGAAACCAAAAGTCTGGCTTTAATATTTACAAAACTCCACACCATTAGGTCAAGGTGATGAGTGGAGCTAATTGGAGAAGGCACTAGTAAATCCTTACAGTAGTGATACGTGTCAGCCAACAAATCAGAGACAGTCCCAAACAGTCTTTCAGAGAAGGCACCTCCAGCTGACTGGATATTAAAAGCTGAGGTACAGGATAGAACAGCAAAAGCCAGAAATACAGATGCTGCAGGTCCCAGACCTGAGCTCCCTCTAACCCAGATTCTCCCCTGCTCCCAGTTGCCTGGGGAGTTATTTGCTGGGATAAGTAGTAAAAGGGCTGGAGAAGACAGCACACGACACCCCAGATTAGCAGAGATCCAATAGCACTTCTTGCTTTGGCATCAGCACAGGGTGATGCTGCCTCTCGAGATGAGTCAGCTCCAGGCACTGGCATTTACTCAGTTTGTAACTCCTGCCAAAGCTCAACTAAATACTTTAAGCCAGCTCAAGTGTCTCAGTACCTAATGCAATTTTACCCTTAAAATAAGTCTCTTACTCTTACATTCAGTATGATGCTGTTGCTCCTGGAGCAGTGAAAGCCAGCTCACAGTTTACAAGGGAACACCCTGTAGAAGTGAACGCCAGGGACTGGGGTTAAACCTGGTGGTACCAGTGATGAAATTCCATCTCTCCCAAAATGCTTGTCCACCATAAGTTTCTCTCCATGAACGACTAGCCAAGTGTAACAAAATAAAAACAGAACATGATTTACTACCCAGTTTTCCTAAAACAAGCTTTTGACATAGGCATTAGGACAGCCATTGCACTGGATAATAGCTTTTTTTTAGTTCCTGGCTAAAGCTAGGTGAGGCCCTCAGCTCCAGGGCAACCCAAGGAACATTAGCATTACTCTTGTGTCATATAACTGGTGATATTTTTATTCTAGCACGACAGACCCTTTATTTGAAAACAAAAAATACCTCCTGTATTACTACCCTCTTTGGAAGTAAGGGAAAAAAACATTCTCTCTAAAAATAGAGATTCAAGTCAAAGCCAAGGACTACAGCAGAGGCGAGGAGAAAGAAAAGTGAGGCAAAGGCAGGTTTCCATGTGGGGACACCCCTTCCAGTAGAAGAAGATCTGTACATACTTTATGCAGCCACAGGGCTATGTGTTCTAAGCTGTTCTGGGATGGCTGCTTCTGCTGCACAGCTGCCCAGCAGTAGGAGTCCACGTAAGCAGCTTGTCGCCAGGAGAAGGAGCTGGGTGCGAAACAGTTTATCTGAGCACCTGGGAAAACAAAACAGAAGTTAGCACATCCTTGGAAGATTAATAAAACAAGAAATTAAGTTCAGGAAGAAAAAGGTTACAGTCAAGATTTCATGCTATCCAAAGCTGCTAAGTAATTGAATGAAATACAGCAGCTCTGCAGGGCAGAGAGTCACCGAGCTGCCACTGCACCCAAAGAGAGAAAACTCCCACAGGGACTCTCTGATGTCTCCTAAGGGTTGAGAAACACCTGTCTTTTAGGCCTGTTTCTATAAGATTTTCAGAGAATGTGACCTCTAAGACCTGTTGGCCAAAGGGGTGTCTGGGAATCAGCAGTGACCAGATAAGGCCACTTTCCTGAGAAAAAAGATACCATCACCTACCATCTTTCTGTCTTTCCCAGATGTACAACCTACAGTTTACATGGTTATTGAAGCAAGACCTCAAACCCCATTCCTGTAGCCCACAGTCCTTGCAGTGATCTATGGGCCAGGCTAGTCAAGGGTGCTGCCACGTTTTTACCTTTGAGCCTGCCTGTCAGTTCTGATGGGTGAAAACACAAAAAGAAGGATTTCCTCATGTAACTTCTGGCGGAGCAATTATGGTCCCCAGACACCTCCAAGGGGTGCCAGGCCTCTCCTCACAGGTGTGAAGGATGGTGTACCACCATGCCCCCCCTCATTCCCAGCACCTCTTCCAGCTGCTTGGAAGCTTCAAATGAAGATCAGGGCACTGACTGACAGCAAGATCAGCTATTTAGCCAGCCTCAGCCTTAGGGTCAAATTCTGTTCTGACCAGCTACAGGCACCAGGGGGGTCTTCCCAAAACATATTTCAGCAAGGAAGCACTCTTGGATGAGAGCCAGTAAAACAGAAGGAGGGGGTTTGATTTTCTTTCTGAAACCTTGGTAGTGAAGGCAAAACCCCCCACATTGTTTCCAACAGGCTTTCCTAAATATTTCAACAAGATAAGTGTCTCCCCAAACCATCACACAAAGTGGAGGCTACTCCTCTGTGAACACCTCTCTTCCTAGAGCAACCTCTAGTGCTTCCTCCAACACACACCAATATCAAAAGACCAAGAGGGAAGAAATAGTGCTACTTTTTTCTTAATATGTTCAGCATCATTACTGCTAATGGCATTGCTGTGTACTTCACAGGGAAAAAGCATTTTGTGCAAAATTGTATAATTTGTGTCTTTTTGCTGGTTTAGCTTTTAGAAAATAAGAGCTTACTTTGTAACAGCAGCCAACTATATTTGCCTTGCAACTTGCATAGGCTTTTTACAACATAGCAAAGCCAAGGAGCATCATGAATAAAAGCCTTTCCTTATGAGTCACCATTATAATTATTTCTAAGCCTGTAGTATCATAAGGCCATGGTTTGACCTGTCACAAGCCTCCCTTATGGAAAACAAGTTATTGTTTATTAGACCAGGGCTCATGTGATTTAGCACAGTTGGCACCAGACAGGCATTCTCCCAAAGCTTCAGCTGTTTCTGCTCTCCAGAGAACTTCCATCAACTGTGAAAGTTCAAGAAATAATACAATGGGGGGGAAAGAAAAGGTAAAAAAAAAAAGCAAGAACAGACAATTGGAGTGTCTGGAGTGTTGGTGTTCTCTGCTTGACTACTGGGTAGGGAGCATTATTTATGCTCTGCTCTCATCATTTAACAAAGCCCCTGCTGCTGGCTGTGCCTGCTGTGAAGCAGCAAACAAGTGACCCTTTCATGGGCGAGCAATAGGAGTGTTCAGAAAGATGATTTGTCCTATTCCCATCAGTCTTTCTGCAACAAGAAACACATTCCATGTGTTCATTCTCATCAATGGGTGGGAAACCACTGAAAGTGACAGTGTTGAATAAATTGGTGAGGAAAGAGGCAGCCAGCCTCCTTCTCCAAAGAATTACATGCACAACTTCATACCAGAACAGCTGCAGTGACCATGTCTCTTCTGATCCCTGGGGCTTCAGAAGGGGTGTTGGAAACATTTGACTTGGGAACCAAGCAGATAGAGCTCAACATCAAGTAGAAGCTGGGGTTTTAAAATGCACTGGTTTTTAATTAACTTTTTGAAGTCTTGGCTTAAACACTTGTTACTGTAAATTACAACTTTGCACTAACAGTGGTAATGTTAAGACTTAAATGGAGCAGGTGGGGTTTTGTGTATGTTCTACACAGAACGCTGATTACTAAATGCTTCTGAAAATAGTCACAGTTTCCATCTTTTTTTTTCCCTCCTCCCCTCCAAAGGAGTAACAGCAATACATGTATACAGATAATTTACTTTATGTTGGGCTATTCTGGAGGAACTGAAAAGGAATATCTGTAGTTTTTATACGAGGAGAAATTAGGCAAAGGGCCAAACACCTTGCATAGACCCACTGTGCACCCATGCATGAACAGGCCTGGCTTATGAAAGGTTAAGGGTACCCTGCTATGAGAGGAACAGCCTCTTGGCTTGGTGACATAAAGCCATTCCCCATCTTTTGCTCCAAGTAACAGAAGAGGAAAAAGAAAAGCAGCAGCCAAGGCCATAACAAAAGCAGAGAGATAAAATATACAGCAAGGATGAGGAATAATAAATGCCTGCACTTGTTAAGCAGTTGCCACAACATTCTTTGGTCAAGTTATCATTATACTTAGCAACACACTTTTTTTTTGGTTTGTTTTTTTTTTTAATCATTCCCTGGGACTAAATCAACTTTGGAGCAGTAATGGGGATTTGACTTACACTTTTGCAAAAAAATGAGGATTAAAAAATGTCACTTATTGTGGTTGCCCTAAAGAGAAACCATGCAAAAGAGCTGCAGAAAATTGAGGTAGCAAGAAGTGTGCAGCCACGTATGATAAAGGGTCAATTTTAAGGTGCACTGTGATTACCATATGGAGCTGGTGGCAGGAATTGCTTGCAGGCATGCAACTGAGTGCAGAGTACAGAGCTGAGTCACAGCACCCCACTGAGCTGTCACCCCACCCTGCTCTGGCACCTCTTCTTGTGTGCTCCGCCAACCACCCCCCAGATATCTCCTGCATGTCTGTACCAGGAGAAGCCTTTTCTTCTGCAACTGGATCCTCTGCAGCTCCCATACAGCACTGTGAAAACCAGCATGGGGCTGCCTACAGGCTGAGCTCATCTGTCTCTGGTAACACCTTTTCATCTCCTTTGCCTAAGCCTTGCTAGCTTTGGGAAGGATCTGTCATCCAATATCTATAAGATGTCCCAGTCCCAGCTGGGAGTTCTCAGAGGTGAGGTACAAAGGTGGGCCTGCTCTTGCTCCTTTTGTTCAAACAGAAATGGAAATTTTTCGGTTGATACTAAATGAGCAGACACAAGCCACTTCTGCAATTTCCACCCTAACAGTTCTGTAGATGCTTTCCAAAAAACCTGAAACTTACCTACAAAAAACCCTCTCAGAATCCCAAGGGAAATCTCAAATCAGCATCCAGCTGCTCTGCTGGAGTCCAAGGTCAGATCTGCAGAAGGCTCAGCATCCTCTTCTGGCTGCATCCCTTACAGAGCACAAACCCAGCAAGTTGGACTGGTTTCCTCCCCAGTGGCTCAACACCCCTCTTCTGAACTAATCATCTAATTGAGACACTACAAATAACAGAGTACTTCCAAGAATCAATGTTAATCATATGCTGAACTGTTTTTCCTGAACCAGAATCAGGTGGTTGTAGTTGACAGGATTAAACCTTCAGCAAGTAATCATTTTTTTTTCTAAACACACTGTAATCACTGGGGAGGAAAAAAAAAATTTTGCATGATGAAGCCTGGATGAAAACCTAGCCATTAATTACTACTATAATTTTCCACAAGGCAAAATGAACTTGCCACGATGCCCAAACTCCGGATTTTATCTACTGAGAATTATGTGCTTTAGCAGCCACTAAAGAAAAACCCACAAACAAGAAAGTCAAGGGACACATACACAATGTACAGGCTGCCAGGTACCATCCAATGCACATCCTCCACCCCAACCTTAAAAAATATTTTAAGATACAAAAAAGGTGTCCCAATGCATGCCAAAGAAGGAGCAATTTATGTGTGGGTGCACACACATGCATTAAGAGAAGACCAGAATTAATTATTTTATTGGATTTACAGATGCTTTTCATGGACCAGAGTGGATGGTTGGGTGAAACAGAGTAGACACTTTGTTTAAGAAGAAAATATGGAGAAACCCAATAGGTGCAACCAAGAAAAGAACGTGTTGAGGTTTACTTTGGCAATGGATTAGCAGCAAAACTTAAAGCTCGGGTGACACAATGTTTCTATGGAGAGGATCAAAGGAGCCAGCAAGCATCCTTCCCTCTCCACAAGGATGCAAGTTATCCCTCAAAGCAGTCCAAAAATCATGCAGAGGGAAAAAAGCTGGATGTTTATCAAGCATTGACTTCAGAGCAATAGGATTTTTGATTCGTGGGAGAAAACTTGTGAATTATATTCCCACTATTGAGATCTAAGGAAAATAAAGTTCACCTGAAGGGGAAATATCTCCAAACAGTGGTGATGACCACCTGGCTTCACTGCCAACACTGGTGGTACCCCAGACTTCAGGCAGCACCACGGGCCCATGATGGTTTTTAAATTAATTCTGGCACCAAAAGCAGCTTAGAATCATTTCCATCAGAAATGTAAACCTGGCTCTGTAGAAGTTACATAGAAAAATCTCCTCATCAACAACTGAAGATGTTCAGCCAAAGGCAATTGAAACTTGACATTAAATGTTTTCAGAATTTTGTCCTGACTCTCCAGGCAGGCCTGCTCCCAGTGCTGGTAATTTCTGCTATTTACTGGGCCCTCAAAACATGCCAAAGAGCAGCACAGCCCAGGCTGCTGTTCTCCGGGGTCTGCACTTCTAGCAATAGTTGCTTTGAAGTTCACAGTTTGTCTGCAGTTTGTCTGTCTGCTCCCAACTGATGATACTCACACAAGTGTTGACTCAGTCCTGTCATTAATGCCCCAGGTTTCAAAGCATCCCCTGAACTAAATGCAAGATGTGCAAATGTCAATTATTAGCATACAGCCTGCTTCAGCAGCACTTGGAGAAATTTGCTCAAGATCTCAGCCCACAGCTGAGATATATCTCTATATAGAGAGATGCAGGCTCAGCTGGACATGCAATAAGAGATGCTGCAAATGGGCATTACTTCCCCCCCACTGAGGCTCTTGGGATGCAGCACGCAGAGTTCCCCACTAACACCCTTCACTCTGTGCATTCTGCTGGCCAAAGCACCTCAGAACCCACAGACAGACAATTGTCTGGAGATGGGAACTAAAACACACAAATTGAGGGAAAAAATTCTTCTCAGAAATTGAGTGTGGCAAGCCAAGGGCAGTCAATGGGGACATTAACCCCATGGTACGTAGAGCATAGGGCAAAGCTTCATTTTCTCACCTTCAAGCACCTTCTGAAATGGTAAGATGTGTCATAAGGAAATAAGAATTTTAGTGGAGCAAATTTTCATTTTGACAGATTCATGCAGGTGCTGTGGGTCAGGCATTTCCTAACCCAGCATCCTACAACAACTGACAAGCCAGTGGTGTTCCCTAGGCCTTCATGGTTTAATGAAAGTTCACCCAATTTTCTTAGGAATCATGACTCACCACATAATGGTTTCTATGTCCTGGGAAGTTTCCCAAGGTGTTTTATTACACTATAGATCAAACAAGAGGACTAATTCATACCAGCTATGTATGAGCCATGCAGAACCAGCACCCATACAGAACATGTAGTAAGGACTGCTGGTGACCACCACAAGATCCTCTTCTCCTCCCCTCTCCAGCTCTCTCCCTCCCTCTTCATCTCCCTTCCCAGTCATCACCTCCCACATGAGGCTGCAGTGAATGCAGCCCAGGGCACAGAGGTGCCTGAAAGCTGCCATATACAGGTCAAACAACATTTTTGGTGACAAGCAGCCACTGGGTTTAAGCACAATTGCCAGTTGCCTTCCTATGGGAAAAGATGCAAACAGTTGGTGCAGAGGACAGCTCTCACATCTGTTTTTCTTTTGGCTGCAACCCAAGGCAGCCACTAGTATTTTTCCCAGAACTAACTTGGAAACAAGCCTTTGCCAGAGTTCAGCAGCTTGTTTCAATTTCCTCTCTGCTCAGCTGACTGTACCTGCTCAGTATCCATCTGCAAACCATACCTTGGTAATAAATATCTATGCATCTTATCTAAATAGCCAAGTTTTTTACAGTAAGAAAGTGTATCTCACAATATGAACATACACAGTTTAAAAACTGGGAATTCAATCCTGGCTCAAAGCTAATCTTATTAAAATATAGCCATGGAAAAATGACAGAAAAAATTATATTAATTTGTGGATTATACATTGCTGAAGGTGCTTCTATCTTTTTTTTTTCCTTTATAAGAGGGATGGGCAATTTAGTAATATTTATATGGTTTCTGCTTCCATATGACCTGATCACTTGTGGTATATTTACCCTAAGAATGATCAAATAATATAAGGAAGTTATATCAGGCTTATTTACATAGGAAATACAAACATACACAACACAATCCTCACAATCCTATGGTTATTTCTATTTTCAAGTTCCAAGTATTAGTTATATAAAATTACATCAAGGTCTAGCTGTAAAGAGATAACAGATGCAGAATTTCAGGCAGCAAAGCTTCCCAGGGCTGGCAGAGAACAACTCAAATCACATCCAAGCATTACCAGAACCAGCTTACCAACATTACAACCTGCAGACAACCACAGGATTCTAAAATATAACCATGAATAAACTTAGATTAGTTCTCTTCCTGCCCGTGGATGATGCTGAAGTGCAGTGCAGGCACTAACCCCTGAGTTTTGGCACTGCTCACTGGCTGAGTATGGCAGCTGGGGTTTCCATACCTGCAGCAGAGAAACAGCCAACTGGATTCTTATTTATTTCCTGAAACTTCTATCAATACTAAAAGTTACTTGATGGCTTCAGAAAACCTCTGTAGCCTTTGTAAACATTGCTATCATTTTGGACCATTAACAGCAACCACAGGTAGGAGGAAAATTGCAGTTATTTTACACCATGCTACAACAAAACAGGAAGGCAGAGCATTACAAGAGGATGACAGCTTGAGGTGCCAAGAGCATTCTAGGTGGGAAGAACGCAATTATCCAAACAGAAATAGGAGCTGAGCATTCATTTTTGGAAAGGACATTCATATTTTGCACCTGGAGGCAAAGACACCTCCATGTTATGACTCAAATAGCACTTCCACAACCACTTCTGATCCCGAGTTACTCATCTTTCATACCTAAAATGGACTCTACCATTGGCTCTTGGCTTAGCACTCCTGAGCTTTTTCAAAGCACAGTTACATCAGGAAGTGTTTAAAACCAATCGTTGCTTTCTATTTTATGGCTGGCTGAACACTAATGCTCACAGAACTGGGCATATCCCATCCCCAAGACCTTCCTATCCCCCAAAAAGCATTAATGGAAACAGCTTTGGGATCTCTGTAAGCAGACAGCCTGCTAAGCTGCCAGGGCTGTGTGGGAAATAGGTGACAGCCATAAGAGCAGTGTGGCTGACATGGTATCACTTTCTGTATGAATACCACGTGCTGTAGTTCCATTCACGGCAGGGGCCTGGTGTGTTTCTCGTTTATTTTCATACTTATTTTTCAAACAGAAAAGATGGGTTTTAAACCTGAAGTTTTCTTCTAACAGATTGTCAGGATTATAAGCAAAACAAGCCATATGCAAGATGTAGCACACATCTTAACTCTTGCTTTATGATACTACTGCAGTCACAGATTGTTTTGAATTAGTTTAACAGTAAAATATTTTACCTATAGCACACCCTGAGGGCCTAATGTTTGATTAGCAAAGATGAAAACTCATCTAAAAAAAAGCACACTTTGCCAAACTCTGTAATTCAGCTATGTGTTGGAGCTTCACCTGAGAAAGGAAAATGAAAATGAAAGAAATACTTCCATAGAGCTCATAAAAGAGACCTTGATACAAAGGCAGTGTTTCAAACAGGATCCACGGCTTTTAGAGAACCAGAAGGAAGAATCAAGGGGCTTGAGGGACCTAAAGCTAGTATACGGAAATGCAAGTCCTCTTTTTTATTGCTTTAAGAGGAAGAAATATTCACATAGCAGCAGCAGATTTAAAACTAAAAGCAGAAGGTTGGATGACAGAAATATTGCTGTATCCATCCAGCTTCTGATTGATGAGAGCTCCCACAGGGCTCAGATCTGGTCCTGGCATTCCCAGCCTGGTCATTCTGGGCTCCTGTGTACTGATATTGCAGGACTCAGTGCTTGGGGTCAAAATCACATCTATTGCAATAGGTGTATAGCTAGATGTAAATAAAGCAGTCTGGGGCATCTTATCTCTTAAGCAGCCTGGTATCTGATCTCATCTCTTCACTACGTTTTTGCACAGATTCAGCACTCATTCACATAGTGCCATTACAGCTTCCTCTCTCTTTGTTTGACCAAAACCTATAGATGATATACAGCACCGAATGCCATCAGACAGGTACACATAGTAAATAAAATGGTTTCTGAAGGAGTGGGGGTCCTATGACTGTCTCAGTTCTGTCCTCTGATCCCCTGGCTCAAAATAGACAGTTCAGCTTATCCACCTTCGAAATCTTTATTCACTCAGCACTATTTAAATGCAGAGCAATTCTTCCAAGCAAACAGATTACATAAGTGAACCGAAAAGTTTCTAGTCCTTGCCATTTGGATTTAAAAGCCTCCTCACCATCTCAGGCGAAAGGGCGGGCTACTTGGCAATGCTGCACAGGCAATTCTGTAATCGGGGATGGGGGAAGAAAGATAGGAAAGGAAACCTGGTCCTTCTCCGGTAAAGCACAGAGCTTTATCTACCAGTCACACCAGAAGCAGAACTGGAGCAGCTGCAGAGGCGTAGCAGAGCAGGGGAAAGCTTTGTAAGGGCTTTGTAAGGGCAGGTTGCTCCCGCTCAGGGCTGAGCAGCCTTGGGAAACAAAGGGCGGCGCGGCACGGTTCGGCCCGGCCCAGCCCGGCCCGAAACGGAACGGCTCCAGCGCCTTTCTCACACCACCCCATGCCCAGGAGAGGCAGCAACTGAGCCGACAGGACCCTTGCTCGGGAGGTGCTAGAGAATGGCAGCGCCCAGGGAATGCCCCAAGGAGCAGCTCTTCCTCTCGCACTCCCCACAGCCCAAAGGCGCCTCTTCCCCCAGCCCCGACCGCAAACCCCTCCCGGCAGCCGGTGGATGAGCCTCCTCGGAGCGCTGCCCCCTCCTCCCCAG